>OY740721.1:14816901-14912778 GCA_963513945.1 Hydrotaea diabolus | reverse complement strand
ATTTATTTTTTTTTTTTTAATTTTTTTATTTTATTTTTTAAATTAATTTAATTTAATTTAATTTAATTTAATTTAATTTAATTTAATTTAATTTAATTTAATTTAATTTAATTTAATTTAATTTAATTTAATTTAATTTAATTTAATTTAATTTAATTTAATTTAATTTAATTTAATTTAATTTAATTTAATTTAATTTAATTTAATTTAATTTAATTTAATTTAATTTAATTTAATTTAATTTAATTTAATTTAATTTAATTTAATTTAATTTAATTTAATTTAATTAATTTAATTTAATTTAATTTAATTTAATTTAATTTAATTTAATTTAATTAATTTAATTTAATTTAATTTAATTTAATTTAATTTAATTTAATTTAATTTAATTTAATTTAATTTAATTTAATTTAATTTAATTTAATTTAATTTAATTTAATTTAATTTAATTTAATTTAATTTAATTTAATTTAATTTAATTTAATTTAATTTAATTTAATTTAATTTAATTTAATTTAATTTAATTTAATTTAATTTAATTTAATTAATTTAATTTAATTTAATTTAATTTAATTTAATTTAATTTAATTTAATTTAATTTAATTTAATTTAATTTAATTTAATTTAATTTAATTTAATTTAATTTAATTTAATTTAATTTAATTTAATTTAATTTAATTTAATTTAATTAATTTAATTTAATTTAATTTAATTTAATTTAATTTAATTTAATTTAATTTAATTTAATTTAATTTAATTTAATTTAATTTAATTTAATTTAATTTAATTTAATTTAATTTAATTTAATTTAATTTAATTTAATTTAATTTAATTTAATTTAATTAATTTAATTTAATTTAATTTAATTTAATTTAATTTAATTTAATTTAATTTAATTTAATTTAATTTAATTTAATTTAATTTAATTTAATTTAATTTAATTTAATTTAATTTAATTTAATTTAATTTAATTTAATTTAATTAATTTAATTTAATTTAATTTAATTTAATTTAATTTAATTTAATTTAATTTAATTTAATTTAATTTAATTAATTTAATTTAATTTAATTTAATTTAATTTAATTTAATTTAATTTAATTTAATTTAATTTAATTAATTTAATTTAATTTAATTTAATTTAATTTAATTTAATTTAATTTAATTTAATTTAATTTAATTTAATTTAATTTAATTTAATTTAATTTAATTTAATTTAATTTAATTTAATTTAATTTAATTTAATTTAATTTAATTTAATTTAATTTAATTTAATTTAATTTAATTTAATTTAATTTAATTTAATTAATTTAATTTAATTTAATTTAATTTAATTTAATTTAATTTAATTTAATTTAATTTAATTTAATTTAATTTAATTTAATTTAATTTAATTTAATTTAATTTAATTTAATTTAATTTAATTTAATTTAATTTAATTTAATTTAATTTAATTTAATTTAATTTAATTTAATTTAATTTAATTTAATTTAATTTAATTTAATTTAATTTAATTTAATTTAATTTAATTTAATTTAATTTAATTTAATTTAATTTAATTTAATTTAATTTAATTTAATTTAATTTAATTTAATTTAATTTAATTTAATTTAATTTAATTTAATTAATTTAATTTAATTTAATTTAATTTAATTTAATTTAATTTAATTTAATTTAATTTAATTTAATTTAATTTAATTTAATTTAATTTAATTTAATTTAATTTAATTTAATTTAATTTAATTTAATTTAATTTAATTTAATTTAATTTAATTTAATTTAATTAATTTAATTTAATTTAATTTAATTTAATTTAATTTAATTTAATTTAATTTAATTTAATTTAATTTAATTTAATTTAATTTAATTTAATTAATTTAATTTAATTTAATTTAATTTAATTTAATTTAATTTAATTTAATTTAATTTAATTTAATTTAATTTAATTTAATTTAATTTAATTTAATTTAATTTAATTTAATTTAATTTAATTTAATTTAATTTAATTTAATTTAATTTAATTTAATTTAATTTAATTTAATTTAATTTAATTTAATTTAATTTAATTTAATTTAATTTAATTTAATTTAATTTAATTTAATTTAATTTAATTTAATTTAATTTAATTTAATTTAATTTAATTTAATTTAATTTAATTTAATTTAATTTAATTTAATTTAATTTAATTTAATTTAATTTAATTTAATTTAATTTAATTTAATTAATTTAATTTAATTTAATTTAATTTAATTTAATTTAATTTAATTTAATTTAATTTAATTTAATTTAATTTAATTTAATTTAATTTAATTTAATTTAATTTAATTTAATTTAATTTAATTTAATTTAATTTAATTTAATTTAATTTAATTTAATTTAATTTAATTTAATTTAATTTAATTTAATTTAATTTAATTTAATTTAATTTAATTTAATTTAATTTAATTAATTTAATTTAATTTAATTTAATTTAATTTAATTTAATTTAATTTAATTTAATTTAATTTAATTTAATTTAATTTAATTTAATTTAATTTAATTTAATTTAATTTAATTTAATTTAATTTAATTTAATTTAATTTAATTTAATTTAATTTAATTTAATTTAATTTAATTTAATTTAATTTAATTTAATTTAATTTAATTTAATTTAATTTAATTTAATTTAATTTAATTTAATTTAATTTAATTTAATTTAATTTAATTAATTTAATTTAATTTAATTTAATTTAATTTAATTTAATTTAATTTAATTTAATTTAATTTAATTTAATTTAATTTAATTTAATTTAATTTAATTTAATTTAATTTAATTTAATTTAATTTAATTTAATTTAATTTAATTTAATTTAATTTAATTTAATTTAATTTAATTTAATTTAATTTAATTTAATTTAATTTAATTTAATTTAATTTAATTTAATTTAATTTAATTTAATTTAATTTATTAATTTAATTTAATTTAATTTAATTTAATTTAATTTAATTTAATTTAATTTAATTTAATTTAATTTAATTTAATTTAATTTAATTTAATTTAATTTAATTTAATTTAATTTAATTTAATTTAATTTAATTTAATTTAATTTAATTTAATTTAATTTAATTAATTTAATTTAATTTAATTTAATTTAATTTAATTTAATTTAATTTAATTTAATTTAATTTAATTTAATTTAATTTAATTTAATTTAATTTAATTTAATTTAATTTAATTTAATTTAATTTAATTTAATTTAATTTAATTTAATTTAATTTAATTTAATTTAATTTAATTTAATTTAATTTAATTTAATTTAATTTAATTTAATTTAATTTAATTTAATTTAATTTAATTTAATTTAATTTAATTTAATTTAATTTAATTTAATTTAATTTAATTAATTTAATTTAATTTAATTTAATTTAATTTAATTTAATTTAATTTAATTTAATTTAATTTAATTTAATTTAATTTAATTTAATTTAATTTAATTTAATTTAATTTAATTTAATTTAATTTAATTTAATTTAATTTAATTTAATTTAATTTAATTTAATTTAATTTAATTTAATTTAATTTAATTTAATTTAATTTAATTTAATTTAATTTAATTTAATTTAATTTAATTTAATTTAATTTAATTTAATTTAATTTAATTTAATTTAATTTAATTTAATTTAATTTAATTTAATTTAATTTAATTTAATTTAATTTAATTTAATTTAATTTAATTTAATTTAATTTAATTTAATTTAATTTAATTTAATTTAATTTAATTTAATTTAATTTAATTTAATTTAATTTAATTTAATTTAATTTAATTTAATTTAATTTAATTTAATTTAATTTAATTTAATTTAATTTAATTTAATTTAATTTAATTTAATTTAATTTAATTTAATTTAATTTAATTTAATTTAATTTAATTTAATTTAATTTAATTTAATTTAATTTAATTTAATTTAATTTAATTTAATTTAATTTAATTTAATTTAATTTAATTTAATTTAATTTAATTTAATTTAATTTAATTTAATTTAATTTAATTTAATTTAATTTAATTTAATTTAATTTAATTTAATTTAATTTAATTTAATTTAATTTAATTTAATTTAATTTAATTTAATTTAATTTAATTTAATTTAATTTAATTTAATTTAATTTAATTTAATTTAATTTAATTTAATTTAATTTAATTTAATTTAATTTAATTTAATTTAATTTAATTTAATTTAATTTAATTTAATTTAATTTAATTTAATTTAATTTAATTTAATTTAATTTAATTTAATTTAATTTAATTTAATTTAATTTAATTTAATTTAATTTAATTTAATTTAATTTAATTTAATTTAATTTAATTTAATTTAATTTAATTTAATTTAATTTAATTTAATTTAATTTAATTTAATTTAATTTAATTTAATTTAATTTAATTTAATTTAATTTAATTTAATTTAATTTAATTTAATTTAATTTAATTTAATTTAATTTAATTTAATTTAATTTAATTTAATTTAATTTAATTTAATTTAATTTAATTTAATTTAATTTAATTTAATTTAATTTAATTTAATTTAATTTAATTTAATTTAATTTAATTTAATTTAATTTAATTTAATTTAATTTAATTTAATTTAATTTAATTTAATTTAATTTAATTTAATTTAATTTAATTTAATTTAATTTAATTTAATTTAATTTAATTTAATTTAATTTAATTTAATTTAATTTAATTTAATTTAATTTAATTTAATTTAATTTAATTTAATTTAATTTAATTTAATTTAATTTAATTTAATTTAATTTAATTTAATTTAATTTAATTTAATTTAATTTAATTTAATTTAATTTAATTTAATTTAATTTAATTTAATTTAATTTAATTTAATTTAATTTAATTTAATTTAATTTAATTTAATTTAATTTAATTTAATTTAATTTAATTTAATTTAATTTAATTTAATTTAATTTAATTTAATTTAATTTAATTTAATTTAATTTAATTTAATTTAATTTAATTTAATTTAATTTAATTTAATTTAATTTAATTTAATTTAATTTAATTTAATTTAATTTAATTTAATTTAATTTAATTTAATTTAATTTAATTTAATTTAATTTAATTTAATTTAATTTAATTTAATTTAATTTAATTTAATTTAATTTAATTTAATTTAATTTAATTTAATTTAATTTAATTTAATTTAATTTAATTTAATTTAATTTAATTTAATTTAATTTAATTTAATTTAATTTAATTTAATTTAATTTAATTTAATTTAATTTAATTTAATTTAATTTAATTTAATTTAATTTAATTTAATTTAATTTAATTTAATTTAATTTAATTTAATTTAATTTAATTTAATTTAATTTAATTTAATTTAATTTAATTTAATTTAATTTAATTTAATTTAATTTAATTTAATTTAATTTAATTTAATTTAATTTAATTTAATTTAATTTAATTTAATTTAATTTAATTTAATTTAATTTAATTTAATTTAATTTAATTTAATTTAATTTAATTTAATTTAATTTAATTTAATTTAATTTAATTTAATTTAATTTAATTTAATTTAATTTAATTTAATTTAATTTAATTTAATTTAATTTAATTTAATTTAATTTAATTTAATTTAATTTAATTTAATTTAATTTAATTTAATTTAATTTAATTTAATTTAATTTAATTTAATTTAATTTAATTTAATTTAATTTAATTTAATTTAATTTAATTTAATTTAATTTAATTTAATTTAATTTAATTTAATTTAATTTAATTTAATTTAATTTAATTTAATTTAATTTAATTTAATTTAATTTAATTTAATTTAATTTAATTTAATTTAATTTAATTTAATTTAATTTAATTTAATTTAATTTAATTTAATTTAATTTAATTTAATTTAATTTAATTTAATTTAATTTAATTTAATTTAATTTAATTTAATTTAATTTAATTTAATTTAATTTAATTTAATTTAATTTAATTTAATTTAATTTAATTTAATTTAATTTAATTTAATTTAATTTAATTTAATTTAATTTAATTTAATTTAATTTAATTTAATTTAATTTAATTTAATTTAATTTAATTTAATTTAATTTAATTTAATTTAATTTAATTTAATTTAATTTAATTTAATTTAATTTAATTTAATTTAATTTAATTTAATTTAATTTAATTTAATTTAATTTAATTTAATTTAATTTAATTTAATTTAATTTAATTTAATTTAATTTAATTTAATTTAATTTAATTTAATTTAATTTAATTTAATTTAATTTAATTTAATTTAATTTAATTTAATTTAATTTAATTTAATTTAATTTAATTTAATTTAATTTAATTTAATTTAATTTAATTTAATTTAATTTAATTTAATTTAATTTAATTTAATTTAATTTAATTTAATTTAATTTAATTTAATTTAATTTAATTTAATTTAATTTAATTTAATTTAATTTAATTTAATTTAATTTAATTTAATTTAATTTAATTTAATTTAATTTAATTTAATTTAATTTAATTTAATTTAATTTAATTTAATTTAATTTAATTTAATTTAATTTAATTTAATTTAATTTAATTTAATTTAATTTAATTTAATTTAATTTAATTTAATTTAATTTAATTTAATTTAATTTAATTTAATTTAATTTAATTTAATTTAATTTAATTTAATTTAATTTAATTTAATTTAATTTAATTTAATTTAATTTAATTTAATTTAATTTAATTTAATTTAATTTAATTTAATTTAATTTAATTTAATTTAATTTAATTTAATTTAATTTAATTTAATTTAATTTAATTTAATTTAATTTAATTTAATTTAATTTAATTTAATTTAATTTAATTTAATTTAATTTAATTTAATTTAATTTAATTTAATTTAATTTAATTTAATTTAATTTAATTTAATTTAATTTAATTTAATTTAATTTAATTTAATTTAATTTAATTTAATTTAATTTAATTTAATTTAATTTAATTTAATTTAATTTAATTTAATTTAATTTAATTTAATTTAATTTAATTTAATTTAATTTAATTTAATTTAATTTAATTTAATTTAATTTAATTTAATTTAATTTAATTTAATTTAATTTAATTTAATTTAATTTAATTTAATTTAATTTAATTTAATTTAATTTAATTTAATTTAATTTAATTTAATTTAATTTAATTTAATTTAATTTAATTTAATTTAATTTAATTTAATTTAATTTAATTTAATTTAATTTAATTTAATTTAATTTAATTTAATTTAATTTAATTTAATTTAATTTAATTTAATTTAATTTAATTTAATTTAATTTAATTTAATTTAATTTAATTTAATTTAATTTAATTTAATTTAATTTAATTTAATTTAATTTAATTTAATTTAATTTAATTTAATTTAATTTAATTTAATTTAATTTAATTTAATTTAATTTAATTTAATTTAATTTAATTTAATTTAATTTAATTTAATTTAATTTAATTTAATTTAATTTAATTTAATTTAATTTAATTTAATTTAATTTAATTTAATTTAATTTAATTTAATTTAATTTAATTTAATTTATTTAATTTAATTTAATTTAATTTAATTTAATTTAATTTAATTTAATTTAATTTAATTTAATTTAATTTAATTTAATTTAAATTAATCACGTTCAGCATTTTTTAAACAAAAGTCACACACAGAAGATTACCATACACATAAAAACAGGCGGATAATAGATTCAATCATAGATCCAACATTTCATAGTCACCCCTCAATCATAACCCAGATATAAGTTTACTGACGGTTAGGGAAAATGACGACTAATGCATATATGAGACCTCCCTCTATGTTGGCTCTGAAACTGAACGAACACGAGGGACCTCATTAACAAAGAACGGCTGGATAACACATGATTAAACCAGCACGAATATTAGCAACACTTGGATACTAATGATGGTATGATGATGTAGTTTGAAACCCACATCCGTAGTTGTAATCAGGTATAACATACTTACATAACTAACCACCTCACATAGCTGCAACTATTGCCACACTTTCATAACTAACCACCGCACACAAACATATGGGAGGATTTTACACCATACCGGCTTTGATTGATACATTTTTAATCATACGACCAGAATCACTTAACCAAGCACCAAAAAGTTCTAGTTCAACACTGAAGGGCACATTCAGAATAAGACATACAACACACAAGGGCACATTCAGAATAAGACATACATAGACACATTGTTTTTTCATATGACAAAGACCTATATTCAGACATAAAGGGTTTTTTTACATATATGACATAGGTTATATTCACACATCTAGCATCTAATAAATCAGACACTGGACACTTGTGGGCTGTTCTTTTCATATGCACCCAGCATCACACATCTAAACGCCACTGCAACCTAGAAGAAAAAAAACGGTTTGATAAGCAGCAGGATAATGCAAAAACAGACATACCTTAGATTGCTCCTCACTTCAGGATCCCCCATAGCCAGTAGAACGCCTCGGCGAACGAATCGGGGTACCAATGGTCCGGATCTTCACACACCAAACCTATGTGTTCTAAAATCAGCTTAGTCAAAGCAATCCGCTCGGAAGGATTTAGATGACTAGACCTATCAAGGTTTAAATTCATTATGTTGCAAGGCAAGGGTGAGGAGTGGCCACTAGCACGCATATGCTTCCTTATACTACTTGTATTGTCTTGCACTGCGGCATCCAACATATCATGTAACGGATGGGGACCACATAGGATAAAAGTTTTCATACAAGAAGGACAACTGCATAATCCAGTCAAAGTAGACGGACCCCTTTCATAGGTAGGATCAGGAGATCTAGGTGAGCAAACATCCAATTGACCAAATCACTAAAACCTTCACATACAAACTTTAGAGAAGGCAAATAATGATGATCGGTCCGTACCACGCCTATCCTTGGTAATGCTATGAATGAAGGATTCCATGTTCTGACAGGTGAAGGGCAAACATGCTCTGCCTTTATATAATGGAGAATCAGCCGGGAACGGGCGTATAAATCCCCCAAACTTAGTAGTTCATGTCGCGCACCCTCTTTAGCATTACCGCGAACAGCCCTCTTATACAACGAGATATGTGAATTTACCATTGAACACATAAGGTTGTCAATCATCATTTTTGGATACATATTTACCCTGAATCGTCGACATATTTCGTACAGGTCATCCAGCAAGTAGCAATTGCTTGTCCTCTCCAAAACCCGACGTATATAACCTTTAACTGTATTGTTTTTCCATAATAGCTTACATGAGCTTAAATAGTGACACATACATTCACTTGACACCTCTTTAACATACATCTTAACCAGGAAACGGAAACGTACTTTTGTATATATCTATATCTAGGAAGGTTATACGCTCAGTTATGGGTCTACCATCCAACGGAGGAAGCTCCACAAGATCCATACGTTCAAGCGTAAATCCAAGTCCAGTACAGTCCTCCAGGGCTCTTTGCAGTGAGTTAATGTTGTCCTTGCACCATTTAGGGCACATAACTGTGGATACTCAGGTAGTGATACAAATGTGTCTAGCAGAGATATTATTTTCACTCTGCTCATATTTGTATACATATAGACTACATCAAATTTCACAAGAGTAAAATCGGCATCAACCACAGTACTACGCAAACGTGCAGCCGCTGTTTTTATATCCTTCACATTATGATGGCTTAATTGCTTATCCACAGCTTTAGACAGAAAATGGGCCACAATCTCTGATATCACATATGTATACCAACCCCTAGTACTACATATTGGCCGACAGGGCATCTCACTCTTATGGGTCTTTAATACACCATACATATATGGCAGACGTAGATCCGGTTTCTTCTGATCAGACAACATACGTAGCAGATTAGACGGTACTGGACTTCGCCCATTATTGTGTCGCGGATCTAATATTTTTACACACAATGCGGTATATTCTTTATAGCTTAGTGCCTACATACGATGTACTTCAACATGATCTTTAACCTCCACATAGACACCTCTAGTAACACATTTAGTAATCCAGTCCTGCATCTTCTCGGAGTATAGATCTTTTTTAATCATCACTATACTTTTTGTCTTATCACTCAATGCCAACCGAAGTGAAGGGTGGTTCTTTAGAAAAGACCTCGTTTCCGTTAACATCAGCTGCAACTCACGATCCATCGGTGTCAAATGCTTAGACACTTCCTCCACCATTCTAGAGTAGCAATATCCTAAATACCCCTGCAGAAATAGACTTGGATCTTTTCCATCACGCTCACTCTGCTTACTAAGAAAGTATAAATTCTCAACAAATTGGCCCATTGTTGGAGCAAAGGGAACTACAAATTTCTTCCCAAAACTCAAAAGCATACGCACAGACGTTGGGACATCATACGTTATCAGGTTCTCAAAACCACCAGGAACCTCCGGTAAAGGGCCAACACAAATAGGGCTAGGTAACCAAGGCTTACCACAGAATATAGTAGAGGATATATTACACACACTCTCGTCAACCACATAGGAGCTATCTAGCGCACATTTTGTGGCATTTGGCACACCCAAAACCAAAGACCCGTCATCAATCCTAGCAGCATCGTGACCATCCTTGGTATGGATGTACTGGGCTAACATCGATGACATCATTTGAGGAAACACCCTCTAATGCCAAGTCCCCCACACCTTCCAAAGGATATTCGACGACACTCGGTCTCACCAAAGCTAACAGCTTAGACATCTCGGAATCGTAGCGTGTCATCGCTAACAGAACTAATGACTCATCAAGGCACAATTCGCTTGCATACTCAGCAGGCAAACTGGCCCAATTTAGGGAAGAAGTTGCCAGCTGGGTTTTAGTCATGCCCTTCTCGATGGTAGGCAAAGGATCGTCTGGAACACGGTCTATTGGCATATACAGCTTACCACGCACATACTGGCTTAAACAGGAATTCACAGGAACTAGTTTATCCGGACGAAAAATATACCCATCTCCGAGGAAGTGTTTGGATAAAGTACAGGTGCTGTAGACTGCGAACGTTGTCGGACTTGTTGATTTCTTATTCGCTGTGTAAAATCAGTGCAAACCCCTAAAATAACAAATCAACATACAAAACATAATAAAAACAACAAAACTGAATCATAAAAGTCATAAACATTCACAGAGTTAACAACAAACATTAAGCGCTCACGCGCAAGCATCGAGCCTAGTCTCAAGTCGCGTAATGTCATGAAGAAATTCAAAACTAAAAACACAAAAAATGTTCCCGTTACAAACTCGAACAACTATCAACCACTTCAAACATTGGTTACTGATGATGACGTAGGCGATGAACAAATTGTTCAAGCAAAGAAAAAAGAATTAATACCACCACTTACGATATTAAAATGCACAACTGTAGAATTACATGAAGTATGTGAGAATCTTAAAATTGAAAATTTTTCTGTAGAAAGGTATCTTTTGGAATAAAAATTGTTTGTCAATTACAATAAATTGGTAGCATATTTGAAAGACAAAATAGAATTTTTCGAATACGAATCAAAAAATGATAAACCCTTTAAAGCCATTCTTCTCGGCCTTGATAAACATGATCCTCAGCGGATTAAAAAAATGCTGGCTGATAAAGGCTTAAATGTCCTAGATGTGAAGTTAGTGCAAAAGAAATCAAATACTAAATATGATATCGTACTTTACGTGGTCTATTTCAAAAAACAGACAATTATATTGCGAACAAAACAAAATTATTGTAACATCGGAGGAATAAGATAACCCAATGCTATAATTGCCAGATGTTTGGCCATGGTTCATCAAGGTGTAATGTTAAGACGTTCTGTGCGATTTGCGCAGGTAATCATAAGACTGCCGAATGTACTTTCCAAACAATGAAGTGCGCTAACTGTCATGGCCCACATAAAGCTTCTTCCACCGATTGTCCTAATCGTGTGAAGTATCTTGAGCTAAGAGAACGTATCCAGGCCAAGTGAAGTATCTTGAGCTAAGAGAACGTATCCAGGCCAAGTCTTTTAGGAACAATAGAACCGTTAAAACATTCGTTAACTACGATTCTCAATTCCCCAACATAATGGGCCACAAGGGCCAAAATAATACGAATGCTACTAATTCTTGGAAATTTAAAACACCCAGTACTGCTCAAATCGTAGGATCTACAGGAGACAGCGAAAATTTGTTCTCTGTAGACGAAGTTAGAGATTTAACAATGGAGCTTGTAACGAAATTAAGGACTTGCAGGTCCAAAGCTGACCAATTCGCAGTCATCACTGATCTAGCTTGTAAATTCCTGTTCAAACGAATGATCAAATCAATATTATACTTTGGAATGCCCGAGGCATTCGCAATAAAAAGGATGAACTATACGAGTTCCTCATCGATTACAAAATTGACATATGCCTTCTCAGTGAGACATGGTTAAATGGAAATATATCTATAAGACATAATGAATTTTACTGCTATAGAAATGATCGCTCAACAGGTAGGGGTAGTGGTGTCGCTGTTATTCTTAGGAAAAATATAAGACATCGTCTTCTACCAATAGTTAATACTAACCCGATAGAAAATATTGGTGTTAAAGTGTTTTGCCTTAATGGAGAGTCAATAGATATTTATGCCTGCTACTTTCCTTTTGGAAACAGTGACAACACAGGCAATAAGAAGGCTAAGTTCACTTCTGATATTCGAAGATTGAGCATTAACGCAAATAAATATATCATCGGTGGCGATTTCAATTCTAGACATAGATCATGGGGCTGTGCAAGAGCAAATTGCTGGGGCAATATACTATATGAAAAACACGCAGACTTTAACATGCAGCTTATCATACCAAATGAACATACCTATATTTCATCATGCGCTGGTAGACAAAATTCCACCTTAGATATATTTTTAACGAATACTACCAACAATTTTTCAGATGCTACAGTGATCAATGGCCTAAGTTCAGACCACCTACCGGTCAAACTTACTTTAAAAAGGCATATCGAAAACCACAATACGCAAATATTTGACTACAAACGAGCGAATTGGACACATTTTTCTCAAATAATCCATAACCACATATCTCCAGTCAGTTTAGAATCAATAAACTCTAGAGAACAAATCGATGAGATGATACACCACCTCACCAATGGTTTAAAAAATGCAAAGCAAGACAGTATTCCTTTAAAATCTCCTCGAATAATACGGCGATCACTTCCTGATTCCATAAAATACTTAATAACCGTAAGAAACAGATACAGGAGGAACTGGATACGGTACCATAACACCACAGATGCAGCGCTACTAAGAATGCTCAATCGGCACATACAAATGAAGTCAGAAAATTTAGGAATTATTCTTGGAATTCTTTTTTGTCGTCCTTAGAAATCGGATCTTCGCCATTTTGGAATGCAGCAAAAATCCTAAGAAAAAAACAAAGAGCATCCCTGTTCTTATACGATACAATCGACGATACAATAGTGGCATAGAAAAATGTGAAGTCCTAGCTGAAACATTCAGTTCGAACCATTCAATTTCAAATTCCCTCAGTGACCAAGAGACTATCCATGAGATCAACGATACCATAGAAACCTTACACCATTCACAACACAATATTACTGAACATCGTATTAATCACCGAACGATTTCCAACCATATTAGAAGTCTAAAGGCGCGTAAAGCCCCGGCAATGACAGTATAGATAATAGATGCATTAAAGCAATGCCAAAGAAAGCTGTAAAATATCTCACTACAAAGATTAATGCTTGTCTTCGCCTTTCATATTTTCCTAGAGTTTGGAAGGAATCGAAAATAATACCAATTAAAAAACCTAATTAGCCCTCCGAAAATCCAAGCTCATATCGTCCTATCAGCTTATTATCCTCGTTAGGAAAACTGCTAGAAAAAGTTATTAAAGACGAGCTCAATATATTTATTGAAGAAAACAATATTCTCCCTATAGAACAGTATGGCTTTCGTAAAGAACATAATACCGTCCATCCAATTATACGAATCAGACAAATAGTGCAAAACAACTTTTATGATGGTCAATCTACAGGTATGATGATACTTGACATCAAAGCAGCATTCGATTCCGTATGGCACGACGCCGTCTTCGTCTTTCATATTTTCCTAGAGTTTGGAAGGAATCGAAAATAATACCAATTAAAAAACCTAATTAGTCCTCCGAAAATCCAAGCTCATATCGTCCTATCAGCTTATTATCCTCGTTAGGAAAACTGCTAGAAAAAGTTATTAAAGACGAGCTCAATATATTTATTGAAGAAAACAATATTCTCCCTATAGAACAGTATGGCTTTCGTAAAGAACATGATGGTCAATCTACAGGTATGATGATACTTGACATCAAAGCAGCATTCGATTCCGTATGGCACGACGCCGTAATTTTTAAAATGCTTAATTTCAACTTTCCAACATATATAATCCTTATTATAAAGTCTTTTCTGACAGATCGCACATTCAGGGTATATACGTGTGGAAACCAATCTAATAGAAGATCGATAGATGATGGATATCCCGAAGGATCATGCCTCTTGCCAGTCCTCTACAACATTTTTACAGCGGACATCCCTCCACTGCATGGCTGTGAAACTTCAGTTTTCGCAGACGATACTGCAATTATCTGCCCCGGCACTCTTGCTGCAGACATTATAACCAAACTGGAAGAAGCAGCGGAAATCCTCCTAACATATTTCTGCAAATGGAAAATATTTGTGAATGCGGAAAAAACTAAAGTATTTTACCAGAAGAAGAACACCAATATATATTCCCCAGAGAAGCCTCATTTTTAATAACACAGAGATACCCTGGGAACATAAAGTTAAATACCTCGGCATTATATTGGATCCCAGACTTACCTTCAAGGACCATTATCATATGTCATAGATAAAATAAATCATTTAATACAACTCTTATATCACCTAATCAATAGAAACTCTCTTTTAAATAGTAAAAACAAAATGTTTATTTTTATGTCAGTTTTTCAAGCTGTTCTTTTGTATGGATGTCCTTCATGGAGCAATGTGGCTTCAACGCATGTTAAGAAGCTTCAAATAGCCCAAAATAAAGTTTTGAAAATGATTTTAAAGCTCCCTAGACATTACTCAACAACATGTCTCCACGAAGTTGCTAAAGTGGAGTTAGTAAATGATAGATTGGCAAGACTTAAAGAAAATTTTGCAATCAGATGCCAAGAGTCTGATTTTATTCATATAAGAGATCTAGCATCGTTGTAATTATTATAACTGAAAACAAGTTGAAAATGTGAAACTCTAGTCAGCCTATTCAGAAAGGTTTTTTTGTAAATTTTCCTTCAATTAAATCCGATATTAATTAAACCTCATCACAATATATCAAATTTTGTTTACTAATATTTAAGTAGCATAGGCTTATACAAACCTAAACTCTTTGTCATTGTAGATAATAAGAAAAATTAAATTGTTATATTAACAAAATAAAAAAATTTAATTGAAAAAAAGAAGCTGTAATATTTTAATCTCGGAATTGTAATGTTATGGAGTTTTTATATCTCGAATGCGAAGATTGTAATACTTTTAGATAAATGGAGCTCTAACAATCCAGACACAAAGCCATATTCAAAATTATAATTTTTGGACACAAAGAGCTGTAATATTTCGAGCCCAAAATTATAGTTTTTTGGAAGCAGGAATTTTAATATCTCAAACACAAAGATTGTAGTGTTTGAATGAAGGGCTATGATATTTCATGCTCGAGCTTATAGTTTTTTAGACACAATAACTACTGTGTCCTATACATGCAAATGCATTTATAATGTCGCAGGCCAATGTTGTGGCTTCCTCCAGACAAATTGTAGTATTTTTGGAACTGAAATCATGATCTGCTAAACGTAAGAGATTGTATTGTTTTTAGTATCAGAGTGAATGATTTATACAAAATAAGATGTTTTCTACGAGGCTGGACCAACTTAGGTGTCTCCCTTCACTGTGTTACTTACAAATGCCCCACACATAAACAGCTAAAATTATATTCTTGCAGGCTCAAAGTCATGGTCCTTTCCAGAGAAATGTAATAGTTTGGACAGATACTATAACATATCAAATAAAAGAGGTTGTTATACTTTCATAACACATGACCGGATGCCCTGTGTACACGGGAAGCCGCAATATTTTTCAGAGCAACTAGACCTTTAAGGGAACCTGTTCTCGCTGTGTCCTAAACATTGACAAATAATATATAATCATGAACATATTTCCGAAACTGGATTCAAAGTTGTGGTTGTTTGGACACAAAAGATTGCAATACCTTCAGACAGGAAGTTGTAATATCTTGGGACACAAATAAATTGTAGTAGAACCTCAGCACTTTTAAACGCAAGAGTTATAATGGAACTTCAGCACCTTTAAACACAAATATTGTTTTTTAAGGTTGAAGGGCCAAAATTGTAGGTTTTGTACATTCTTTGTGACACCTCAGATACTACAATTATGTTGCCGCAGGCTGATGGCTGCAGTCTTCCCAAGACGAACCGGAGATTGTGATGTGTCAAGCGAAAAAGGTTGTAATGCTTCAAAGCATATGAACTGGTGCCCTAGGCACGCAAGAGCCATGTAGCGTTCTTCAGACCATCATACAAATTTTTTGTGTCCATATTTAAGAAACTCACACGTAAGTGAATAAGAATCTTTAATATTTCAAGCTCAGAATTATAATGTCATAGATTTTTGATATCTCAAATCCGATGATTGTAATGCGTTTTCAGAATTATGATTCTTAGACAAAAGGGCTGTAATATTCGAGATCGGAATCAAAATTGTGATTCTTGGACAAAGAAGCTGTACTATTTTTGGCCTCGGAATCATGATTTTTTGGACACAAGCATCTTAATATCTCCAGCACGAAGATTATAATATTTTAAAAATAAAAAAACTAATATTTTTAATGTTCAATGTTATAGTTTTTAGACACAAGAAATATTGTATCTCGTACATAAAGAAGCATTTATAGTGTTGTTGCAGGCCAATGTTGTGGGTTCTTTTTGACAAATTGTAGTGTTTTTGGGAACGGAAGTTATAATCTGCCAATGAAGGAGATTGTAATGTTCCAGCAGAACTTTAATGATTTATGCACGCGGACATGCCCCCACAAAACATATTTTTCTTCGTGGCTGGAACAACTAAAGCACTTATCTTCACTCGTTCCCATAAGTGTCACTAACAAAGTCACTAACTTTCAGACAAGAAGTTGCAATGTCTTGAAACACGAAAACACAAATTTCGTAGGGATACTTTATCAGACACAGCACAGCAGATATATTTTTAGGCACAACAGGTTTATTCTCCCGCATTCTAAGGATTAGTTTTCCCGCATGAACCAAACTCCATTATAAGTTTTTGAATACCGATTTTCCTTTTAAAGGGTCTCGTTAGAATCTATTCTTTAGACAGAATACCACCAGCATAAGTAATATTTTAGAGATTTTCTCATTTGTAATAGAGAACCTGTCAGGGAACGGGGGATGCCAATATGATTTATGGAAAATGGACTGCCAATTTAACTCTCCTTGCTTTCTCAAACATATGTTTAGATGCTCTGCATACGTAGGCATATCTTCGAGGCAATTTATGTGTTTGAAAAGTACCAGAATGCGTTAGGGCAAATATCTTACACCAACGAACGTTGGAAAGATACCTCACAATTTTGAACTATATATGACAGACTCTATAAAGAGTCCCTTAAATAGAACATGCCTCAATTAACAATATTCCACATTAACTAGTTTATTTTCACATTAAATCCAATAAAAAGTTTATTTATATAATTAATTTTTGCATAAAAGCCACATTAACCACTTTAATCCACATTAATACCAATAGAAAGTCTAATTTTATAGATTAATTTTTTGGCAACCCAATAGCTCTCTTTCTCTGTTACACTTTCTTTAAAACTTCTATACTATCTTTTATTGATTAAGACAGGATCATTTAGACAGACTATTAAATTTATCATATTTTTCTTACACACACCCCATATTAACAAGACAAACTTTATAGTTAAGACAGTTACAACACAACAAACATCAACAAAGACTTCAAAAGATACGATAATTAGATAATTAAAAAAACCTGCGGAGAAGTCCTTGGCCGGGACGAAAGCGCTACAGGTAAAGCCAATTAGGTGAAACAAGAAAAATATGGAATCATGCTCTCCATAAAACATGAACCATTCAGTATATAGGGCAAAAACACGCAACACTGAACCTTACACTACATTGGACAGCCCAGTGGAGCAGTAACAGGTGACAATCTGCCTCCTCCATAAGACATTTCAACAATATATGCGGCTATCCCACTTCAGGAAGACAATTTTTCGCACATAATCTTCACACAACACTTGTATATTCTTATTATTTCTCAGACAATTTTCGCACATAATCTTCACACAACACTTGTATATTCTTGTTATTTTTTCAGGCGATTTGTATTAATTCCCCACCACAGGATAAAATAGAACATTAGAATCAGAGAAAATCGGCTAGGAAAATATAGCATCGTATCACTTATATTTTTATACAATTTTTGAGAAATACATACATACACAGGAATATAGTGTAAAGCAATAAGGAATCACAAATTTAGCGGATCACGCATATATATCAAACAATTATTAAACTTTAACATATATAGACCAATATTGAGATGTACAGGAATTGATTAAGGCACAAATCTTGTTTGATGATGAAACTTAGAATTCCACTGTTGACTCACTAGAAGAAGATATAAGAATAATATATTTTTCAGTAAGACTGGCCACAGTGTTTTGCTTATCGAGATAATCTTGAATATTTTTTTGGTATGCAAAATTTGTCTACCCGGACAAAAAACATAACAACAGCTCTGAGAGTTGTTTTTTTGTGTAACATGCTTTTTGTTTGGTTTTTTCGGACCATAAAACCGAATGGAATGGTCTTCGAACGTCAGAAGATTGCGAGACAACACCAATATCACCACATCAACTTTCAAACGTTGTTTACCAGGCCTTTTTTCGCATGAAAACACACCAACTTCTAATTGCAAGGAGAAACGCTGAAGTAGCTGGAAAATGGTGTAAATTGTGGCTTCAGAGAACCATAGGTCCATAATATATCACGACCACACAGAGTTTTCTCTGTTAACTTTTCTCACTGTTATGGTTTTTTTGGGCCAATGGACCAAAGTAGTCTTCTAGGACAGAAACCATAAAGGCATTTGCTCACACACACGTTTTTTTGGGCCAATGGACCAAAGTGGGCTTTTAAGACAGAAACCATAACGGCAGTTTTTCACACAGACACGGTTATTTATCCAACGCTCTTTAAATCTACCTTTAAAAGGTTTTCTCGAGACTAATGAACCATAAGAATTGCTTTTTGTTTCAAAATCATAACGGAAAGCTTTTACACACCTGGATTTTTTAATTAACGTTTTCAGGAAGTAGACTTTTCTTCGAACTACTCTAGGAAATTGGTATATTCGTTTAAACAACCAAATAACCACAAAGTTGCTTTTTGGACCGCTTGATCAACCAGAAACAGAAATATGTAATTTTTTACCACAATTAGCTGGAATATAGGATGAATGACTAGACTCAGGCCAATATCGAATGGGACAAACTCTCTGATACTGGGTTTTGCCTACTAATTCAACCTTCTGTCCAGAAACACATGTTGAACCGGTCCTCAACAACATTGGGCTTAGTATACTGACGTCCAGAATATCATCCATTAAGGACCACAGAACCACCTACACTCATCAGAATTTGTGATGTGGCAGGCACAGTGAAAGTGTTTTTCCTGCTAACGACACACGGGCAGCATGTTGAATTAATAACGTTTAGTTACTCTTCACTTCTAGCGCATATTAGAACTAACAAACTGATTAACCACTAACACATATTAGAAGTAACAACCCTGCCGTCAAATGAGTAGCTAACTACAAAAAAACCAACTTTAAGTTAGCTTGTATAGACTAACTTAAAGCCAACTACTACGCAATGCAAAATTTACATCAAAAAAAGTGTATACAAACACTTCGCATTATTTTTTAAATTACATTTTGAGAACCAAGTCGATTGGCAAACAAACGGCTCCAAAACACTCAAAAGATTTAATTTATTTAGGACCATTATTACAATTTATGGAGTAGATATTGGTAATCGGTTATGGCCAGGCTATAGTATAATTTAAATAAATAAATAACATTTTTCGATTATTTTGGACTTACTTACAAATTTGGGTTTGTAACAATCGCCCTTAATATCGATTTTATATATTAACATACGAAGGTATATATTAACTAACATATAAAAACTAAATATTTTTTTATTATTAACTTTTGTATTTTTTAATAAAATAATTTTTAATAATGTCGACAAATATCGGCTTCATGCAAATTAAATCAGCCAACGGCCACCGACGCCGTCCAATTTTAAACGCCGTTGACTTTAGTTACCGTCTTAGACATTTGATTAGTAAACAAACCCGCGTGCCGTCTTTTCGCTTACAAATTGTTTGTTAAAATTGTTGTGGTATAAAGTGTTTTTAGAATTAAAATAAATTTAATATTATTGTGTGTGGTTGGTTGAATATTTATTACAAAACAAACATGAAAGGTGCAAGTAAAAGACATATGAGGAGGCTTTTTAAAAAAGAAAGAATTTTATACCAGGAAGTAACACAGAATAATTTGGCCTCTACATTCCCTTTAGACTCTATAAATGGCTTAAGTGAAATAAATAAAAGCATCGACGAAAACAATCGTAAAGACTACGTAAGTTTTCTAATTAAATACCTAAATATGTTTATATAATTCATTTTTACTCTACAGATAAATGTAATGAAATCAAAACTGAAAGGCCGCTTGCCAAAAACGCTAACCGAAATTATGTCAACAAATTTGTGCATGGACATAAACTTGGATGGGCTTCATGGCAAAAAACGTTTGAAAGACATTCCTGCTTTTTATGACGCCTTAACAGGTAAGTCCTGATTTGAAAATATATGTATGAACCAAGTCTAAAAACATGTACAAATTTTCATACATATCTTTTAAATAGATGCCTGTCCATCACTTGACTCTCAGGATGTAGAAACTGACATACGTAACGCCTTAAAACTTATAAAGAAACGTCACATCCATGCTAAATGCATTAAAAATAAAAACGTGAAACCAAAAAATTAATTTAAACCTGTAAATATTTGAAAATATATTTAAAAATAAGTCTTTTTTATGTTTTTTAAAAAAACAACAAAGTTACACTGAATTTATTAATTTAATTTTTATAACCTTAAGATTTTCAACAATTTAATTGACTTGGAAATACTTGATATTTCTTTTAAATCAACAAATGTACAAAATATTTATGTAAATTGTTTGTGGTTTATTGACGTTGAAGTGATTTTTTTTATTTTTATATGAATAAATTTTTGTTTTATTAAAATATAAATTTTCAAACCCCATTTTATTTTAGCAAGTTACAAATAGTGATTTTAAAGCCAACGTGTAAACAACTAACTTTTCGTTGACTGAAATTTAACTAACTTATAGTTAGTTTAAAAAAATGAACTTAAAGCTTGTTTAAAAAAGTATGTTTATAGCTAGCTACAATAAGTTAACTTAAAGTTAATGGCTAGGTAACTAACTTTAAAGTTAATTGAAAGTAGTGCAGAGTCGGACAATTGACTACTTCCTAGGACATCGCTATGTTAAAATAGTTAGTTAATTGCATATAAAAGTAATCCAAGTGTCAACCACCACTACTTGAGAAATAGTTAGCTTTAATTTAGTTTAAAGTTAACTGAATGTACGACAGGGAACTAACGCATATTGAAAGTAATAACGCACATTAGAAGTAACTACTAACGCATATTGAGAGCAAGTAACTACTAACGCATATTAAAACTTATTCTAAATAACTACTAACGCATATTGAAGTTTAAAGTCACTAACTCAATTTTAAGTAACTGATAACGCATGTTGAAACTAGGTAGCTACTAACGCATGTTGAAACTAGGTAGCTACTAACGCATATTGAAACATGTTGAAACTAGATAGCTACTAACGCATATTGAAACTGATTCTTAATATGCAGCATAGTAATGCAATTTGCCCTGATAAGAGTTTTCCCTGACCACCCGTTAGACAGATGACACACGTTTATCTGTGACTAACACCGGAGGGAATGGGGTTTTAAGGGGATAGTTTCATAAAAATCGACTCTGTCGTACTGATCAGATGACTACCCTTTTAGGACACATGTGGGCAACCTATTTCACAAGAAAATAGAAATCACGCTCAGCATTTTTTAAAAAAAGTCACACACAGAAGATTACCATACACATAAAAACAGACGGATAATAGATTCAATCATATGGTAATAGAACCCAGGTATAACATACTTACATAGCTAACAACCTCACATAGCTGCAACTATTGCCACACTTTCATAACTAACCACCGCACACAAACATATGGGAGGATTTTACACCATATCGGCTTTGATTGACACATTTTTAATCATACGACCAGAATCACTTAACCAAGCACCAAAAAGTTCTAGTTCAACACTGATACAAGGGCACATTCAGAATAAGACTTACATAGACACATTGTTTTTTCATATGACAAAGACCTATATTTAGACATAAAGGGGTTTTTTTACACATATGACATAGGTATATATTCACACATCTAGCATCTAATAAATCGGACACTGGACACTTGTGGGCTGTTCTTTTCATATGCACCCAGCATCACACATCTACACGCCACTGCAACCTAGAAGAAAGAAAGCGGTTTGATTAGCAGCTGGATAATGCAAAAAGAGACATACCTTAGATTGCTCCTCACTTCAGGATCCCCCATAGCCAGTAGCACGCCTCGGCGAACGAATCGGGGTACCAATGCCAAATGGTCCGGATCTTCAAACACCACACCTATGTGTTTTAAAATCAGCTTAGTCAAAGCAATCCGCTCGGAAGGATTTAGATGACTAGACCTATCAAGGTTTAAATTCATTATGTTGCAAGGCAAGGGTGAGGCCACTAGCACGCATATGCTTCCTTATACTACTTGTATTGCCTTGCACTGCGGCATCCAACATATCATGTAACGGATGGGGACCACATAGGATAAAAGTTTTCATACAACTGCATAATCCAGTAAAAGTAGACGGACCCCTTTCAATGGTAGGATCAGGAGAGGATAAATGCACACCACGGCGTGAAAAGAGCGCATCACCATTGCGATAAGTAGGTACGCCTACATCTAGGTGAGCAAACATCCAATTGGCCAACTCACTAAAACCTTCACATACAAACTTTAGAGAAGGCAAATAATGATGATCGGTCCGCACCACGCCTATCCTTGGTAATGCTATAAATGAAGGATTCCATGTTCTGACAGGTGAAGGGTAAACATGCTCTGCCTTTATATAATGGAGAAGCAGCCGGGAACGGGCATATAAATCCCCCAAACTTAGTAGTTCATGACGCGCACCCTCCTTAGCATTACCGTGAACAGCCCTCTTACACAACGAGATATGTGAATTTACCATTGAACACATAAGCTTGTCAATCATCATTTTTGGATACATATTTACCCTGAATCGTCGACATATTTCGTACAGGTCATCCAGCAGGTAGCAATTGCTTGTCCTCTCCAAAACCCGACGTATATAACCTTTAACTGTATTGTTTTTCCATAATAGCTTACATGAGCTTAAATAGTGACACATACAGTCACTTGACACCTCTTTAACATACATCTTAACCAGGAAACGGGGCGTACTTTTATATATATCTATATCTAGGAAGGTTGTACGCTCAGTTATGGGTCTACCATCCAACGGAGGAAGCTCCATAGGATCCATACGTTCAAGCGTAAATCCAAGTCCAGTACAGTCCTCCAGGGCTCTTTGCAGTGAGTTAATGTTGTCCTTATGCATATACATTAGAATATCATCGACATATTTCATATACCACACCACTTTGTTTTGAGTTAATAGTACAGCTGTTTGGGACAGCAGAAGAAAATCCAGCAGAATGGTGGCATATAAACCCGAATCACATCCACCTCGGGGCAACCCATTTACTTGCAAATATATCTTCCCTTCATTACAGAACAGGGTCAAATCTCCTAGAGTATATCGCACACACTCCAGGAGCAATGCACCATTTAGGGCACATAACTGTGGATACTCAGGTAGTGATACAAAAGTCTATAGAAGAGATATTATTTTCACTCTGCTCATATTTGTATACATATCGACTACATCAAATTTCACAAGGGTAAAATCGGCATCAACCACAAACGTGCAGCCGCTGTCTTTATATCCTTCACATTATGATGGCTTAATTGCTTATCCACAGCTTTAGACAGAAAATGGGCCACAATCTTTGATATCACATATGTATACCAACCCCTGGTACTACATATTGGCCGACAGGGTATCTCACTCTTATGGGTCTTTAATACACCATACATATATGGCAGACGTAGATCCGGTTTCTTCAGATCAGACAACATACGTAGCAGATTAGACGGTACTGGACTTCGGCCATTATTGTGTCGCAGATCTAATATTTTTACACACAATGCGGTATATTCTTTACAGCTTACTGCCTTCATACGATGTACTTCAACATGATCTTTAACCTCCACATAGACACCTCTAGCAACACATTTAGTAATCCAGTCCTGCATCTTCTCGGAGTATAGATCTTTTTCAATCATCACTATACTTTTTGTCTTATCACTCAATGCCAACCGAAGTGAAGGATGGTTCTTCAGAAAGGACCTCGTTTCCGTTAACATCAGCTGCAACTCACGATCCAACGGTGTCAAATGCTTAGACACTTCCTCCACCATTCTAGAGTAGCAATATCCTAAATACCCCTGCAGAAATAGACTTGGATCTTTTCCATCACGCTTACTCTGCTTACTAAGAAAGTATAGATTCTCAATAAATTGGCCCATTGTTTGAGCAAAGGGAACTACAAATGTCTTCCCAAAACTCAGAAGCACACGCACAGACGTTGGGGCATCATACGTTGTCAGGTTCTCAAAACCACCAGGAACCTCCGGTAAAGGACCAACAAAAATAGGGCTAGGTAACCTAGGCTTACCACAGAGTATAGTAGAGGATATATTACACACACTCTCGTCAACCACATAGGAGCTATCTAGCACACATTTTTTGGCATTTGGCACACCCAAAACCAAAGACCCGTCATCAATCCTAGCAGCATCGTGACCATCCTTGGTATAAGGATGTACTGACATCATTTGAGGAAACACCCTCTAATGGCAAGTCCCCCACACCTTCCAAAGGCAATTCGACGACACTCGGTCTCACCAAAGCTAACAGCTTAGACATCTCGGAATCGTAGCGTGTCATCGCTTTCAGAACTAATGACTTACCAAGGCACAATTCGCTTGCATACTCAGCAGGCAAACTGGCCCAATCTAGGGAAGAAGTTGCCTCAGCAGCATGTTCACTGGCAACAGGTGAAGACATAGGTTGCGAGTACACGGACTGTAATGGATCAACCACTAGCTCATCTTTAGCCGGAGAAGGCCCATGAAGGCCATCGTATGCAAGCATGCAAGACATTGGTCCACTTTGCAGAGAGGAATCATAATAACATAGAGGATCATCTCTCGGGCCGGTAATGTCCAACATGGCATAATCATGATCCCAAACCGGTCTAGATAGATCAGACGAAGTAACACTTTGATGGCAATCGGGATCAAATTCAGAACAACCGGCAGAACCTAATAAGGGAAACAACGAGTTGTTATTAATAGTTCCGCATAATAACATGGAAGATTGACTTTATTCACAGAAAACAGATTAAACAGAAGATATTTAGTATCTACATTTGGCCAATCAGATAAAGGTTTTCTAAAGAAGCAGTAATCTTCTACGTCATAGGCTTATATATACCTGAGCCACTCACTGCCGCTTCACCATCCCGAGGATAATAGACGGCATAACACTGTAACCTTGGTCGTTCCGTCCTGGTGCTCACAATGGAACTTGCGCTTGGATTGGAAGTGGGTTTCAACACAACTTCTGGGGGAAGACGTGGGCACCCATTGAGGCCTCAGCATATAGGGATTCACCAGTAGAAAACACCGGTGGTAACTGATATTCCCCACCTCCCACACGCCAATGCAATATCTTCTTGTGACTAAGGTTCTCGTAGTGAATATCAAGCTCATTAATGTATAGTGTGCTTTCTGCACCCAATATCAAATCTATCACCAGCACCAGGTTTGACAAAGTCACACAATCCTTGAATGGATACACCACCACTGGGTTTTAGTCATGCCCCTCTCGATGGTAGGCAAAGGATCGTCTGGAACACGGTCTATTGGCATATACAGCTTACCACGCACATACTGGCTTAAACAGGAATTCACAGGAACTAGTTCATCCGGACGAAAAATATACCCATCTCCGAGGAAGTGTTTGCATAAAGTACAGGTTCTGTAGACTGACACACTGTAACACAATATCATCACCATGGCAGTCTTTTGTATGTACTCCATATGCGACATGAGCTCCCCAATGCCCATCAGACATGACGGCTGTATTGCACAGTTTTCTCCCACGTAACCCCAATATAGTCACGGAGACATTCAGCAATCGTATTGACAAAAGAGACAGATTACCGTTGGAAACATCATCATGGGTAAAAGTTGCCAAAACTTCATACTGTAAGGAACTATCTTCTACATAGCTCTCATAGACAAAGACATCTTTCAGAACAGACATCATTAACATATCCACTGACTCAGAAAATGGAATATTTGCCCTCTCCTATAAGTTATTGGAACCTTAATGACTTGCCACACAGAAAGCAACTAACAATCATACGGGCATACCATCCATGTAAAAACCCATTCGGGCCACATAAGTGAAAACTGAACAATAGGCGTATATCACTCCGATATTTGTTCACGCTCAAGACGGCGTATAACGCTCAAATATTTTCTCACACTCAAGATGGCTTCCACTCAAGTGCTGAACCCTCCTCAGATAATGGTCACACTCGTATATTAGTCAACCACTCGCAATACCAGCACACAAAAGAACTATCAAGAACAATGCCGGGCTTAAAATATTTTTATATATTTTGCATAGGAAATTGAATTTTTAGTTCAACGAGTTTTTACTCTGGTGCACGACACCCTATCGCAGCGCATGCAGATGGTACTAGTTTTCCTAATGGAATATTCTTCCCATCTTTTATTCTTCCTGCCGAACGAAAAGAATTCTCTCAAGAACAATGCCGAGCTCAAAATATTTTTATATAGTTGAATATGAAATTGAACTTTTAGTTCAATAATTTTATACGCTAATGAATGACACCTAACATTGGGTACATTCTCCATAGAGAAAAATAATTTCGATGGTAACCACCGCCACCGCAGCGCACACAGATGACACTAATTTTTCCTAGTGGAATATTCTTCCTATCTTTTATTCTTTCTGACAAACGAACAACATCTTTTATCCTTTCCTTATGTTCTCTGGCAAACAACGCCACACCCCATGTGGATAACATTATTTTTTCCTGCTTGGACAGATTGTAAGGACACTGTCCCTAATTCTATACAGTTGGAATATCTTTTCGAATTATGAAGAGCCCTTTGTGGAAAACAGCTCCACACCATATGCAGACAACATTATTTTCCCTTTCTCTTACAGATTATAACGGAAGTCCTCCTGCTTCTAATTGTAAATTACAAATGAATAATTTGTTCCCTTTCATTATTTTCTAAAATAGACAGCAAGCATTTTCTTATTTAGACAGCATTTTCTTATTTTAGACAGCAAGCTTTTTCTCATCGCTAGAACACAGGGACCATTTTTATCATAGAAATCGGTTTGGGATACGACGACTAGACCTCACACATCGGGACTAGGCAATAAGAAAGTCACTTATTTTTATCACAATACAAAGCCTTGCACATCAGAAGCAAATAACAGGGAAGAGGATGGCTTCCACAATTTTGAAACTTTTACACCTTTTAATACCTTTCTGGGAGGAAATAACACAATTTGGAAATTTTGAAACTTCTACACCTTTTTGGGAGGAAATAACACATCACGCACATTTTTTCATTTTATATTATTTATTTAATTTCACGTTTAGTTTTTTTATATATACACTGTAGCAGAACATTAATCAAAGACAAAATCATAAACAAGTAAAAAAATATAATAAAATAAAGACCATACTTCAATTTGGCAAACAGAACAATTCTTAACATTGCAGCGGACATGAATAATAAAAACAGGAAATCATAATTTAATAGACTAACACTAATAATAATAAAAACAGATATAATAGCTTAAAAACATAACAGCATCAGTGCTATGTAAAACACCATACTTAAGGCACGAAAAATAACACACTAAATAAAGATTTCTTCATCGGATGAATCAATCAGAATCTCATCACAATTAGACATAGAACTTTCGGAGGGTAAACTTAGATAACGATCCAGGGAACACAGAAGAACCTCCAAGGAGAATAACACATTTAGAAGTTCGCGCTCCCTAAACTGTAACATACCTATATAGAACTGAAAATCCAACAAATCCATAGACAGTTCGTTATTCCACTCTACTAATATTGATTGATTGTGATGGGAAAGTAGCGATGGTGACGCAGATAACTCGCTGCCTAGACTTGATAACAGATACTGTCGGTTTTGAAGAATGGGGTACTGCTCATGGGCGGCATACAGTTCCATTCCCAACGGACGCAAAGCACTGGTCACCTCGGCATGGCGACGACATAACTCCTCCCGAGATAGAGACGCAGAGCACCAAGAAGAAAAAAGCACTCATCTCCACAGGAACAGAAAGACTGTGGGTCATTGGAACAAGAAGGCCCATCTGGCATATCAGCACGCGTATCGGGAATACCATCTGTAGCAACGCTACAGCCAGAAATATTGGATGTCTCATTTATAGTTACACCACAGTCCGGAACATCGGAGTGGGACACTGGCCCAAGAGAATGAGACACCTCATGACACTCGACGTTGTCACTGATAACACTCATTGTATTTATAGTACTCATGGGCGCAGAGGAGACTTTAACAACTTGTGACCCCTGAGGCACACCATTGGAATCCCAATCATATAATTCCGATAAAGAAATATCTGACAGATCAGCCAGAGACATGTCGGAAAGCAAACATTCGTCAAAAGTAAATGAATCCGTCGGCTCGCTTGACGCCTCCAACGGTGGAATATCATATGTTCCATTACAACAATTTTCAGCAAACCACACCTGTTCTCCAGTGCCATCCGAAGGGTTGCAAGCTTGTTTTTTATCCATAATAGCTGAACTAAGGCGAACAGGAACGGCCACTCTATCAAAAAGTCCAAATCAGAGTCTTCAATCTATACCAAATTTCAAAAAAAAAACGATTAGAAAATGGGTCCCGCACACGCTTCAATTCTACGGACTGGTTACTTACACTCGATTCGCTGATATCGGAGTAGTATGACATACCAGTTCACGGCAATGGTCCGTAAGCAACTAACTGAAAAATGTACAGTAACTTCCTTAAACAGGAAATACAAGCGTATTTCTTATAATTTACATTCCGAGTGAATTTTGTTTGAGAAAAAAATCAGTAAGTCTTCAAATTTCGCGGAAAAGCGCAAAACTAGGCTATTCCTAGAATTCCGAAAAAAACGACTTACACACTCATACAGACTCATTCGCATTTAAAATAATGTATGACTTGATCGGCTTTGCTTAACACACTCACACAAACAGCGGTTTTTCATGGTATAAAAGCAACAACGCAGCGCTATGTAGTTTTAAAGGAATACATAACGTCTATATATCAAGATGATTAACCTGCCACACTGTCAAGCCATCCGCAAAAGATCCGGTAAGCCTACAACTTCACCGTAAAGTGAGATGCCAACATCCCCGATACTAAAGTTTTTCAAAACAAAGGTAAAACAGCGGGATTTGCAAAACTCCTTTTAACATTTTTTCTTAAAATTTTTTTTCACATATAGTAAAAAAAGACGACGACGATTAGCTTCCTTCACACATTTTCAGGAAATACAATTCCTTGGGACACACTTTTATAGATAGAAGAACAGGAATAAGAGCTCTGAACAATGAAAAAGTTCCATGTAGCATAACACTGGCCAATTGAATAGAATGACACCTTAATGACTTCTAATTGAGCCAGCCTAGAGATCATATATATTCCTAGCATATTTTTATTATTTTTCTAGATAAAACCATTCGCTCTGCATCCATATCTTGAATAGGACCATAGTGACAACGTTGTTTAACACAGGAATTTTAGTGACACCCTCAATCCTCAAACAAGCTTCTTCGACAAACTTCACCTGGTTAAGAACAGCGGCTAATCTGGATTGGCCACTTCTACACGTAACCATTTCATGGTTCTACGATCATCATCACATAGACGGGCTGGCCACACAAAACTACACTTTTCCAGAAATTTGCTTTATTTGCTTCTTCTCAAATCACTTGGAATCAGCGCACAACAATTTCCCCCGGCACCCAAAAATTGATCAAAGTCACAATCCAGAATAGAAACCTCAGAAGATTTTTTTATTGTAACCACACATGGACTGACTCACATAGGAAAGGAAAATAACGCTCAACATAGCAAAACTCAGTATTACAGAAGCCCTGGGATCCAGTCAGATTTTTAGACAAATTTTCCTTAGGCGGCACAATAATTGATTCTATTGAACACATTCCGATAGACCAACAGATCAGCACAGGAGCATCGTTTTTGATCAAAATCGTTTTATGACCAGCATCGTTCTCTGGGTAAGAATCGTAAAATTAACCTGTGTGGTTTTGTACTCGCAATCTGGAGGAAATAAGATTGACAATTGTCAGAAAGAAGTATTGCACTTGCTCCACAGAACACGCCTCACGCTCAGCAGAAGACACCATGTACATTGTCAAATAAGGGTGGGTTTTTTCCTCTCACCAATTATAACCATTTTTGCGAACAGCATATAGAGGAAGAACAGTAGTTTTTTCTTGCCTTTCATTTTTGCAAAAACGATTCAGTGAGAAGATGTTTTTTGACAGAAGGTATTCACCACACAGTTGATAATAAACATACCCACATGACAATTGTTCCGATTATGCGCGGAGGTCCCCGCAGTCGGGTTAAAATCGGATGTTTTATTTTCATTCGTCGCCCCTAGGCGACTCTCTCAATGAATGTTTACATTCAATTATAAAGCATATTAGGTGTGAGATAGCCGCTCATGGGCGCTCTATGCCGACCGTGGCTGTAAACAAAACGAAAAACAGAGAACAAGAATTTCATTTCTCATAGGAACACTTGAATATGAAATACGAAAAACATCCGACTAGCTTCAGAAGTCGGATCCAAAAATGAAAGATTGGCGGATACGTAAACGGACATTTTTGCTGCCACAAACTAGGCGACGATGTGTCTTTTTTGGTATCACTTTCGGATCCTAAAACGGATGTTTCATCCGCCAACAGTCCGTTTTTTATTCGCTTTGGACACGTTTTCGGACTTCAATGTCAAGTGGGTATGGTCACATTTTACCACCACACAGCAGTTCCCAAGCATAAGTAACATATGCTCAAGTTTTAACCACCACGAATTATACAAGCAGAACGATTGACATTTACACACTAGATCATTCAAGCAAGTAACATATGTTGACGGTTCACCACAGTTGGCCACCACACATTAGGCCATTCTAGCAAGGAACATATTTTAAGGGTTTCACAACTCATTAAACCATTCAGGAGACATTGATAACACTGAGGTGTACACCCAAGAAGGTGACTCTAGAAGATGTAACATGTTCACACGGCACCAGATTGCTTCTGATTATATCTCACAATAAAATGGAATAATACATGGCAAAAATTATGAACATAAAACACATGCCCTCACAGAGCGACAGTAGGAACTTGCATGTTCTTTGATGTGAAGGTACATAGCAGAAGTAAAGGGGCTTTTGAGAAAAACGCACCGTCTGATCGGATTTTTATGCAGCCTGTGCTCTCAACCACACTTAGACAGAACGTATATTGACGTGAAAGGTATGGAAGAAAGAAAAGGGATTTTTTCGGCAAAACTAATTCCACCCCATCTATGAAAATTAATCCAGAGAATTTTCTTTCTAGAACTCACATGCCAATAAAGATTTTTTCTTCACGCAAGATGGCTATAGGCGATTTTTAAGAAATATTCCCAAATAATTTTTCTCATGCAGGATAACTATAGGCGGTCTTGAAGGAATATCACCAAGACTGGAATAAACATCAGCTTTCATCATTACCGGGGAATAAGTTCTTTATATGCTTTGGAAGGGGGCCTGCTTAACAAGGTGCTACACATAAGCAAGTAATCTGCACATAGGACATAATTCCGAAACTAAATTAAGGGTTGTATTTTTGGAACACAAGATATTGTGTCCCAAGGTTATAACTTTTGTAACACCTCAGATACTAAAATTATGTTGCCTCCCAAGGGTACAGTCTTTTCGGGACTGATTGTGGTATTTTGGCTTTTTCAGGACCAATTGTGGTATTTTGGTTGAGAAAAGGCTGTAATATCCCAAAGATTATTCACAGATGCACCACACACGCAAGAGTCTGCAACATTTTTTCAGACCATCGAGGAATTTTTTAGTGTTCACACCTAAAAATGTCGCACATAAGCAAATAATCTACACACATAGACATATTTCCAGAGCTAGACTCATAATTATAATTTTTGGACACAAAAAGCCGTAATATCTTTATAATTTGTTAGGCAAGAGAGTACTAATATGTCTATCACGGAGCCTATAACACCTTTAATTAAGAAGCTGTAATATTTTAATCTCGGAATTTTAATTTTATGGAGTTTTTATATCTCGAATGCGAAGATTGTAATACTTTTAGATAAACGGAGCTCTAACAATCCAGACACAAAGCCATATTCAAAATTATAATTTTTGGACACAAAGAGCTGTAATATTTCGAGCCCAAAATTATAGTTTTTTGGAAGCAGGGATTTTAATATCTCACAAAGATTGTAGTGTTTGAATGAAGGGCTATGATATTTCATGCTCGAGCTTATAGTTTTTCAGACACAATAATTACTGTGTCCTATACATGGAAATGCATTTATAATGTCGCAGGCCAATGTTGTGGCTTCCTCCAGACAAATTGTAGTATTTTTGGAACTGAAATCATGATCTGCTAAACGTAAGAGATTGTATTGTTTTTAGTATCAGAGTGAATGATTTATACAAAATAAGATGTTTTCTACGAGGCTGGACCAACTTAGGTGTCTCCCTTCACTGTGTTACTTACAAATGGCCCACACATAAACAGCTAAAATTATATTCTTGCAGGCTCAAAGTCATGGTCCTTTCCAGAGAAATGTAATAGTTTGGACAGATAATATAACATATCAAAGAGGTTGTTATACTTTCATAACACATGACCGGATGCCCTGTGTACACGGGAAGCCGCAATATTTTTCAGAGCAACTAGACCTTTATGGGGACCTGTTCTCGCTGTGTCGTACACATTGACAAATAATATATAATCATGAACATATTTCCGAAACTGGATTCAAAGTTGTGGTTGTTTGGACACAAAAGATTGCAATACCTTCAGACAGGAAGTTGTAATATCTTGGGACACAAATAAATTGTAGTAGAACTTCAGCACTTTTAAACGCAAGAGTTATAATGGAACTTCAGCACCTTTAAACACAAATATTGTTTTTTAAGGTTGAAGGGCCAAAATTGTAGGTTTTGTACATTCTTTGACACCTCAGGTACTACAATTATGGTGCCGCAGGCCGATGACTGCAGTCTTCCCAAGACGAACCGGAGATTGTGATGTGTCAAGCGAAAAAGGTTGTAATGCTTCAAAGCATATGAACTGGTGCCCTAGGCACGCAAGAGCCATGTGGCGTTCTTCAGACCATCATACAAATTTTTTGTGTCCATATTTAAGAATCTCACACGTAAGTGAATAAGAATCTTCAATATTTCAAGCTCAGAATTATAATGTCATAGATTTTTGATATCTCAAATCCGAAGATTGTAATGCGTTTTCAGAATTATGATTCTTAGACAAAAGGGCTGTAATATTCGAGATCGGAATCAAAATTGTGTTTCTTGGACAAAGAAGCTGTACTATTTTTGGGCTCGGAATCATGATTTTTTGGACACAAGAATCTTAATATCTGAAGCACGAAGATTATAATATTGTAAAAATAAAAAAATAATATTTTTAATGTTCAATGTTATAGTTTTTAGACACAAGAATTATTGTATCTCGTACATAAAGAAGCATTTATAGTGTTGTTGCAGGCCAATGTTGTGGGTTCTTTCTGACAAATTGTAGTGTTTTTGGGAACGGAAGTTATAATCTGCCAATGAAGGAGATTGTAATGTTCCAGCAGAACTTTAATGATTTATGCACGCGGACATGCCCCACAAAACATATTTTTCTTCGTGGTTGGAACCGCTAAAGCACTTATCTTCACTCGTTCCCATAAGTGTGTCACTAACAATGTCACTAACTTTTAGACAAGGAGTTGCAATGTCTTGAAACACGAAAACACAAATTTCGTAGGGATACTTTACCAGACACAGCACAGCAGATATATTTTTAGGCAGAACAGGTTTATTCTCCCGCATTCTAAGGATTGGTTTTCGCGCATGGACCAAACTCCATTATAAGTTTTTGAATGCCGATTTTTCCTTTTAAAGGGTCTCGTTAGTATCTTTTCTTTAGACAGAATACCACCAGCATAAGTAATATTTTAGAGATTTTCTCATTTATAATAGATAACCTGTCAGGGAACGGGGGATGCCAATATGATTTATGGAATATGGACTGCCAATTTAACTCTCCTTGCTTTCTCAAACATATGTATATATGCTCTGCATACGTAGGCATATCTTCGAGGCAATTTATGTGTTTGAAAAGTACCAGAATGCCTTAGGGCAAATATCCTACACTAACGAACGTTGGAAAGATACCTCACAATTTTGAACTATATATGACAGACTCTATAAAGAGTCCCTTAAATAGAACATGCCTCAATTAACGATATTCCACATTAACTAGTTTATTTTCACATTAAATCCAATAAAAAGTTTATTTATATAATTAATTTTTGCATAAAAGCCACATTAACCACTTTAATCCACATTAATACCAATAGAAAGTCTAATTTTATAGATTAATTTTTTGGCAACCCAATAGCTCTCTTTCTCTGTTACACTTTCTTTAAAATTTCTATACTATCTTTTAGTGATTAAGACAGGATCATTTAGACAGACTATTAAATTTATCATATTTTTCATACACACACCCCATATTAACAAGACAAACTTTATAGTTAAGACAGTTACAACACAACAAACATCAACAAAGACTTTAAAAGATACGATTCAAATAGATAATTAAAAAACCTGCTGATGAGTCCTTGGCCGGGACGAAAGAGCTACAGGTAAAGCCAATTAGGTGCCTTTTGCAAGGCATATATGAAACAAGAAAAATATGGAGCCAATTATGCTCTCCATAAAACATGAACCATTCAGGATATAGGGCAAAAACACGCAACACTGAACCTTACACTACATTGAACAGCCCAGTGGAGCAGTAACAGGTGACGATCTGCCTCCTCCATAAGACATTTCGACAATATATGCGGCTATCCCACTTCAGGAAGACAATTTTTCGCACAGAATCTTCGCACAACACTTGTATATTCTTATTATTTCTCAGACAATTTTCGCACATAATCTTCACACAACACTTGTATATTCTTGTTATATTTTCAGGCGATTTGTATTAATTCCCTACCACAGGATAACATAGAACATTAGAATCAGAGAAAATCGGCTAGGAAAATATAGCATCGTATCACTTATATTTTTATACAATTTTTGAGAAATACATACATACACAGGAATATAGTGCAAAGCAACAAGGAATCACAAATTTAGCGGATCACCCATATATATTAAACAATTATTAAACTTTAACATATATAGACCAATATTGAGATGTACAGGAATTGATTGAGGCACAAATCTTGTTTGATGATGAAACTAAGAATTCCACTGTTGACTCACTAGAAGAAGATATAAGAATAATATATTTTTCAGTAAGACTGACCACAGTGTTTTGCTTATCGAGATAATCTTGAATATTTATTTGGTATGCAAAAGTTGTCTGCCCGGACAAAAAACATAACAACAGCTCTGAGAGTTGTTTTTTGTGTAACTTGCTTTTTGTTTAATTTTTTCGGACCATAAAACCGAATGGAATGGTCTTCGAACACCAGAAGATTGCGAGACAACACTAATATCACCACATCAACTTTCAAACGTTGTTTACCAGGGCTTTTTTTTCGCATGAAAACACACCAACTTCTAATTGCTAGGAGAAACGCTGAAGTAGCTGGAAAATGGTGTAAATTGTGGCTTCAGAGAACCATAGGTCCACAATATATCACGACCACACAGAGTTTTCTCTGTTAACTTTTTTCACTGTTATGGTTTTTTGGGCCAATGGACCAAAGTAGTCTTCTAGGACAGAAACCATAAAGGCATTTTTTCACACACACGGTTTTTTGGGCCAATGGACCAAAGTCGTCTTCTAAGACAGAAACCATAAAGGCAGTTTTTCACACACACACGGTTATTTATCCAACGCTCTTTAAATCTACCTTTAAAAGGGTTTTGTTTTTTTTGTTGCATAACGGAAAGCTTTTACACACTTGGATTTTTTAATTAACGTTTTCTAGAAGTAGACTTTTTTTCGAACTACTCTAGGAAATTGGTATATTGGTTTAAGCAACCAAATAACCACAAAGTTGCTTTTTGGACCGCTTGATCAACCAGAAACAGAAATATGTAATTTTTTACCACAATTAGCTGGAATATAGGATGAATGACTAGACTCAGGCCAATATCGAATGGGACAAACTCTCTGATACTGGGTTTTGCCTACTAATACCCAATTCAACCTTCTGTCCAGAAACACATGTTGAACCGGTCCTCAACAAGATTGGGCTTAGTATACTGACGTCCAGAATATTACCCATTGAGGACCGCAGAACCACCTACACTCATCAGAATTTGTGATGTGGCAGGCACAGTGAAAGTGTTTTTCCTATTAACGACACACTGGCAGAATGTTGAATTAATAACGTTTAGTTACTCTTCACTTCTAGCGCATATTAGAACCAACAAACTGATTAACCACTAATAGCCTTTTCACATTTACTGCGTTTCAGCTGAAACGCCGGCGTTTCAGTCTCTTTCGATGAATTCCGCAAAACACACTTAAATTTCCATACAAAACAAAACGCAGGCATTATGCTCTTTTTGCTGTAGTTTGCTTGAAACCACAGTAAAAATGAGAGAGAGCCCAGTGTTGTACTCCAATAGTAGTTAAAAAAAGCAGTAAAATGAAAAAATTTCCATTGCTGGTTCAAAGCAAATGTCAGAAAAATGAGGGAAAAAAATATCTGTTTGTTTACATTTCTAGTTTTTTTTGTGGTGGTAAGTACTTATTGCAATGGGATCTATGACTATAAATTAAAATTTTTCTTTTTTAAAAATTACAGCGCAGGAAAATGGAGTCAACGCCGAATATAATGTGAGTATTATTAATTGTATATTGAGTTCTCATTATTATTGTGATTTGTAATTCAAGGAATCCAAAACAGAAGTACAAGAAAAGAACTCCATGGACGGACACGACTGAGGAAATGCTGCTGGAAATGTGGGAAGACAAGATTCTGCAGCTCCGCGGAAACCGAAGAAACCAGCATGTTTATGCAGAGATGGCGATACAATTCCATTGTATTAGTGTAATAATCATTTATTATTTCTTTAAATGCATTCGCTGCTTTATCATACAATGATGTAAACTCTAATATTGTACAAATTAAATTCTTTTTTTGATATTATTTTATCTTTGTTTGTTTGTTTTGTTTACACTCAGTACAGAAAACACAAAAGAGAAATGTCACATGAAACCACAGTAGTTTAAAAAAGCATAATGTGAACACCATGGTTTCAAAATGATTTCAAGAGAGCGAAACGCCGGCGTTTCAGCTGAAACGCAGTAAATGTGAAAAGGCTATAACACATATTAGAAGTAACAACTAACGCATATTGAAAGTAATAACGAACATTAGAAGTAACTACTAACGCATATTGAGAGCAAGTAACTACTAACGCATATTAAAACTTATTCTAAATAACTACTAACGCATATTGAAGTTTAAAGTCACTAACTCAATTTTAAGTAACTGATAACGCATGTTGAAACTAGGTAGCTACTAACGCATATTGAAACTAACGCATGTTGAAACTAGGTAGCTACTAACGCATATTGAAACATGTTGAAACTAGGTAGCTACTAACGCATATTGAAACCACTAACACATATTAGAAGTAACAACTAACGCATATTGAAAGTAATAACGCACATTAGAAGTAACTACTAACGCATATTGAGAGCAAGTAACTACTAACACATATTAAAACTTATTCTAAATAACTACTAACGCATATTGAAGTTTAAAGTCACTACCTCAATTTTAAGTAACTGATAACACATGTTGAGACTAGGTAGCTACTAACGCATATTGAAACTAACGCATGTTGAAACTAGGTAGCTACCAACGCATATTGAAACATGTTGAAACTAGGTAGCTACTAACGCATATTGAAACGGACACACAATCTGTTGCACACCTATAAACTGGTGATGCTGGAGGCTTGTTGATTTTATCTGGCACCCCTAATAGCGTATTGATTTGAGTATGAACAGGCAAATGAGGCACATTTCTTGAACATTTGGTGGAGAAATTCGGACTAATGACATTTAAATTGACATGTTGGTCTAACCATACACTTCTAATAAAGTCCAGAAATAAAAATTGTGGCAGATTTTGGATTAATGCCATGGGCGACATATTCAACCAGACTTGATCTGATCTTATCTGACATATTTGATCTGATCGGGTGCTTTCTGATAGCAAGTTGTGGCACTTTGTAACTAGTGCTACTAGCGATGCTTTTGGTACACCTGCCATGTTCCGACATTTCCAATATATTTCAAGTAGCACTGCTACAGACACGTTTAACCAAATCAATTTTTGAACTTGCTCTAATTGTTTTTGTTTTTGGACTGATACTATTTTGGCTGACGCTACTAATAACATATTTGGACTTCTGGGCTAACACCGATAGCGACACAATTGGCCTAGCTTGGACTGACACTAGCAGTAGCAGTTTTTTGGCCCAATCATTTTTTACTAGCACTACTAATGAAAAACTTATATTACTTAACCTGAACTAACATTACCAGCGAATTATTACACCTGATCTGAACTAGCAATTAGATTTGGCATATAGTTTGACATACTTATACTACTTAACCTGAACTAACACTACTAACGACTTAATACACTTGATCTGAACTAGCACCACTAATGACGAACTTAGTATATTTGGAAAAATCATTGAACTAACACTACTAAAGACACACTTAACCTGATATGAGCCGGCATTGCTGGCGACTTAATCAACCTGCATTGCTGGCGACTTACTCAACCTGAACATCGGACCCTCATAACACCAGACAGATATTTTTCGGCTTCGCATACGGCAAACGTAATTCTCGGAATTGAATTGTAAGTACATTCTTAAGAAAATATATACTGATATTTCTTAATAATAGTACCTTGCACCATATTTTTCTACACATAATTATGCTGGATAACTTTGTTCTGTAATTTTTTACACAGTTGTGTTCAAGGTGTTAGGAACTTTCTGATCAGTCCTTTGGCCGGGACGAAAGTACTCAAAGAGCAGCCAAATAGTAGCCTACACGGCAACTTAGGGGATTAGTAAGGTGCTGTTCCTTTTCTTTAGTTGTGTCCACCGACACATATAGACAAACCCCCCTTTTTTCTCTACTGATGTCAGGTTGTTTTTCCTTTTTTACGTTTTCACATGTGTGTTTGTGTGCATGTGAACTTCTTGCATGTGCGTATGCGCATACGTGTGCCGGTTTTTGTATTTACATATGCGCGTGTGTGTGCATATGCACGTATGAGCGTTTATGTGTACGCATGTATGCTTGTGCATTTATACTTATATTTGATTAGGTTTATGTTTATATTTAGGCTTTTAATTTATGTTTATATTTATGTTATTATTTATGATTATATTTGTATTTTATATTTTTATATGTTTATATATTTATATTTTTTACTTATATTTGTATTTGTGTTTATATTTATGTTTCTATTTTTTGTTATGTTTATAATTGCATTTGTATTTTATATTTTATATTTTTATATATTTATATTTTTATATATATGTATATATATTTATTATTATTTATTTGTATATGTATTTATGTTTATATTTGTGCTTATATTTATGTTTATATTTTTGTTTTTATATATTGTTTATATTTTTGTTATCATTTATGTTTATATTTATGTTATTATTTATGTTTATATTTTATATTTTTATATATTTATATTTTTTATTTATATTTGTGTTTATATTTATGTTTCTATTTTTTATATTTTTTTTATGTTTATAATTGCATATATATTTATATTTTATATTTTTATATATTTATATTTTTATTTATGTGTACATGTTTTTATTATTATTTATAAGTATATGTATTTATGTTTATATTTGTGTTTATATTTATGTTTATATTTTTATTTTTATATTTTGCTTATATTTTTGTTATCATTTATGTTTATATTTATTTTTATGTTTATGTTTATATTTTATGTTATTATTTATGTTTATATTTGCATTTATATTTGAAATTTGTATATATTTATATTTTTATTTATATCCCTTCACTACCAATAACCTGATTTAATCCATATGTATAAACTAATAACTCCTACTTCTATCACTTATAACTACTGATTTTTCCTATTTTCCTTTTTTACTACTAATAACCTGATGAAAATCCTACTTCTATCACTTATAACTACTAATTTTTCCTATTTTCGTTTTCCACTACTAATTACTTGATGAATCTGCTTTTCTATACAGCATAGTAATGCGAAATAACCTCTTTCCGCCCCGCCCATTAGTTAGGCAGATAACACATGATTTTCTGGAACTAGCTGCTATTAGGGATAATGGTTGGTCTATCTTTTTTGGGGCTTTTTCATAAATCGACCTGGTCGTACTGCTTTCAGTGGTTACCTTATTAGTAAACATGCGGTATAACCATTTCACAGGTAAATATGTTAGAACTGTCATGATAAGTGAACTCTTCTTCCAAAAACCACACAATTATACAGATATTACTATATGTTAGGTACAACATGACGGATCACATATCCATCCATATTGGTAATATATAATCCCAACTTCATAATGTAACTATTTATGCCTTAACCTAGATACAGCTTACACACGGTTAGCCAATTGGACGACAATGCATGCATAGTGCTGTTCTGATGTATAATTGTCTGTACATGACAAAAGTACATCAGATGCACTTGGACAGAAATTAGCAGATTACACATGATTATCTGGCTAATATATTTATAACACAAGATTATAAATGGTAGATTTGAATTGTAGCACCTATTGTAGTAATATCTATCTAGTATTGTAGAAGCATGTCCTCATTACTTTAAAATATAAACATTTCCTCTTCTTCCTTACTCTTTTTTCTATACCTCTATTTATCTTTTCCTCCTGCATCTCTATATATCTTATTAAACTAATACTCTTCAAACACTCCTACTATCGTACTGATGTTTTTGCTTTTGTGTAAGTAATATTGTGAAACAGGGAATTGTGACTCACCACCACTTAAGGTGAAACAGAGGCCTATTACATATCAAGTGTATGGCAGCCATCTTGTTTCCTGATGCCAGTATCTCGGTAGCCGCTGAAGTGATCGCACGAACATCGGACCCTCATAACACCAGACAGATATTCTTCGGCTTCGCATACAGCAAACGTAATTTTCGGAATTGAATTGTAAGTACATTCTTAAGAAAATATATACTGATATTTCTTAATAATAGTACCTTGCACCATATTTTTCTACACATAATTATGCTGGATAACTTTGTTCTGTAATTTTTTACACAGTTGTGTTCAAGGTGTTAGGAACTTTCTGATGAGTCCTTTGGCCGGGACGAAAGTACTCAAAGAGCAGCCAAATAGAAGCCTACACGGCAACTTATGGGATTAGTAAGGTGCTGTTCCTTTTCTTTAGTTGTGTCCACCGACACATATAACCAAACCCCCCTATTGTCTCTACTGATGTCAGGTTGTTTTTTCTTTTATACGTTTTCACATGTGTGTTTGTGTGCATGTGAACTTCTTGCATGTGCATATGCGCATACGTGTGCGGGTTTTTGTATTTACATATGCGTGTGTGTGTGCATATGTACGTATGAGCGTTTATGTGTACGCATGCATGCTTGTGTATTTATACTTATATTTGATTAGGTTTATGTTTATATTTAGGCTTTTAATTTATATTTATCTTTATATTTATATTTATTTTCATGTTTATATTTAATGTTATTATTTATGTTTAGCTCGTTTGTTTTATTTCGGTCTGTTGCTTTTACACATTGAACAGGGATTAAACCGGCTCAAGACCTCATGCTTCTATATTTAAATAGAAGACAAGTTTTTAACAAAATGGCAAGGTGACATTGATTTTCGTGGCTGCACACTACTTTTATCTTGATTTCGGGTCCGTGACAACCCTCTTCAGAAAGCCTTGCTGCAATTGTTGAAAGTAAAACCGAACTCTATAAGGCCAGGCTCTCCACAAACGAATGAGAACTACTGTTGTAAACCTTACTTTTCAAGTTTTCTTCACACAATTGCCCACGAAAATACAACTCACTCTTGCCAGCTCTAAAGAGACTCCACATCGAGAGCCATCAATAGATTTCTTTTACAACAACGTGTGTGTGTGTTGTAAAAAGAGTTTAGTTGACTATGTCAACTTGTGTGCCGTGCCGTGCATGTAAGTATGTTTAGCTCGTTTGTTTTATTTCGGTCTGTTGCTTTTACACATTGAACAGGGATTAAACCGGCTCAAGACCTCTTGCTTCTATATTTAAATAGAAGACAAGTTTTTAACAAAATGGCAAAGTGACATTGACTTTCGTGGCTGCACACTACTTTTATCATGATTTCGGGTCCGTGACAACCCTCTTCAGAAAGCCTTGCTGCAATTGTTGAAAGTAAAACCGAACTCTATAAGGCCAGGCTCTCCACAAACGAATGAGAACTACTGTTGTAAACCTTACTTTTCAAGTTTTCTTCACACAATTGCCCACGAAAATACAACTCACTCTTGCCAGCTCTAAAGAGACTCTACATCGAGAGCTATCAATAGATTTCTTTTACAACAACGTGTGTGGGTGTTGTAAAAAGAGTTTAGTTGACTATGTCAACTTGTGTGCCGTATCTTGCATGTACGTATGTTTAGCTCGTTTGTTTTATTTTGGTCTGTTGCTTTTACACATTGAACAGGGATTAAACCGGCTCAAGACCTCTTGCTTCTATATTTAAATATATATTTTATATATATATTTTTACTTTCAACAATTGCAGCAAGGCTTTCTGAAGAGGGTTGTCACGGACCCGAAATCATGATAAAAGTAGTGTGCAGCCACGAAAATCAATGTCACTTTGCCATATTGTTAAAAACTTGTCTTCTATTTAAATATAGAAGCAAGAGGTCTTGAGCCGGTTTAATCCCTGTTCAATGTGTAAAAGCAACAGACCGAAATAAAACAAACGAGCTAAACATACGTACATGCAAGATACGGCACACAAGTTGTCATAGTCAGCTAAACTCTTTTTACAACACACACACACACGTTGTTGTAAAAGAAATCTATTGATGGCTCTTGATGTGGAGTCTCTTTAGAGCTGGCAAGAGTGAGTTGTATTTTCGTGGGCAATTGTGTGAAGAAAACTTGAAAAGTAAGGTTTACAACAGTAGTTCTCATTCGTTTGTGGAGAGCCTGGCCTTATAGAGTTCGGTTATTATTTATGTTTATATTTATATTTTATATTTTTATATGTTTATATATTTATATTTTTTTTATTTATATTTGTATTTGTGTTTATATTTATGTTTCTATTTTTTATATTTTTTGTTATGTTTATAATTGCATTTGTATTTTATATTTTTATATATTTATATTTTTATTTAATGTATATATATTTATTATTATTTATATGTATATGTATTTATGTTAATATTTGTGCTTATATTTATGTTTAATTTTTGTTTTTACATTTTGTTTTTATTTTTGTTATCATTTATGTTTATATTTTTTATATTTTTATATATTTATATTTTTTATTTATGTTTGTATTTGTGTTTATATTTATGTTTCTATTTTTTATATTTTTGTTATGTTTATAATTGAATTTGTATTTATATTTTATATTTTTATATATTTATATTTTTATTTATGTCTACATGTATTTATTATTATTTTTATGTATATGTATTTATGTTTATATTTGTGTTTATATTTATGTTTATATTTTTATATTTTGTTTATATTTATGTTTATGTTTATATTTTATGTTATTATTTATGTTTATATTTGCATTTATATTTTAAATTTTTCTATATTTATATTTTTTTTATATCCCTTCACTACCAATAACCTGATTTAATCTATATTTATAAACTAATAACTCTTACTTCTATCACTTATAACTACTAATTTTTCCTATTTTCGTTTTCCACTACTAATTACTTGATGAATCTGCTTATCTATACAGCATAGTAATGCGATATACCCTCTTTCCGCCCCGCCCATTAGTTAGGCAGATAACACATGATTTTCTGGAACTAGCTGCTATTAGGGATAATGGTTGGTCTATCTCTTTGGGGCTTTCAGTGGATACCTTATTAGGAAACATGCGGTATAACCATTTCACAGGTAAATGTGTTAGAACTGTCATGATAAGTGAACTCTTCTTCCAAAAACCACACAATTATACAGATATTACCATACGTTAGGTACAACATGACGGATCACATATCCATCCATATTAGTAATATATAATCCCAACTTCTTAATGTAAATATTTATGCCTTAACCCTTACACACGGTTAGAGAATTGGACGACAATGCATGCATAGTGCTGTTCTGATGTATAATTGTCTGTACATGACAAAAGTACATCAGATGCACTTGGGCAGAAATTAGGAGATTACACATGATTATCTGGCTAATATATTTATAGCACAAGATTATAAATGGTAGATTTGAATTGTAGCACCTATTGTAGTAATATCTATCGCAGGAGCCTAACGGGGGTTTTTCTGATGAGACCATTCGCGGATAAGGCGTGGCATTGTCGTTGCCTCACACTATCGTCGTTGGATTGCTGTCGCCGATTGGATCCTTGTCACCGTTGGATCGTCGTTGTTGTTCCTCTACCGTCTGTATCCCGTGAGGGAAACAAAGTCCTTTGTTGTTGTTAGTGATGTCCATGCTGGCGCCAGTTCCTGGCCATCGAATCGCCCGTGAGGGCGACTGTTAATTGTTTGTGTAATGTTTGTGTTTTTGGTCGATATGTCGCTGTGGGTGACCAGTCCCGTGTTATATGGAACAGAAACTGGAAGTAGCCTTTTGGTTACGAGGTCTGACCGGAGACTTTAATCTGGTACCACGGGTAGTCAGGAGCCCCCAGAACTTGTTCTGGCCTGACTATATGGTGCGGCCCTTCGGGGAGTATCGTGGTGGCTGTGGTTTAAACCCAAATCGCGGGGAGAACTTCGGTTCGATGTGGAATTGCATTGCGACCGGGTGCTGTGACCCATAGAACAGCAGAGGTTTAGATAGTCCTCGACCCCTAACCAAGAGGGAAGCCATGACCCATAACTGTCATGCTTCGAATTGGTACCGGCGGAGTTAATCCAATGGGGCGCTGGCCGTCGCATCGTTACGGCCCCAGTGTGATGGCACACCGTGGTTCAGGCCGTCGTGGCGATAATCACGTAAAACCCGGCGACTCTGTAGTAATATCTATCTAGTATTGTAGAACAATGTCCTCATTACTTTAACATATAAACAATTTCTCTTTTTCCTTACTCTTTTTTCTATACCTCTATTTATCTTTTCCTCCTGCATCTCTATATATCTTATTAAACTAGTACTCCTCAAACACTCCTACTATCGTACTGATGTTTTTGCTTTAGTGTAAGTAATATTGTGAAATAGAGAATTGTGACTCACCACCACTTAAGGTGAAACAGAGGCCTATTACATATCAAGTGGATGGCAGCCATCTTGTTTCCTGATGCCAGTATCTCGGTAGCCGCTGAAGTGATCGCACGAACATCGGACCCTCATAACACCAGACAGATATTCTTCGGCTTTGCATACGGCAAACGTAATTCTCGGAATTGAGTTGTAAGTACATTCTTAAGAAAATATATACTGATATTTCATAATAATAGTAACTTGCACCATATTTTTCTACACATAACTATGCTGGATAACTTTGTTCTGTAGTTTTTTACACAGTTGTGTTCAAGGTGTTAGGAACTTTCTGTAAGTCCTTTGGCCGGGACGAAAGAACTCAAAGAGCAGCCAAATAGAAGCCTTCACGTCAACTTAGGGGATTAGTAAGGTGCTGTTCCTTTTCTTTAGTTGTGTCCACCGACACATATAGACAAACCCCCCTTTTTCTCTACTGATGTCAGGTTGTTTTTCCTTTTTACGTTTTCACATGTGTGTTTGTGTGCATGTGAACTTCTTGCATGTTTTTTTTTTTTTTTTTTTTTTTTTTTTACGAACCGGAGGTGTGGAATCTTCCTCGATACAAGTAGCCCGCTCTACAAGCATGCACGATTCACCATCTCTGGCGCCTACGTACTAAACCACACCCCCCACACTTCAACCACTATCCCCCGCGGAACTGCCGTAAGGTATTACTTCGCGGGGGCTGGTTAGCATTTAAGGTATCGTCGTTTCATCGTTGGATCTTGATTCCGCGTTTCGAATGCGTTCCGTCCTTTGTAATTCCTTAAGCACTATTGCTGTGTGCATTCCTACTTTCGCCCAATTGTCAACACTCTGGAGCATAAATTCCATAACGTGTTGAGGGCCCGGGATGTCCATAAGTGAAGCGCTGAATCTGGTACAGTTAAATACAGCGTGTTCTGCGGTTTCTTCTTGTTCCACACAGTTCGGGCATACAGACGAGCTGTCATGTCCAAACCTGTGAAGATATTTCCTAAAGCAACCATGCCCTGTAAGAAATTGCGTCAGGTAATAGTTTACGTCCCCTTCGGACCGATTTATCCAGTCAGAGACAGTGGGGATTAACTGGTGCGTCCATCTGCCTTTCGTGCTGCTGTCCCACCTGGCTTGCCAAATATCCTTTGAGAATTCTCCTTCAGAATTTAGCATATCTCATCTTTATGTTGAGTTTTCTGGTCTCCTTTCGTATATGTCGATCGGCATCATCCCTGCTACAACACAAGCGGCTTCGTCCGATACTGTTCGGAATCCACTTATTGTTCGCAGGGCACTCAGGCGGTAAATAGAGGTAAGCTTTCTTCTGGCTTCCTTTCTCGACATCGCGTCTGCCCATACCGGTGCTGCATAGAGGATCATCGAGTTAACGACTGATGCTAGTAGTTTCCTTTTAGCTGGTTTGGGGCCTCCAATATTGGGCAACATCCTAGCTAGTGCGGATTGGATTCGTGCAGCCTTTTCGCTCGCGTAATTTATATGCTCTTTAAAGTTGAGCCTGTTGTCTAACATAACCCCTAGGTATTTGAGAGAGTGCGAAGAACGAGTGTAATGGTCTCCAACTCATATGCTCATATACTTCATCTTTTTTCTGCTACTTATCAGTAGCGCTTCGGTTTTGTGGTCAGCCAGCTCAAGGCCAGCAGTTTCTAGCCACGTACGCACTCGTTCTATAGCGTTGTTTGTCTTTTCTTCTAGTTGATTGATATGCTTCGCGGCGGTAACAATGGCAATGTCTTCAGCAAAGCCTATAATTTTGGTACCTTGCTGGAGTGGCAATCTTAAAACCTCGTCGTACATGATATTCCTCAGAAGTGGGCCGAGAACCGATCCTTGGGGAACGCCAGCTGTCACCTGATAAACAGATTCGCCTACGTCACTGCTATAGAGCAGCCTTCGGTTCAAGAAGTAACTCGTGATCAGATCCAGAATGTATCCAGGTGCCTCCATTCCAGCAAGGGCAACTTTTATTTTACCCCAATCGGCCGTATTAAACAAATTTTTTACATCGAGTGTAACTATTGCACAATACTGCTTAGAGCCTCCTTTCCATCGTTTGCCAGATATAGCATCCGTTGCGATATCGACTACAGATTTGATCGCCTCTATAGTAGAACGTGACTTCCTAAATCCGTACTGATGTTCCGATAACACCCTTCTCCCCTCAACAATTCGTTGTAGGCGGTTGTACAGAATGCGCTCTAGTATTTTGCCCATGGTATCAAGAAGACAGATAGGTCGATACGACGATGGCTCGTCCGGCGGTTTGCCTCCCTTGGGAATGAGTACGAGTCTCTGCACTTTCCATCTGTCTGGAAACACTCTATCGTCAATACATTTTTGGAAAGTTCTGACGAAGGCTTCCGGTCTTGAACGTATTGCTTCCATAAGTACTTTATTTGGTATTCCGTCGGGACCCGGGGCTTTACTGTAACCTATTCTCGAGCACGCTTCTGTGATTTCATGTACCGTTATAACGGGGACCAGTTCTTCTGTTCCGGGTGCCCATGTATCAGCCTGCGGCAATGGGCGTTGCGGAAACAATGTTTCTATTATTCTACGTAGTATATCAGGACACGTTATCTGTGGCGATTTTTGACCTCCTAGTTTCTTCATAACCACTTTGTAGGCTGTGCCCCATGGGTTGATGTTTGCCTCCTCACATATTTCTCTGAAATACCTCGTTTTACTCTCTGATATGGTTTTTTTCAGTTGCCTCCTGAGGTTTTTAAATCCTTTCAGCATCTCCTGAAATTCGGGCTTTCCCCTAGATCGTTGAACCTGGCGTCTTGTTTTTAGACAGTTTGCGCGTAGCAGTCGTATCTCCTCGTTCCACCAGTAACAGGGTGCACCTCGTTTGCATATGCTCCTTCTTGGCATTGATGCGTTGTTGTTGTTGTAACAACAATATATTTATTTTGAGGTCTTGTTCGTCTATGGGGGATCTGCTTCGATATCCAGGTGAAGGAAACGCGCCATTTGAACTGGATGCGTCCACAGAGACCTGGGGGTCAGCTGAGTGGGCTTGGCCGGACAATTGAAGAGGTGCAGTACATCATGTGGTCCCTGATGGCAGGCGGGACAGATGTCCGGAACGTTAGCATCAATTCGTGCCCAGTAAGAATTGAGGCGGCTGCACCATCCGGATCTCAGCTGCGCCAGAACCACGCGCGTCTGCCGAGGTAGTACCTTCTCCTCAGGTGAAATCTCCGGGGGATGTTCCCCTAGCACTGCGTTCACACGGTAGCTCGATACTGCTGCTGCGACATCATCGGCGTGAATGTTGTTCAAACCTGCCTGCTAGTTTCGATGATCTAAAGGTTCTCTCTTATACCGCTGGACCTCTCTCTCTAGATCATGAAGATCGTTCCTGATCTGCCTGGGTGGAGGCATCCTGTTCAAGAGATGGTGGTTAGGATGACTGCTGCGAAAACACCCTAGCAGGTATTGCTTAGACAACAGGAAATTGTGTCTGCGCACGGTAAGGACCTTCGTCTCCTCATGTAGATGGTCCTCAGAGGACATAAGAAGACACCCTGTTGATGTTCTAAGGGCGGCATTCTGGCATGTCTGAATTTTCTTCCACTGCGTCGTACTCACGTTCGCCGACCATACAGGTGCTGCGTAGTTTGCTACAGACCGACCTATCGCTTTGTAAGAGGTCAACAAGGTTTCTTTGTCGGCTCCCCAAGTACTGCCGGCAAGTGACTTGAGGACCTTGTTCCTACTTTTGAGTTTATCGCAGATAGCTGTATCATGTGCAGAGGATCTAAAAAGGCTGTCCAATGTGACCCCAAGGATTTTGGGGTAGTTGGTGGTCGGGATGTTGACGTCATCGACTTTCACATTGAGTGACAACCGCACCTCTGCGGTCCAAGCAATAAACAGTGTGGCTGATGATTTGGAGGCGGATATTTTCATATTCCTCGCAGTGAAGAAACGTGCTAAGTCAGTGAGGTAATAGTTGATTTTCTCGCAAATGTCATCCACTTTAGGTCCTGACGCCAGAATTGTGCAATCGTCAGCGTACGACACAATTTCAACGCCGTCTGGTGGTGCAGGAATTTTAGAGAGGTAGAGGTTAAACAGAGCCGGGGATAAAACTCCACCCTGGGGAACTCCTTGTTTAACTCTACGGGGCTTCGACTTTCTGTCTCTAAATTCTACATATGACTGGCGCCCACACATATAGTTTATGACCCAACGTTTCAAACTGGGCGGAAGGGACGTTTCTTCAATGTCCTCGAACAGAGTGGCATGATTGACCGTGTCGAAGGCTTTTGTGAGGTCAAGAGCCACGAGGACCGTCCTGTCGTTAGGCTTGTTCTGGTTAAGGCCGCGACTTATACGTGTGGTGATGGCGTGTAAAGCAGTTGTTGTGCTGTGCTGCTTGCGGAATCCATGCTGATGATCAGCACTAAGAAAGTGTTCGATCAGGCTGGGGAGGAGCAGTGCTTCAAGCGTCTTTGCTACTGGAGAAAGCAAGGAGATCGGCCTGTACGAATCTCCTTTACTTGCGTCTTTGCCTGGCTTCAGTAGCGGGACCACTCTGCCCATTTTCCAGGCATCGGGAACTTCGTGAGTGGCTAGCGACAGATTGAGCACTTTGGTCATGTACTCTACTCCCGGGGTATCCAAGTGCTTTAACATCAGCATTGAGATTCCGTCCGGACCCAGCGCCTTTGATGACTTTGCGCTGCGGATGACATGGGCAACTTCGCCAACGGTAAATTGTGGTGGTGCCTCTTCGACTCGGAGAGCGCGGATACGACGCAATACTCTCCTTTTCGCCTTATCACTCTCTGGGTGCTCAATAAAAAGCCGGTTAAAATAACACGCGCACCGCTTCGGATCTGTCACTGTTCTATCACCGAACGTGACAGCTGTCCGATCATCCTTCCTTACAGGGTTAGAGAGTGATTTGACCGTTGTCCACAACTTACCAATTCCGGAACTCAAGTTGCACTGCTTTAAGTGGTCTAGCCATTTGTTCCGCTTATATTCGTTGACCAACCTACTGATCTCGGAGTTGAGATCCCTAATTCTAGGGTCAGTAGGGTTGGAGCGACGAATGTCATCACGCTCGTCTGCGAGTCCCGCTGCCTCTGCTGGGAAGTTTGGTCGTACTTCGGGTATTCGACCAGCAGGGATATGGCGAGCGGCTGCTGCGTTGATGATGGCCCGGAACTTTTTCTCGGCTACCCGAACGTCCGACGGAATAGCTAGATTATTAAAGCTGCGGTTGGTGGCTTCTCTGAAGGCCTCCCAATCAGCCTTTTTTTGATTGAGAAACGTACGGCGTTCAGAGGTTATGAAATCGGGTGGTCTATTAATGGAGAGAATTATGGGAAGGTGGTCCGATCCTAGTGAGATGACGGGTTGCCAGGTGACGTCGTTGATCAGGCCAGGCGATGCCAAAGTGATGTCTGGCGAGCTATGACAATCGCCCCTAATCCACGTGGGGGCGTCCTCATTCACTGTGCAGAACGTAGAGCTATCAATTTGCTCTGCCAAAGCTATGCCCCTCTGGTCGTTGTCTAGGAGAGAATGCCACAGTTCGTGGTGAGCATTAAAGTCTCCTAGGACCAAGCGGTTATTGCCTTGTAGCAAATTGCTAATGTCTGGCAGATAACGCGGGGCACAGCTACCAACCGGCGGGATGTATACGTTGTACAGCTCTATTTCGGCAGTTCCAGACTTGACTGCTACCCCCATACATTCCATGTATGGGTCTCTAGAGTCAAGCTCAGGCGAAATAGGTCTGTACTGCACAGAATGGTGTAACAGGAAAGCAAGTCCCCCACCTCCACTTCTGGTGCGATCCTTACGTAGCACGTTGTATCCGTCACAACTGTGCAGGCTGCAGGTGGCATTCAGCTTAGTTTCTTGGATCGCGGCGACCATGATGTTTCTCCGATTCATAAATTCTATGACCTCACTGATTTTGTTGCGTAGGCCATTACAATTAAATTGCAAGATTGATGCACTGTCAGGAGTGGCAACAGCAATCTGTGGTGTAAGATGCTGTATGTGTTGATGCTGTTGCGAGGGCGACTGCGGGGGAGTCTCGTAGTTAGATGATGATGACGACGACGACGAAAATGCAGACGACGATGATAACACCAAATCCAGAGACCCACTGCTAACTTCGTTGATACAGCATGAGGCAACAAAGTCTGCTTCGCTATACTCCCTGATGTGGTTCAGACCTGAACAGCTCCTGAAGTGCACCCACTCCATGCAACGATTACACCTTACAGACGTAGCACGATGGTGTATTCGGTTCTGACAAACCGAGCAGATCCAAGGTCCGGGGTTTTGTTCGATCCCGGCTCGGACCAGTAGTATTCGGAGCAGGCATTCCGGGAAGTGCTGCTCCCACGACGAAAAAATGGACGAACAAAAAACATATATTGTTGAGGTGACTGCCCCTGGCCGAAGAGTTTCGGGTCAATCCGGTACATAGAACCGGCAGTCGCGGGATTGATGCGTCACAGGCGTTGGTGATCATAGTGTATAGATCCTGTGGAAGTTCCTCTGCTGTGCCGTTTGCAAGTTGGTGTGAGCAAATCATTTCTTTGAAGGTTTCGCAGTCGAAAGCGGTCGTCTTCCATTTCGGTCCGGTTTGCTTTGGGCGCACGTTTTCTCTACCTCTCCGATCAGTTACATAGAACATTAAAGCCTGGTGGTCACTGTGCGTGTATTCCTCGCTAACTCGTCATTTAGTAGACTTAGCAAGGGACTTGCTGACAAAAGTGATGTCTACGATTGAGACGTATCCGGCTTTTCTGAAGGTATTCTTCTGTCCCTTGTTTGCCAGGTGTATATCCAACTGGGCAAAAGTTTCCAGCAGGCTGCGCCCTCTGGCGTTTGTGTTTCTGCTGCCCCATTCCAGTGTCCATGCATTAAAATCCCCTGCAATCACCACGGGAGATCTTAGCCTAGCATCGGCAATCAGGTCTTCTAGCATCCTCTGAAATTGTCCGTGCGACCAACTTGGTGGAGCGTAGCAACTGTAAAAGTATACACCTTTAATTTTCGCTCCTGGAGTGCATGACGGCCGCATGTCCATAGCGCTGCTTTGGTCGATTTGTCGCCTATCCATTTACCGTTTTGTGGAATTCGGTATGGTTCGCTAATTATTGCTACTTCTATGTCGCTTTCTGTCGTAGATTGAATGAGAAGATTTTTATATATTTATATTTTTATTTATATGTATATATATTTATTATTATTTATATGTATATGTATTTATGTTAATATTTGTGCTTATTTTTATGTTTATATTTTTGTTTGTATATTTTGTTTTTATTTTTGTTATCATTAATGTTTATATTTATATTTTATATTTTTATATATTTATATTTTTTATTTATATTTGTATTTGTGTTTTTATTTATGTTTCTATTTTTTATATTTTTGTTATGTTTATAATTGCATTTGTATTTATATTTTATATTTTTATATATTTATATTTTTATTTATGTCTACATGTATTAATTATTATTTTTATGTATATGTATTTATGTTTATATTTGTGTTTATATTTATGTTTATATTTTTATTTTTATATTTTGTTTATATTTTTGTTTATATTTATGTTTATGTTTATATATTATGTTATTATTTATGTTTATATTTGCATTTATATTTTAAATTTTTATATATTTATATATTTTTTTATATCCCTTCACTACCAATAACCTGATTTAATCTATATTTATAAACTAATAACTCTTACTTCTATCACTTATAACTACTAATTTTTCCTATTTTCCTTTTTTACTACTAATTACCTGATGAAAATCTTACTTCTATCACTTATAACTACTAATTTTTCCTATTTTCGTTTTCCACTACTAATTACTTGATGAATCCGCCCCGCCCATTAGTTAGGCAGATAACACATGATTTTCTGGAACTAGCTGCTATTGGGGATAATGGTTGGTCTATCTCTTTGGGGCTTTGGGGCTTTCAGTGGATACCTTATTAGGAAACATGCGGTATAACCATTTCACAGGTAAATGTGTTAGAACTGTCATGATAAGTGAACTCTTCTTCCAAAAACCACACAATTATACAGATATTACCATACGTAATATATAATCCCAACTTATTAATGTAAATATTTATGCCTTAACCTAGATACAGCTTACACACGGTTAGAGAATTGGACGACAATGCATGCATAGTGCTGTTCTGATGTATAATTGTCTGTACATGACAAAAGTACATCAGATGCACTTGGACAGAAATTAGCAGATTACACATGATTATCTGGCTAATATATTTATAGCACAAGATTATAAATGGTAGATTTGAATTGTAGCACCTATTGTAGTAATATCTATCTAGTATTGTAGAAGAATGTCCTCATTACTATAACATATAAACAATTCCTCTTTTTCCTTACTCTTTTTTCTATACCTCTATTTATCTTTTCCTCCTGCAAATCTATATATTTTATTAAACTAATACTCCTCAAACACTCCTACTATCCTACTGATGTTTTTGCTTTAGTGTAAGTAATATTGTGAAATAGAGAATTGTGACTCACCACCACTTAAGGTGAAACAGAGGCCTATTACATATCAAGTGGATGGCAGCCATCTTGTTTCCTGATGCCAGTATCTCGGTAGCCGCTGAAGTGATCGCACGAACATCGGACCCTCATAACGCCAGACAGATATTCTTCGGCTTTGCATACGGCAAACGTAATTCTCGGAATTGAATTGTAAGTACATTCTTAAGAAAATATATACTGATATTTCTTAATAATAGTAACTTGCACCATATTTTTCTACACATAATTACTTATTATGCTGGATAACTTTGTTCTGTAGTTTTGTACACAGTTGTGTTCATGGTGTTATGAACTTTCTAGAAGCCTACACGGCAACTTAGGTAATTAGTAAGGTGCTGTTCCTTTTCTTTAGTTGTTTCCACCGACACATATAGACAAACCCCCCTTTTTCTCTACTGATGTCAGGTTGTTTTTCATTTTTTACGTTTTCACATATGTGTTTGTGTGCATGTGAACTTCTTGCGATGTTTTTTTTTTTTTTTTTTTTTTTTGTTACGAACCGGAGGTGTGGAATCTTCTCTATACAAGTAGCCCGCTCTACAAGCATGCACGATTCACCATCTCTGGCGCCTACGTACTAAACCACACCCCCCACACTTCAACCACTCTCCCCCGCGGGACTGCCGTAAGGTATAACTTCGCGGGGGCTGGTTAGCATTTAAGGTATCGTCGTTTCATCGTTGGATCTTGATTCCGCGTTTCGAATGCGTTCCGTCCCTCGTAATTCCTTAAGCACTATTGCTGTGTGCATTTTCTACATTCGCCCAATTGTCAACACTCTGGAGCATAAATTCCATAACGTGTTGAGGGCCCGGGATGTTCATAAGTGAAGCGCTGAATCTGGGACAGTTAAAAACAGCGTGTTCTGCGGTTTCTTCTTGTTCCACACAGTTCGGGCATACAGACGAGCTGTCATGTCCAAACCTGTGAAGATATTTCCTAAAGCAACCATGCCCTGTAAGAAATTGCGTCAAGTAATAGTTTACGCCCCCTTAGGACCGATATATCCAGTCAGAGACAGTGGGGATTAACTGGTGCGTCCATCTGCCTTTCGTGCTGCTGTCCCACCTGGCTTGCCAAATATCCTTTGAGAATTCTCTTTCAGAATTTAGCATAATCTCATCTTCTGTGAGTTTTTCTGGTCTCCTTTCGTATATGCGTCTCATTCGTCTACCAAAATGTCGATCGGCATCATCCCTGCTAACAACACAAGCGGCTTCGTCCGATACTGTTCGGAATCCACTTATTGTTCGCAGGGCACTCAGGCGGTAAATAGAGGTAAGCTTTCTTCTGGCTTCCTTTCTCGACATCGCGTCTGCCCATAGCGGTGCTGCACCGAGTTAACGACTGATGCTAGTAGTTTCCTTTTAGCTGGTTTGGGGCCTCCAATATTGGGCAACATCCTAGCTAGTGCGGATTGGATTCGTGCTGCCTTTTCGCTCGCGTAATTTATATGCTCTTTAAAGTTGAGCCTATTGTCTAACATAACCCCTAGGTATTTGAGAGAGTGCGAAGAACGAGTGTAATGGTCTCCAACTCTTATGCTCATATACTCCATTTTTTCTGCTACTTATCAGTACCGCTTCGGTTTTGTGGTCAGCCAGCTCAAGGCCAGCAGTTTCTAGCCACGTACGCACTCGTTCTATAGCGTTGTTTGTCTTTTCTTATAGTTGATTGATATGCTTCGCGACGGTAACAATGGCAATGTCGTCAGCAAAGCCTATAATTTTGGTACCTTGCTGGAGTGGCAATCTTAAAACCTCGTCGTACATGATATTCCTCAGAAGTGGGCCGAGAACCGATCCTTGGGGAACGCCAGCTGTCACCTGATAAACAGATTCGCCTACGTCACTGCTATAGAGCAGCCTTCGGTTCAAGAAGTAACTCGTGATCAGATCCAGAATGTATCCAGGTGCCTCCATTCCAGCAAGGGCAACTTTTATTTTACCCCAATCGGCCGTATTAAACACATTTTTTACATCGAGTGTAACTATTGCACAATACTGCTTAGAGCCTCCTTTCCATCGTTTGCCAGATATAGCATCCGTTGCGATATCGACTACAGATTTGATCGCCTCTATAGTAGAACGTGACTTCCTAAATCCGTACTGATGTTCCGATAACACCCTTCTCCCCTCAACAATTCGTTGTAGGCGGTTGTACAGAATGCGCTCTAGTATTTTGCCCATGGTATCAAGAAGACAGATAGGTCGATACGACGATGGCTCGTCCGGCGGTTTGCCTCCCTTGGGAATGAGTACGAGTCTCTGCACTTTCCATCTGTCTGGAAACACTCTATCGTCAATACATTTTTGGAAAGTTCTGACGAAGGCTTCCGGTCTACTTTATTTGGTATTCCGTCGGGACCCGGGGCTTTACTGTCACCAATTCTCGAGCACGCTTCTGTGATTTCATGTACCGTTATAACGGGGACTAGTTCTTCTGTTCCGGGTGCCCATGTATCAGCCTGCGGCAATGGGCGTTGCGGAAACAATGTTTCTATTATTCTACGTAGCATATCAGGACACGTTATCTGTGGCGATTTTTGACCTCTGGAACTAGCTGCTATTAGGGATAATGGTTGGTCTATCTCTTTGGGGCTTGGGGCTTTCAGTGGATACCTTATTAGGAAACATGCGGTATAACCATTTCACAGGTAAATGTGTTAGAACTGTCATGATAAGTGAACTCTTCTTCCAAAAACCACACAATTATACAGATATTACCATACGTAATATATAATCCCAACTTCTTAATGTAAATATTTATGCCTTAACCTAGATACAGCTTACACACGGTAAGAGAATTGGACGACAATGCATGCATAGTGCTGTTCTGGTGTATAATTGTCTGAACATGACAAAAGTACATCAGATGCACTTGGACAGAAATTAGCAGATTACACATGATTATCTGGCTAATATATTTATAGCACAAGATTATAAATGGTAGATTTGAATTGTAGCACCAATTGTAGTAATATCTATCTAGTATTGTAGAAGAATGTCCTCATTACTTTAACATATAAACAATTCCTCTTTTTCCTTACTCTTTTTTCTATACCTCTATTTATCTTTTCCTCCTGCATCTCTATATATCTTATTAAACTAATACTCCTCAAACACTCCTACTATCCTACTGATGTTTTTGCTTTAGTGTAAGTAATATTGTGAAATAGAGAATTTTGACTCACCACCACTTAAGGTGAAACAGAGGCCTATTACATATCAAGTGGATCTGTTTCCTGATGCCAGTATCTCGGTAGCCGCTGAAGTGATCGCACGAACATCGGACCCTCATAACGCCAGACAGATATTCTTCGGCTTTGCATACGGCAAACGTAATTCTCGGAATTGAATTGTAAGTACATTCTTAAGAAAATATATACTGATATTTCTTAATAGTAGTAACTTGCACCATATTTTTCTACACATAATTATGCTGGATAACTTTGTTCTGTAGTTTTTTACACAGTTGTGTTCAAGGTGTTAGGAACTTTCTGATGAGTCCTTTGGCCGGGACGAAAGAACTCAAAGAGCAGCCAAATAGAAGCCTACACGGCAACTTAGGGGATTAGTAAGGTGTTGTTCCTTTTCTTTAGTTGTGTCCACCGACACATATAGACAAACCCCCCTTTTCCTTTACTGATGTCAGATTGTTTTTCCTTTTTTACGTTTTTACATGTGTGTTTGTGTGCATGTGAACTTCTTGCATGTTTTTTTTTTTTACGAACCGGAGGTGTGGAATCTTCCTCGATACAAATAGCCCGCTCTACAAGCATGCACGATTCACCATCTCTGGCGCCTACGTACTAAACCACACCCCCCACACTTCAACCACTCTCCCCCGCGGAACTGCCGTAAGGTATTACTTCGCGGGGGTTGGTTAGCATTTAAGGTATCGGCGTTTCATCGTTGGATCTTGATTCCGCGTTTCGAATGCGTTCCGTCCTTCGTAATTCCTTAAGCACTATTGCTGTGTGCATTTCGACTTTCGCCCAATTGTCAACACTCTAAAGCATAAATTCCATAACGTGTTGAGGGCCCGGGATGTCCATAAGTAAAGCGATGAATCTTGGACAGTTAAATACAGCGTGTTCTGCGGTTTCTTCTTGTTCCACACAGTTCGGGCATACAGACGAGCTGTCATGTCCAAACCTGTGAAGATATTTCCTAAAGCAACCATGCCCTGTAAGAAATTGCGTCAAGTAATAGTTTACGTCCCCTTCGGACCTATTTATCCAGTCAGAGACAGTGGGGATTAACTGGTGCGTCCATCTGCCTTTCGTGCTGCTGTCCCACCTGGTTTGCCAAATATCCTTTGAGAATTCTCTTTCAGAATTTAGCATATCTCATCTTTATGTTGAGTTTTCTGGTCTCCTTTCGTATATGCGTCTCATTTCGTCTACCAAAATGTCGATCGGCATCATCCCTGCTACAACACAAGCGGCTTCATCCGATACTGTTCGGAATCCACTTATTGTTCGCAGGGCACTCAGGCGGTAAATAGAGGTAAGCTTTCTTCTGGCTTCCTTTCTCGACATCGCGTCTGCCCATACCGGTGCTGCATAGAGGATCATCGAGTTAACGACTGATGCTAGTAGTTTCCTTTTAGCTGGTTTGGGGCCTCCAATATTGGGCAACATCCTAGCTAGTGCGGATTGGATTCGTGCAGCCTTTTCGCTCGCGAAATTTATATGTTCTTTAAAGTTGAGCCTATTGTCTAACATAACCCCTAGGTAGTTGAGAGAGTGCGAAGAACGAGTGTAATGGTCTCCAACTCTTATGCTCATATACTCCATCTTTTTTCTGCTACTTATCCGTACCGCTTTGGTTTTGTGGTCAGCCAGCTCAAGGCCAGCAGTTTCTATCTACGTACGCACTCGTTGTATAGCGTTGTTTGTCTTTTCTTCTAGTTGATTGATATGCTTTGCGACGGTAACAATGACAATGTCGTCAGCAAAGCCTATAATTTTGGTACCTTGATGGAGTGGCAATCTTAAAACCTCGTCGTACATGGTATTCCTCAGAAGTGGGCCGAGAACCGATCCTTGGGGAACGCCAGCTGTCACCTGATAAACAGCTTCGCCTACGTCACTGCTATAGAGCAGCCTTCGGTTCAAGAAGTAACTCGTGATCAGATCAAGAATGTATCCAGGTGCCTCCATTCCAGCAAGGGCAACTTTTATTTTACCCCAATCGGCCGTATTAAACACATTTTTTACATCGAGTGTAACTATTGCACAATACTGCTAAGAGCCTCCTTTCCATCGTTTGCTAGATATAGCATCCGTTGCGATATCGACTACAGATTTGATCGCGTCTATAGTAGAACGTGACTTCCTAAATCCGTACTGATGTTCCGATAACACCCTTCTCCCCTCAACAATTCGTTGTAGGCGGTTGTACAGAATGCGCTCTAGTATTTTGCCCATGGTATCAAGAAGACAGATAGGTCAATACGACGATGGCTCGTCCGGCGGTTTGCCTCCCTTGGGAATGAGTACGAGTCTCTGCACTTTCCATCTGTCTGGAAACACTCTATCGTCAATACATTTTTGGAAAGTTCTGACAAAGGCTTCCGGTCTACTTTATTTGGTATTCCGTCGGGACCCGGGGCTTTACTGTCAGCACGCTTCTGTGATTTCATGTACCGTTATAACGGGGACCAGTTCTTCTGTTCCGGGTGCCCATGTATCAGCCTGCGGCAATGGGCGTTGCGGAAACAATGTTTCTATTATTCTACGTAGCATATCAGGACACGTTATCTGTGGCGATTTTTGACCTCCTAGTTTCTTCATAACCACTTTGTAGGCTGTGCCCCATGGGTTGATGTTTGCCTCCTCACATATTTCTCTGAAATACCTCGTTTTACTCTCTGATATGGTTTTTTTCAGTTGCCTCCTGAGGTTTTTAAATCCTTTCAGCATCTCCTGAAATTCGGGCTTTCCCCTAGATCGTTGAACCTGGCGTCTTGTTTTTAGACAGTTTGCGCGTAGCAGTCGTATCTCCTCGTTCCACCAGTAACAGGGTGCACCTCGTTTGCATATGCTCCTTCTTGGCATTGATGCGTCACAGGCGTTGGTGATCATAGTGTATAGATCCTGTGAAAGTTCCTCTGCTGTGCCGTTTGCAAGTTGGTGTGAGCAAATCATTTCTTTGAAGGCTTCGCAGTCGAAAGCGGTCGTCTTCCATTTCGGTCAGGTTTGCTTTGGGCGCACGTTTTCTCTACCTCTCCGATCAGTTACATAGAACATTAAAGCCTGGTGGTCACTATGCGTGTATTCCTCGCTAACTCGCCATTTAGTAGACTTAGCAAGGGACTTGCTGACAAAAGTGATGTCTACGATTGAGACGTATCCGGCTTTTCTGAAGGTATTCTTCTGTCCCTTGTTTGCCAGGTGTATATCCAACTGGGCAAAAGTTTCCAGCAGGCTGCGCCCTCTGGCGTTTGTGTTTCTGCTGCCCCATTCCAGTGTCCATGCATTAAAATCCCCTGCAATCACCACGGGAGATCTTAGCCTAGCATCGGCAATCAGGTCTTCTAGCATCCTCTGAAATTGTCCGTGCGACCGACTTGGTGGGGCGTAGCAACTGTAAAAGTATACACCTTTAATTTTTGCTCTGACGAATCCTTCGGATTGCAGCGTCTCCTGGAGTGCATGACGGCCGCACGTCCATAGCGCTGCTTTGGTCGATTTGTCGCCTATCCATTTACCGTTTTGTGGAATTCGGTATGGTTCGCTAATTATTGCTACTTCTATGTCGCTTTCTGTCGTAGATTAATTGAGAAGATCCTGAGCCGCCTCGCAGTGATTTAGGTTTATTTGCACTACTCTCATTTTCTTCTTTGTTGATTCAGTGCATTCTTAAATATCGGACATTTGCCGCTTCCAGCTATGTGGCCTGCATCTCTAGTGCCATTTTGTACACAGAACATATATTGTGGGTCCTTGGAACAAGTTTTCGCAATGTGGCCTTCTTCCCCACACCTTCTGCAATACTTGGATCGTTCGTGTTCGTTCCTGCATTCTCTCGCTCTGTGTCCAAATTCTAGGCATCTGAAGCACTTTGTGATGTTCGTCCTTGCAACGACTCGACAGTTAACCCATCCTATTTTAATTCTAGTAGATTTAAGCAATGAGTTTGCATAGTCTGCAGGCAAGCTTATTACAGCAGTCTGCGTTTCGCCATACGATCTTCTTATATTTATGATGTCCGATTGCTCTAAGGTTTTAGGGCCGAATACAAGCTCAAAGGCTTCACATATATCCTCTTTCTCCGTTATTTTATCTATATCTTTCACTTCAATTATAGTTTTATGCTTTAGGTTTCTAACGGTTGCTTGGTCTCCGAGAAAGTCTCCTATTGCTCCTCTGAAAACCTCCGCTTCTTCGCCCTTTCCCTTAAGCTGAAGAAGCCACTTTGAAGACATTGTCACTAAGTTCACAAAGCTTTGGGTCCGATTTGACTTTTCGCAGGATTTCGGCGTAAGACAGCCCTCCATTTACTGCAATGGCAATTGCATGCGGTCTTGTTTTAACCTTAGGGTTATGCTTCTTACCTCTCCTCTTCGGCTTTACTTTCGTTCAGGGCATATCGTTCTTTCCTCGATTGGCTTAACTAGGCATTTCCTCGTCGGTGCAGTTCTCTTTCTGTACCGTTTGGCTGCGGGTTGTGACAGAACCAATTACATCTTCCTCCACCTTATTTATGCGTTTAGTCCTGGAGGTTTCGGCTTCTTCAGGCTGTTTCCTTTTTGGCTCCTTTTGTTTAAGCAATGGCGATGTCTGTGACGCCTTACTGGTGCGAATAACTTCTTTCGCTTTCTCATCGCGTACCTCGATTGTGCAAAGCTCGTAGAGAACCTTTATACTCTCTATGGTATCTCTCATTGGCTGGTGTATAGATCGCCTTTTGCCGTCTTCCATCATATCCACTAGACTCCTTATATGCCCTCCTAGCTTATAAAAAGCCGGTTCAGGTGCATTAGTGCCAGAGTTAAGCACCTGCTGTTTCGACGTGTTTTTGTTTGAAGTAGCAACAGGGCGGTGAGCTTCAGATGGTGAAGCTTGCGGAGATCTTTGCATCCTCGAACTTCGACCGAAGGGATCACTTCGTTGCCTATCGCCTTCAATTGCGCGGTTTGTATTGATACTGCTTGTAGCATTATCTGCTGTTCCAGCCAAGCTTACTGGAGTAGCATTGCAGTCACTGGATAACGACGCCCGGAAGCCTGCCTGCTCACCCCTCACGGCCGCCGACACTGGGGTATTAGTCCCCTGTGTGGTAAGTTTACTTTTGTTCAAGAACTTTTCTATCTTTTGTTTTGTTCATCGGGGATCCTACCCCTAGCGTTTCTTGCCTGCCGCCAGGACGATTTACTCAGCCGCTCCTAACATGAAGACAGGCGCTGACCAGAAAGCCGTCCAATGTGGAACAGACGCTTCTGGATTTGGTGTTTGACTAGGGGAAACCATGGAGACGTTACACTCCATCTTTAGCTCTCTTGAGGGCACCCCTGTGGGGGAAGCATTTTTTATGGCGGCATTCCATTCGCCATAACACAAGGACTTCCTTGGGCACTTGTGCCTTCTTGTAGCACGCCCTCCATTCTTGTCGCTCTTGGTCGGTGACTGCTTATTGGTTATTCGCAGCTGACCTGCATATCTGTAGGCCGTTCAGCTATCCGCCACCTGCTGGAGCTTGGCCCTACGTCTTGCATGTGCATATGCACATACGTGTGCGGGTTTTTGTATTTACATATGCGAGTGTGTGTGCATATGCACGTATGAGCGTTTATATGTACGCATGTATGCTTGTGTATTTATACTTATATTTGATTAGGTTTATATTTAGGCTTTTAATTTATATTTATGATTAAATTTATTTTCATGTTTATATTTTATGTATTATGTATTTGCGCAAAATTTCTTTTCCTTCTTAAAAAAATTAACTAAACACCAAAAATTTCAAATATAGTTACAAAATTTGAAGAAATTGTGTGTATGTGCAGTACGTCATATGCAGTCGACTATGAAAACCGATAATGCAACTGAACAACAATTGCATACTGACAGTGTGCTCTTGAGTGATGATAGCAGCAGTGATGACGACTCCAACTGGCAGCAGGTACCTGAAAACGCTCGTAAGAGAACAAGTATAATGTCACCCCAAATGTTTGTACCAAAACGCAAACACACAGATGACGGACCAACAACATCAAACCGATATGCCACCCTTGATTGTGAAGACGATAGTAATGACAACGACAATTCTTCGACGCAAACAACGATGCCGAAGCCACCACCAATTTTTATTCCAAATGTGAAAGATATTGGTAAAATGGTAAATAGAATTAATAAAATTATCCCTAGGGCTGATTATCACTACAAATCGTTAAGAGACGGTCAGGTTCGTTTAGGTATAACGACGGTTGATTCGTACCGATAATTAGTTAAGTACTTTGAAAATAATAAAATTATCAACTGAAACAGCAACGAGCTTTCAGTGCAGTGGTTAAGAGTCTTTATCATTCTACGCCAATTACAGATATCAAAGCTTATCTCTTGTGTTCGGGACACCAACTTAGAAGTGTCAGAAATATAATAAGCCGAAAGACGAAGCAGTCGCTCGCAATCCGTGTAGTAGACAATGCAATTGCAGACGTTGAAGCTCGTAAAACGATTGATTTAGGTGTCAACATTTTGGGCACACAACATCGTATTGTAGGAAACCCTTCAGATGTGGCTAGGACTTCCAACATCAGCGTGTGCCAAAACCATTGACCCCTTCCCACCAAGCGTTTATTGCTTAAGTAACCACTCAGCCAATTACTTATACAAAGGCTATAACGTATCAAAAACTGATTAATAAAATATTTAATTCAAAATTCAGGGATACAAATGAAAGGATGAATTATTTGTCCGCTAACAATCAAATAAACATGCAACCATCACAACAAAGGAATCCACAAACGTACGCTCAAGCTGTAAATGGCAAAGAACCTGATATAAGCAATTTTCTTCAAAAGATTGAAACCATGCTTGCTAAACATATTGAGCTAACTAACACTTAAATGAATATGATGTCAATGATGATGATCAATTTATGCAATAAAATCTCGTTATTGCAGAATGGAATGCCAATGGGATTTGTAATCATGTAAATAAACTGGATGTTTTTCTTAAAAATAATTGTGTAGACATGCTATTAGTCTCTGAGACTCATCTTACCACAAAATCAGTCATTCGTCATAAAGAATATAATATAGTAACTGCTAATCAACCTGACAATAGAGCTCCCGCTGGCGCGGCAATAGCAATAACAAAGTGTATCAAATATGAAGTTGTAGATAAAATAACAGAGTCGTTTTTACAGGCAGCTGGAGTTAAAATCATTATTTCAATAACAGCAGCGTATCTGTATATTCTATGTACTTTCCTCCCAGTTATAGACTAATCTCTAAGCAGAAGACCTTTCCTTAAAAAACTCGGCAATAGATTTATTGTGGGTGCCGATTTAAACGCAAACATATGTACATGTTCGGGTTCGCGATGGAATAATCCTAAAGGAAAGGAATTACATAACCGCATTGTTAAGAACCAATGTAGCACATAATCGACAGGATGCCCAACATACTGGCCCAGAGATCCTGCAAAAGTACCAGATCTACTGGATTTTATAGTATATAAGTATAAAGGTATATCAAGTTTACTGTTAGACATTGCGCCTAGCAATGATCTAAGTTCTGACCATAGTCCTTTTATCGCCAATTACGGAACCACGCCAACAAAACGTAATTGTAGTGGCAATATTTTTTTCACTAGAACTTGCATTAAATCTTTTAAAAGCTATATTTACTTAAATATGTCAACGAAAACCGGAGTCGAATTTGAAGACGCAGTGGAGAATTTCACCATATTAATTCATGAACCCGCATTTGTATCCACTCCACAAGAACGCACCTATAGCAATTTAAGTATAAGGCTAACAGTCGAATTAAAGCAGTTAGTCAAAATAAAACGACGCCTACGAAAAATATGGCAAAGAACAATGCATCCTCAAGGAAAATCCAACTTTAATTGGACAGCCAACCATCTGAAGCCAGGTCTCAATGATCTGAATAATGACTCAGTAGAAACATACTTAACTTATTTAAGTCCATTAAAAAATAATTAATATAATCTTTGGAAGGCGAGAAAATATCTGAAAAGAGCTTAAATGCGAAATATTCCCATTAAGGACTTAAATAACATATGGCATAGATCGGATTTAAGCAAAGCTGATGCTTTTCAACTATATTTGGAAGATACTTTTACCCCATTTTCACTTTACAACTCAATAGAAGCAGAAGAAATATTCAAGTTCCTAGATGTTTCTTGCCAAATGAGTAAACCAATAAAATCGTTTACATTTCAGGAAGTGAAGGTTGAGATAAAAAAGTCAAACCCCAAAAAGTTCCCAGGCTATGATAATTTTGATGCTAAGGTTATCAAATCTTTACCTTTAGTTTATAACCGATTTGTTCAAATATATTTGATCGTCTCTTCCAGAAAATGTTGTTGCCTATACTTGAAAGTAAGAAAATAATACCTGATCACCAATTTGGATTTCGGCATGAACACAGAACTCCAGAACAATGCCATAGAGTCGTAAAACATTAAGATATGCTCTGAAAATCAAAAGTTTTTGTACGTCGGTATTTCTGGATGTAATGCAAGCTTTTGACCGTGTTTGGCACGAAGGTCTTCTGTGTAAGTTAAAAAGGCATTGTCTATGTCGTTTTACCTAACACTGTACTAATATTAAACTGAACATAACTTCTATGTAAATATAAACGATGAAGATTATTAAACTGGTGCTATTAAATCTGGCGCCCCACAAGGTAGTGTTTTAGGTCAAGTTGTGTACACTTTATATACTTCCGATTTTCCTACGAACTCTGATGTCACGATTGCGACATACGCTGACGACACAGCAATTTAGCTGCCAAAGATTCTGCTGCACAGGCCTCCCAGGTAGTCCTAAGGCAACTAGACACCATGCAAAATTGGTTTAATAAATGGAACATAAAAGTAAATACAGACAAATCGACTCATGTGACATATACGCTTAAAGAGGGCCACTGCCCCTCTGTGTTTTTTAATGGAGTTGGCATTCCCAAATCCACTACTGTAAAATATCTGGGCCTGCATATTGACAAAAGGTTAACGTGGAAAGATCATATTACCGCGAAAAGAAAGCAACTAGATATTAAGAATAAAAAATGTACTGACTTCTGGGACCAAAATCGCAGTTAAGTATAGAAAACAAGGTGCTTCTGTACAAAACAATTTTAAACCCTGTTTGGACATATGGGATCCAACTATGGGGAACTGCCTCTTACTTAAACATGGATATTCACCAAAAATATCAGTCTAAGACTCTGAGACTAATTGTTGGTGCCCCTGGTTTGTTAAAAAACAACTCAATCCATCATGACCTTAGTGTCCCTTATATTAGAGATGAAATAAAACGATACAGCTTGAATTATTTTAATAGACTTAGCAATCACCCTAATGTTCTGGCAATAACAATTTTAGACGATAGTGATGAAGTAAGAAGACTAAAAAGAATGCACATATTAGATCTTTCATTTCCATAATAAATATAACAATCTCTTTGGTGCACAAATAGATTATTAAATAATAATATTAAATAAGACGAAGGTCGTAAAAGTCGTCCAAATACGGCTGTTGTGCCAGAGAACATTGATGCCGTGCGTTAACTGATAATGCAAGCAAGGCAAGGCATCTTTGGACATTTCTTCCACCAGCATACATTTGATATTGCATGAACATCTGGCCGTAAAAAAGGTTTGTTCTCGTTGGAGAGTAGTTGTTGCGAACTGGAAACAAATGCTAAATTATTTTATCTTTCGTAGAAGTCAAAATGTGTGTCTAATGTCCATTTTATGCAATTGTTCGAAATTATGCCATAGATTTTATAAGCATTGCATTAATTTAAAAATTTTGCTATGCGTTTGATTCATGGGTTTTACTAAAAAAAATTTTAATAATTTCAAAATTATAGATTCCAAAATCTTGGAATGTACTTAAAATTTGACATCATATTTCTTTCATCACTGAACCTATGAAAACATGTCTCTTGATATACTCGTATTCATAATTTTGAGTGAATTATTCAACAAAGTATTTTATTGAGCATTTATTAGAAGAAGATGAGTGGATTTACATTAGATGACTGTTTTCTCCAATATTCATAATTAAAGGGCTATGGATAGCACCAAACACGAAATGAAAAATGAATCATTAAATTGTGTTGTACCGTGTTAAATTATTTAGCAGTAATTATTAACATTCAAAATATGTCAAACACAGAACGGATTTTCTAAACAAAAGTTTAATATTAAAATGGTAAACATATTAGTGATTTCAAAATTGTGTTTTTGATTATAAGTATTGTACAGGGATCACTGTTAATGTTGTAAAAACTCGTATTATTTTGAAATAACTTTAAGAGGAGTGCAAACCGATTTTTAATGCATGAAAATTGTTAGGCACATGTACATACATGCATTATCATGCAATTACGTGCCCTTTTTAAACTTAAAAGTTTTTGGTGGATATAATAAACATATGTACTTAAAATATAGCTTACATTTAAGAACTGATTACTTTATAATAAGTTCTTTATAATCAGTTCGTTATATTAAATGCTATTGAAGTTTAAGCAGTACATGGCCCTTATGTAAGAACGGCCAAGTTTGATACAAATCAATGAAAGTGGTTGTAAGTTCGGCGTTAGATCTTTGCAAACAAAAAACGTGTATTATTTACCTTTTGCAATCATTATAACGTATACTATCTTACCCCGTTACACACATAATGACACTAATCCATATAACATCAACATTACTAACTCTTAATTATACCCTACACCACTCTGTGGAACAGTTAGTCTTATAGAAAATGTTTGTACCTACGCAAAATATTTGAGCTAGACCCACCTATAACTTAACTAATCGATTCAGAATCACTAACTTTTTTGATTAGACGATGTCAATCCATCCGTCCGTCCATTTAATATATAAATATATAAACGCGTCCGTCCGCGACTAAGGACGGACGCGTTTGTTATTGAAAACAAAATTGTTTCAAATTCAGACTTGGATCCAACACATGTATGTTCATCCAAATTTACTTCTTTAGCACTAGAAGTCACTTATTGTATCCAATCATGATTAAACTAAGCACACGTTAGTTTTTTTGACGCTATTAAAATTGCTCCCACATTTAAATTTGGCATACAGTTGATTGAACCAACGAAACATATTTAGATTCAGATATAGCTCGCGCAAATATGTTAATTCGATATTATGTTTTTTAGCTTTATCTGACACATATTAAAATAATATTAATAAAATTCCGCAAGCGTTAGTTTTTTGGAATAAGGTAGGAGGTTACTGAAATTGAAGAAAATCGGTTGAGATATAGCTCCCACAAACATATGTTCACCCGAATTCATGCTCTAGTTTTTATATAATATCCAATTTTGATGATTTTTGGAACACGTTAATTTTTTTGGAACACGAAGAACGCTGTTAAAATAGAAGAAACTTGGTTCAGACCTAAAGGGTGTGTTTTTCAGTCGCGTGGTTTTCAAGAAGTAAAAAACGCATATAATTTAATGTTATGGTCAAGAATTTAGCTTTTATTTAAAGATAAGGATTAGCCATTATGTTTTAAAAGTGATTTAGGGCGCGTGGCGCTCGCGGATGACTCGAATAAATCTTCAATCACTTCTTGCAGCATTTGCTGCCGTATGTCAGCAATAACGCGCCGAATATTCTCCTCCAAGGCGTCAAACGTGTCCGGTTTATCTGCATAGACAAGCGGCTTCACATAACCCCACACATATGCCCACGACGCGAGATAATGCGCTTACCAAAAGTTTCCTTCAATAAATTGATTTTTTCGTTGGCTGTATTGCATGTATGTGGAAACCAAAGGTCTCCAAATCCACATTCTCTTATTACCAAAAGTTTCCTTCAATAAATTTATTGTTTCGTTGGCTGTATTGCATGTATGTGGAAACCAAATGTCTCCAAATCAACATTCTCTTATTCAGACACGAAAAAGTCATTAATCATGGCTCTATTTGACTGTAACACTATGGCCGGCTTCCCCATTGATTGTAACACTATGGCCGGCTTCATTTTTGAAGAAATATGGATCAATGATACCCTCTGCCCATAGTGCACACTAAACAGTGACTTTTTGAGGATGTAACGCCATCTCAATAATGGCTTGTGGATTTTCAGTACTCCATATGCAACAATTTTGTTTATTAACGACCCATTCAACCAAAAGTGAGCTTTATCGCATAATAAAATTTTCATGTTTAAATCAGGATCGGTGGCCATCATGTGTTTGGCCCATTTACCACGATTTGCAAACGTTGTTCCAAAGTCAATTTAATACGAATGGCCGGCTTCCCCATTGATTGTAACACTATGACCGGCTTCATTTTTGAAGAAATATGGGTCAATGATACCCTCTGCCCATAGTGCACACTAAACAGTGACTTTTGAGGATGTAACGCCATCTCAATAATGGCTTGTGGATTTTCAGTACTCCATATGCAACAATTTTGTTTATTAACGACCCAAAAGTGAGCTTTATCGCAGAACAAAATTCTCATGTTTAAATCAGAATCGGTGGCCATCATGTGTTTGGCCCATTCACCATGATTTTCAAACGTTGTTCCAAAGTCAATTTATTACGAAATGGAAAACCAAACTGAGCATAAATCAATTCCAAAAAAATGTGTCCAGATTAAAAACCACACGTCCAAAAAACAACCTGTAGATGTAGCCCCACATTCATGATTGCCCGACATTACAGATATGTTGTTAGCCCTAGAAACCAAATCTTACATCCAATCTAGTTAAAACTTAGCAGGAGTGAGTTCTTTTGAACCAACGAAGCATGATACTGAAATTAAAAGAAATAGGTAAAGATTTACATATAGCTCACGCATACATATGGTCATTCGATTTTATGCCGTTAGCTCATGAAGTCACATATTGTATTAAATTTTAATGAAATTTAGCACACGTTAGTTTTTTAGACCAAGGAATGACGTTAGTGACGTTATATTGTTTGACACATATATGTTGATCCGATTTTTTAAGGTGTTCTTGTGGCACACCTTAGTTTTTTAAAATTAAAGAAAATCGGTTCAGATTCAGATATAGCTTCCACGTGATGTTGCGGGAGGCCTGAGTACTTTTATAATGAAAGGAATCCCACAAATCCAAGAAGATGCAATATGAAATTTAAACGGATAGTAGTGTTCACTTCACAATTTGTTTTACCCTCCACCTCCACTGGGTAAATTAAGAGTTCGTCAAAGGAGTTCAAAAACCACTTTTTTATTAGATATTCTGCTTAGCCCGAATTTCAGGGCATTCGGCCATGATCGACATTAGTTTTTTAACAAGTTTGTTTTTGAAGTTCAATTAGGAAATGATTAAAGTATAGGTTGAAGAATTTACCAAGCTTTAATAGATATCGATAGATAGAACTCTGTTTCTATCTATCGATGATTGGTAATCTTGTAAATAATTATAATATTATTATAATAATATTACCACTTCTCTTATCACCAGAGAGTTGTGATAGTTCGCTTAATCTTTAACAGAGAAATAATGAATAAATTCTAATAATCAAACTACAGGTCGCTTCATTGAAATTGAAAATATCAAATTTAGATATACTTATATAATTTGGCACACGTTAGTTTTATGGACCAAGGAAATACCTTATTGAAATTTACTTAGATATAGCTCTCACACATTTATATTGATCTGATTTTATGTCTTCAGCTCTAAAAGCCACGTATTACAAACAATATTTATAAAATGTGGGACACGTTCGTTTACTGGAATACCAAGGACACTATTGAAATAAAAAAAAAATCGATTTACATTTAGATGTTGCACTAACATAAATGTTCACCCTATTTTTTGTTTTAACTCCAGCGACATCTTACATCCAATCTTGATAAAACTGAGAACGATTAAGCATTATGTGCCAATCAACGTAGTTGTTGAAATTAAAGAATTAAGATATAGCATCATATATGTTCATCCGATTTTATGTCTTAACTCTGGAAGCCACATATTACTTTGCATCCCACCTTGTTGATAATTGGCATACCTTGGGTTTACGAACCAGCGGAGAAAGTTAGTGAAACTGCAGAAACTCGTTTCGGATTTAGATATAGTACCCACAAAAATATGTTGATTTGATTTAATTACTTTAGCTCTAAAAGCCACAAATCTTCTAATCTTGATGAAATTTAAACATACGTAAGTTGTTTAAAATACAAAGGACGGTGTTAAAATCAAAGAAAATCTGCTCAGATTTAGATGTAACTCCCACACTCATATCTTAATCCGATTTATGTTTGTAGCTCTAGCTTTAAATGTACTTAAAGCCATAACCTATAACAACTACCTATAGATGTACAATTTCCGTTCCAAAAATCATCCTTATTATATAGGGTTACCGATACTTTGTCTTTTCAAGCGATACTGTCAGTACCCACTGCTAAAAAGTGTCTCGAACCTAATCAGCATTTCGTTGTAGCTATGGAGTTCATGGATATACGCGCAACCACCAATATGCGGTTGGCAAAAAACTGTTCGCTGTGCGCACATATTACTTAAAATCTTCATAAAATTTGGCACACGTTAGTTTTCTTGTACCACAGAAGGAAGTGACTGAGACTAAAGAAAATCGGTTCAGATTTAGATATAACTTGTACACATTTATGTTTATCCAATTTTATGTTGTTAGCTCTAGAAGCCACATATTAATCCATTCTCAATGAAATGTGACACACGTTAGTATTTTGAACCAAGGAAGGACTTTGTTGAAATTAAAGAAACCCCGTTCAAATTTAGATATAGCTAACACACACATATGTTCATCTGATTTTATGTTTGTCGCTCACAAGCATATCCGGAAATCAATCAACCACTCTCCGAGATGGAAAGCGTATCTAGTTCCATGCCTAAGATATTTTTTGAACTCGTGGAGTTAAACGGGTTCTTGCGAATCTCGATGTTAGTAAGTCACCGGGCCCGGATGGTATCTCAGCACTAGTCCTATGTAAGTGCTCCTCGACGCTAGCCCGTCCACTGCGCAACCTTTTCAACCTTGCTTATCGCACAGGAGTCTTCCCAGCGTGTTGGAAGGTTGCGAACGTCCAGCCGATCCCTAAAAAGGGTGAAGCCAATAATCCTGCGACTTATCGGCCAATCGCGATCTGCTCTGAGCTCTCCAAGGTAATGGAGAGCATGGTCAACCGCCATCTTGTAGGGTATCTCGAGTCCAACGACCTGCTTAGCGATCGAAAGTATTCCGTAGAAATCGCTCTACAGGAGACCTGATGGCTTTCCTGTCGGAAAGCTGGAGTCGGTCTATCCACCAGTTTGGTGAGATTAAGTTCGTGGCTCTGGATATATCCAAGGCATTTGATAGAGTCTGGCACGGTGCACTTTTATCAAAGCTGAACGCGTTTGGTGCCGGTAACACATTTGCTCGATTTATATCGAGCTTTCTTAGAGATCGCACTATACGAGCTGTTGTAGATGGTTTCTTATCCAATAAATATAGGCTGACCACAGGTGTGCCACAAGGCTCTGTCCTTTCTCCCGTATTATTTCTCATTTTCATTGATGATCTTTTGAGTCAGACCATGAATCCAATCTACTCTTTCGCGGATGACAGCAACCTATGTCATTTATATTCATTCGACCGTAGGCCGAGTCTTCAAGATATTGAAGACAAAAGGCGAATAATGGAAGAGACACTTGGCCGGGATTTACTGGCCATTTCCGACTGGGGTCGAGTGAATAGAGTAGATTTTAATGCGGGAAAAAGTGCTGCTGGTTGTCTCCCAAGTGATTCACTGACCCAAAAGTGTCGTCATTATATATCGATGGTTTGGATGTCGAACAATCAGATGCTCTTGATGTTCTGGGCATGAAAATAAAATGAGACGCTCGTTGGACGAGACATGTATTCGAAGTGTCGAAAGAAGCACTCCAGTGTATAGGCTTCCTAAAGCGGTGCAGGATAAATTTCACTCCTTCTGATCTTTTTGATATCTATACAACCTACAGCATGCCAAAGATGGAATACAACTCTCATATATGGGCAGGTGCTCCAAAATCATACTTGGAGCTCCTGGACCGTGTTCAAAGGAGAGCGATGGTGCTGATAGGTGATAGTAGGTTATCCAACTCTATTGTTTCCCTGGAGCATCGTCGGAATGTGGGTTGTGTGTCGCTGTTCTATATCTACTTCCATGGTGTGTGTTCTTAAGACATTCGTGGTCTTATTCCTGACGTAAGGATGTTCGGCAGGGATACACGACTTTCCAGAAATTAACACCCATTTGTTATCGATTGGCTGGTTGACCGCACTATACACTACAGATTAAATTTGTTTTTTGTCCGTACGGCAAATGTATTTCCCACCAATTACGACATCCAGAAATTCAAGACGAATGTCAATAAACATTACTCCCTCATTCCCCCCTTCGATCCCTTGCTTTCCAACGACCAACGCAATGCATTGCATGTATACGGGAAAACCCCTGAGTGTTGCCTAATTAAAAAAAAAAAGATATTACATCTAATCTTGATGAAATTTGGCACACGTCCGTTTTTGAACCACGAAAGGACTTTATTTAAATTGAAGAATATCGCTTCAAATTTATCCTATTTCTAGTTTGAAGCTAAATGTGCCACATACTACATACACACACTTCAGTTTTTTCGCACACTTCAGTTTTTGGACAAAGTAAGGAAGAGACTGAGACCGAAGAAAGTCGGTTTAAATTTATATATAGCTTGCACAAACATGTGTTCATCCATTTGTGTGTTATTAGCTGTAGAAGTTTAATTTTACATCCAATCTCAATGAAATTTGGCACACCTTAGTATTTTGCACCAAGGATGGGCTTCATAGAAAAGGTCTATTCTACTGGAATAGTTTTTTTGGACCAAGAATGGAAGTAACTGAGATTGAAGGAAATCGGCCCTGTCACACATTACAGCCAAGATTGAATAAATTTTGCACACGTTATTTTTTTTAAAACACGAAAGGACTTTATTGAATTCGAAGAAAAACGCTTAGATTAAGATAAAGCTCGCGCACAGATTTCTTTTTCCTATTTTTTGTTTGTAGCTTCAGCTGCCACATATTGATGAAATCTGGCATACTTCAATTTTTTGGACCAAGATTAAAATATAGCTTGGACAAAAATATATTCATCCTATTTTTAGCTTGGAACGCTAGGTGCCACATATTACATCCATTCTTGATGAAATTTGTACACTTTAGTTTTTTAGACCAGGGAAGGAAGAACTGAGAGCGAAGTAAGTCGGTTCAGATTTAGATATAGCTTGCACAAACATTTGTTCATCCATTTTTGTAGCTCTAGCTGTCACACATTACAGCCAATTTCTATGAAAATTGGCACACGTTACTTTTTGGGAGCAAGGATTGAAGTAACGAAGATTGAAGATAATCGGTTCCGATTTAGGTAAAACTTGGAAAGACATAGTTTGTTGAGAGTTGTATGAGAACTAAATTATTTTTGTGCAAGTGGTTCCTATCGTATTTCCACTATGAAAATGCGTTTGTAACCCAGCTGATTATCTAAAGATTTCCTTCTTTTAAAATACGTAATAGTTCATATAAAAGTAGTAACTTATTTTGGTACCAATCAACAAAGGTTCACAGGGGTTTTTCTTTTCTTATTAATTACAACAACAAAAATTAATTTACAACGTGTCCTTAAAATATTTATTAATTCTAACAGACAAAAGATCCTAGTCTTTAAATACAAAATTTTGCAAAATATTATACAATTATCTGAATTGAATATACCCTATCCTAATCGTGATAGCGTGATGGCTGCTGTCAAATATGTAGACGGCATCTGGCTCATCTTTTTCAGGATTCAAATCAAGGCTACTAGTATTATAATGATGATTGTTGACGTACTGATATCGTAGCGTGTGAGATGATGCATATCAGCTGCGGCGGAAGCCTAATATGTTGTACGGTTTAGTAATGTCAGGTTTTTTTTATATATTTCATATATTTCAATATATGTAAGTATTATGTTTATTTCTATATATATTATATATTTCTCAGCATTAAATTCGAGATGTGGTGGATTAGGCATAAATGTTGACAGGTTGAGAATTTTCGGAAACACATGCGAAATTTAGGAGACACATGTCCATAGACTTATTCCTGTTGATTCCAAATAACAATGTGGTTGGATTTTCAGAATGCCTGTGTTCTTCTGAGAAACGTGTTGTTTCTTTCCGTTGCATTTGATTTCCGCACTTGTTCTTTTGTAGAGTAAAAATATCCAAGTAGTTAAGAAATGGATTTGTTGCCAGTAATTGTGAAATCCGTTGATTGCTACACTCATCCGAGATCGTTCTTGCTTCAAACATAAGTTTACTTCAAAATTTGAAGATGAGCTTGTATTAAAGAGAGAGTGAATCTGATTACATAGTGTTATGTCCTTCATTTTTTTTTTGGCAACGATTAAATTGATTGTCATCTAAGCTGTCTATCAAGAAATACCTGCTGCTTGGATGTAACTTTACAGAAAATCCGTCATAAATCGTTGGATATGAATATAGTTCATATGCTTGAAATAATTCACTGTTCATCAGCGGAATAAGGATATTAAATACAATGAATTTGTCTGTGGTTTCCAGCGAAACGTGTGCTATCTTCGCCAGTTCGACAGGAATCTCAGCTAAAAATCTCATAAGTGATTTTAGGATCGATGTGATGGCCTTGAATTGGTCTTTGAACTATTTGACCGGTAGTATTTCCGCCAGAAAATTATTTTTAAAATAAAATAATGTTCCTATTTTTCCATTTTGAATTTCTTCAAAGGACTCCAACATTTTTGAAATAGTCCCAATTAACACTTCTGTGTCTTCCAGTTTTCTGACAGATTTCTCCAATGTAATAATAGCACCAATCAAAATATTCATATTCTTGAATATCCACTTGTTTTGCTGCTTGAAAATATTTAATGTCGTGGCTTGTAGACATAATTGATTTTTCACCATGTTAAGCAAGTAGTCCTTCTGTTCGTTGTTCTTCACCTTTCAGCATGCTCTTCATCCGTCAACCCAAATAACGACTGATAAATGAATACATGAACGCAAATTCTGCTCTCTTTGCTCTTTCGGTTGAGGCAACAGAGAGTAACAGCTTATTTCAGCTTAATACCCACCTATACACCGTTTCTACACCTTGTACAGCATACAACTGATAGCTTCGTCTAGAACCGTAATGTTGATGTGTACCATCACGTTCCATGCCGTCTTACTAAGACCAACCGCAGCTACCTCTTCGAAGAAGATTCCTGCAATAGTTTTGATCTTATTTATACTAAATTAAGACCTGATCGGGTATATAACATAATAACCAAAAGGGCTATACTATTTTTGATCTTAATTCTATTTGACTTTTATTTTTATGTTGATTTTTAACATTCTGTGTAAAATCATAAATATTAATTAAAGATGGATTATCGATTCTTTCGTATTTTTTAGTATTTGCTGCTGAATCTTGCAAGCACTTAGTTGGTTTGTCCAGTATTTCTTCTACACTTTCTTGGATGGGAAAAGGACAAACATTTTGTCCACTATTCTACACAATCCATCCGAACCCAGTATAGTTCGGATGACCCTCCCTCACCTCCAGCTTATGGGAGGTATATTGTCATCTTTAAGTAAAACTAGTGTTCCCGGTTCCATGTTTGAATGTGGTTTGTTCATATATACCATTAATGTAACTCGCACAGATACTCCGATTACCGCCGTCGCCAAACTGCTAGATTTCACAGCTTATTAATGGTCACGATTTGCCATAGCATTTGTTACTGGCACAATCTTTGAACGTCGCGAAAGATTCTCCAATCAAAATGTCCGCGAGTCATTTGGATCATAGGGCAATGGAGTTAAAGGTCTTGAATTTAATATTATCTCTTTTTGAGTAACTAAAGTCAGTAGTTCCTCGTATGATATTGTTCCCTCTGTAGCTCGATAGAAATGATTTTTAACGGATTCTAGGCAAGCTTCCCATAATCCGACTATATGGGGTGACCTGGCTGGAACATTCAACTATTTAATATTGCGTTGCGAACCAATCGTTGGGCACCATCGCCTAGCTACATATATACCACCTCAAAATGAACTGCTTATGTGGCAAAACATACGAAAACTCAAACGTATGATTTTTCATTTTCCCCGTGATTTTATAATGAAACATTATGGGCCCGTAAAAATCGAGAAAGGTCGGGTTCTAATAGCACGATATTTTACTAAATTATCCATCAGCTGATGCAGGGTCCTTGGCTCTACTTTAAAACATCTATAACATTTCTTGACGACTATATTTGCCAATTGTCGTCCACGAAAAGGCCAAAACTGCTGCTTTAATATTGCCAATTACCCTAGGGGCTCTACATTCAAATGTTCGACATGTAATTGTTCTACTGACCATAATGCGTTTCGTATCACATGGAAGAAAACTCTTTTCTAATCTACCCTAACTCTTATAATACATTCAGAATCTAGTACTGAACATAAAGTACGCAGAAACGATGACTTATTTACCTTTTCTTTTGAGTTTATCACTTTCAACTTTGGAAAAAAATGTAAAGATTGAATATCTTTAACTAAACTACCAATCGCTTGTTAAATAAACGTTTTTAATACAATTTTTCGCTCTATTTCAATATATTTTAAAATATATGTCACCACCTTTTGCAGGCATAAAAAGTAATTCTTGTGGTTAATTTTTCCTCATATTGATTGCTCTTTTTTATTAATAAAATATTTTCCCTATAATCTAACTAAAAATCTTACTGTTCTCGTAGAAATTTTGGACCTTCAAACCAAAATTCATTTCCAATAATTTGTATGCCTAATAATCCTCTTGATATGAAATCAGCCGGATATTCCTCGGATCTTACATGTCTCCATTTAGAGATTTCGCTTTACGTCTAAATATAACTTACTCTGTTAGATACATATTTGTAATCTCGCTGGATCTAATTTTATCCAGCTTGAAACAATGGAGGAGTTTGAATAATAGTATACATTATCCACATCTGTTTTTATGCTCTTAGTAACAACCTTTATTAACTATACTAACAACACACTCGCGCAAAGTTCTAATCTGGGCAAAGCCAATATTTTATTTGGCGCCACACTTGGTTTGGTTATTATGCTACTTGCACTATCCACCGACCGCACATAAATAGTTGCACCATATGCTTTAATGAAAGCATCACAAAAAACATTCAATCTGCGTTGGTTATACACAAATAAGGTGTCTACAAATATATAATTCGTTTAAAAATTTAAAGTTTTCGCTAATTATTTGCACTTCATTTCTTCTTCAAATATTTTTGAGCAGTTTTTAAACTGATGCTAGAGTGTAACCTCCTGTAATTAAATCATCCATATAAAAGTCACACTTTATTGCATAAGATTCTGTTGGATTCCAATCGGCAATCTTTTGCTGACACTTCTCAGCCAAATACGATGCGGGATGTTCCGTACGTTACTCATTTCAGTGCATACACTCAGAGAAAAACCTTCATCATAGTGAAGAAAAGCTTCATACATATGCAAATTTTGTTCATTATTTTGACTCCAATGAAGACTTCATAGAATTGAAGAAGTCGGCTTCATCAAAACCAAAATTGATGAAGAGGTTATGAAGTGTTTATGAAGTTTCATCACATTGAAGAAGAAAGCTTCATCAAAGTTTATGAAGCTCTTCATAAATATGAAGAATGAGTTCTTTAAAATTTTCTTAAATTTTTGCGAAATTTTGAAGAAGCTTTTCATCAATGTCTATGAAATGGTATTTCAGTTGTATGAAATCTTCTTCATATTGAAGAAAAAGTTCATTGGAGTCAAAACAATGAAATTTTTTCTTCAATATGAAGAAGTATTTCATCAGTATTTATGAAGAAATTATTCAATTTAATAAAACTTTTTCCATATGAAGAAGCTTTCTTCAAATTGAAGAAGAGTTTCATCAGTTTTTATGAAAATCTTCTTCAAATTGATGAAACTCTTCTTCAAATTGATGAAACTTCTTCAATTTGAAGAAGCCTTCTTCAGATTGAAGAAGAGTTTCATCAGTTTTTATGAAACTCTTCTTCAAATGGATGAAGAAGATTTGTAGCTGTTTGGTGGATTTATTGCGAATATAATTATTAAAAGAATGAAAATTTACTATAAAAAAGTTTATTGAGAATTTGGTATATAATGTAGTAGTTGGTTACGAGTAACCCGTATTAGTATAAATAAATCTTATTCAATTTAAAATCAAATACATCTAAATATAATTATAATACAAAGTGAATAATTATATAATTATATGCTCAGCATTTTCATATAATTTCGGAACTTAACCATTTGTACTTTCATTTACTTATTTTTCATTATTTACATTTTTGTATCGCATATTATCAATTTTTGTTTAAATCATCTACGAGTGTAGAAACTTTAGAATATTTTTTTTGAATCTGCAAATATTTCAAATAAATAGTTTGCAATAAACGTCCAAAAAGGTTCACATGCTTTTGGGTACTTTAAATTAAATATATGTAGGACTTTAAAACAAATATCTACAGACTTAAAAAAAATTGTGCATTCAATAAATGAATTATCTACATATACAAAAAACTGGTCAACCTTACTTTGTAGATCACCAATGGCTAAAATAAATGGCTGAATATTTTCCTTTCTGGATTTAAACTTGTCCAGATGATTTTCCAACGCTTGCATTGTTGCGCCCAGGTATAAAAATGTGTTTTGCGAATCTTGCACAGTGTATCGGACCAGTGATTTTCTTCCAGCTTCATTTTTCATCATATGCCTTGCAGTTGGATACAAATAATGATGCATACACCATAAAACTTTTAATCCAAACGCATCGGGATCTAGCATTAAGGAATAAAATAATGAATTAAGTGAATGCGATAAACTAAATGTGCAATGGCAGAATGATGTAATAAAAGAATAATAAAATGATAAGTATGTTATACCTTTATGTGCGTCTTCCTTGTTAAACGACTGCAAAATAGTTTTTGCCCCATCGTCCTTTATAAGCTTGGTGTCAATTAATAAGTTATATAATTTCAGTATTTTTGCCTGCCACCCTTCGATTCTCCCGTATTTCTTAAACATTTGCTCAAAATCTATGTCAATCTGAATGAAATCAAAAAAATTATTACCAAAACATAAGTTGTAATATGTGTCATGTTACCAGAATAGTTGAGTCTTCGCGCTTGTACTGAGGCCATTTCACTAAGATATCTGCGATATTTTCACATTCGGTGAATATTTGGTGAAGCCTATATTGGGAGCAGGCGGCCCAATTTTTATATACCCCATCAGATGATAATTTATCATATTTGAGTTGCCTTATTTTTGACTGGGCATCACTCTCAGGGGCTAAATGAAATGATATAGAAGATTATTATAGAAATCATAAACATTTACACATAATTCATTTAAACTTACAGAACTGAAAAGGCGAAGTTTTTGGTGTTTCAGGGTATTCCTGTAACAAGACCGGTCTAGAACCTCTTTTGGAATTATAAAATTTTGCGTATATTTTGCCGCGTATTCCAATTTTTCTTTGGGAAACATGGCCAATATTTCATTATCCAGTTTATAGCTTACTGGGAGCGACATGCGAGAATCGAAAAAGTTTTTTATTTTCCACGAATCGTTTACCGCACAAAAAACACAACATATTTTTTTTTTATATTCAGTTTATCGTAGTAAGCAAAAACACACACACCTTTGATTCTTTTTCTGTCTGACTTAAGTTTTTCCGACACCGTTCAATACCACTTTCCTCTCCGAAGGTCAAACACAAACTGTCAAAAATTACACACTCCCTCTCGATTTTGCAATACACACATAAAAACTCGAGTTTCTATTAACTTCGTTGCAGTAGCAACATCTTCAATGTTGTTGTTGATATGACTCGATACAAAATTTAATAATAACAAAGTATTTGTGTATGTACACCAGAATAGGTTTTAAAGTTTTTTTTAGCGCACTTCCACAAATCAACACCACGATCAATCAATCTATGAAATTTTCTTCATACTGAAGAAAATTTCATAGATTTCTCAATTTTTTTTATTGGTATTGATGAAAACTTTTTATGAAGCTTTTCTTCTTATTAATGACATATTTCATCAATTTCTATGAAGAATTTCTTCATATGTAAGAACAATTCTTACATATGAAGAAACTTTTCATAAAATTTGATGAACAAATTTATGAAAGGTTTTTATGAAGCGATGAAAAAGATATGAACTTTTTTGATGAAGTGATGAATTAGTTATGAACCGATTTCATCAATATTTATGAAAATCTTCTTCATATAGATGAAATTTTCTTCCATATGAAGAAATCCTTCATAGAAATTGATGAATGGGATTGATGAACGATTTTCATCAAATTGATGAAGAATAATTCTCTGAGTGTAAGCGTTTACAGATTCATTAGGACCCCAGCGCCAATAACTTAACGGATATATCCAATCCTCTTCTTTTACCCAAAGCTGAAAAACATATCGATGTTTCCTTAAACACAATAAGATATTAAGTAGATCCTCCTGATTTTTTGGCTCGGTATGGAGAATATCATTCAATTATATGTTATGGACCGTTTTACACGACGCGTCAAACACAACACTAAATTTGGTGGATGTACTTTCTGGTGGTAAAACACAATGATGTGGTAACATATAATCACTTTCTATTTCGGAATTATTTGTAACCAATTCCGTATGACCGTTCTGGTTAGAACCTCCTATCCTGGTCATACTATAGTAAGTATACTAAACTTAATAAAGTATTCTGAAAATTTGTGTTTGTTCTATTATCTATTATATTCCCTTCGTATATGAAGTCAAAAATAAACTGATTCGACAGCAGTAAATCCACTCCTCTTGGAATATTATACTCTGGATCAGCCAAAGCTATATTAGTTAGGAAATCTCCTGACATCATTTTTGTACTTGGTACAACAGAAACAAATTTCTCATAAGCATTTAGAAATGTTCTGTTGCCAGAGACTCGATCTGAGATTAATACACACCTTTTCGTGAGCTGAAGATTTCCTCATCTGGAGCTCTTCAATTCTCTATTAAGTTTTACCCCTAAAGCTTTAATTTAGTTTTAAATTCTTTTGAAAAAGTTTTCTTGCGACCCGCAATCCAATAAAACGCGGCATTTAACCCGTTGGTTTTTACAGTTTTTTACTTCGACAATTCCTCTCTGTTTTCATCCTAGTTTACCAGGTCCTTCTTTTGAACTATATTCTCCATATGTTACAAATAATGATGTCACCTATGCAATTTTTACAAATAAAATCCGTTTAAAATGCCTTTTTGACAAGACCAACATTTAAACAACTCGAACATATACTGTGTTCGATTACCTTATCCCATTTCTCTTTATTAGGAGGCTTCGAAATTGGAAACATCTATATAATTAGTGACCTACTGAACATTTCAATGGGCATTTAATCAGCGTTGCATTTTTTGAGGGATTTGTCATTTACCTGGCCCTGAGTATACTGTACGTAATATTTTAGAGGATTTCCAATCTTTGTGCCTGCCTCCCAAGACCTCTGAACACACGAATGATTTACCACATTTCTATTGCTTCCTGCAAATATTTGGCTTGTTTCCAGGAAATACTGCATTTGGTTTAAAAGTTCAAAGAACTCATCCACTTTTGGCAATTCTCTAGATTTTCCCAAATGCTATTCAAATTGTATTCTCAAATGCTCCTTCATATTTCGTGCATAATAATATACCGGAGGGACATCTACTACAGTCTTGAAACAGAAAGAAGTTGATGCTCCTCTATTGGAATAATGTCCTTTAAAATTTTCCACACTATGTCAAAATTAAGATATATCGTTTTGAACTTAGAAAGTATCGTATAAGGGATTTTGTCACGTTGTAGGCTGTTTGACATAACTCGAGAACCACTTGTCCGATTTACTGAAATTAATTTTGAAAAATTAAGAATTACAATTCCTTCAGTCTGTTTGTATAACGTTTCGCTAAATAAGCAACAGTTTATCAATTATAAATAATTGTATGAAGAGAAAAAAATATGTATAACATTTTTTGGAAAAAACGTTGATGACCTTTTTTATGATTCCCAGAATTTAAAAAAAAAGTAAAAAACAAAAGGTTATTTAATTTTTATGATTGCGATAGCAAACTAATAAACGCTTAGAAATGTGCGTGGACGCTGAATTCCTGTTCTTGTTCATTTATGATAGTACTCCGTTCAGTCAACTGAAGAGCAAAATGGGCCGTGCTCTTTTTTAATGATGTGTGTTTTTCCGTTGGCTACCTGTTACGGATGATTTTTACAGAAATTCCCCACACAATTATGAGTGCTAATGTTTTGCAACATTTTGAAAAAATTAAAACGCCCTAAACAGATGTGTCCATTCATAAGTACCTGTTAGTCAAAAAAAAATTAAAAGTACGTAGTATTTATAGGTGTTCATAGATCGATTTTTGTCACTCAACAATTGTCGACGCCTGCGAAAAGTAAGTAAAAGAAAATCTCAATTTATTTTGTTACGGTTGTGGCAAAAGATGATTTTTAACAATAACTTAATTACTCGCATTAATTACTAGCAAATGAATCGTGCTTGTAAACTTTATTTTGATTTCGAAATAATTCGCGGCGTTTCGTGGGCCCCATACAAAACTTGTAAAACGTGCTCTTATCATGTGGATACAAGGGAAACGCAGTTCACTTTCTTTTGGTGTACCGATGCTTTGGGCTGATCCAGGACAGCACAATTCCGACAACAGTTATGCTTGTGCAAACAAAATAAGTAAAGCAAGTCGTAAAGGCCTCAAACAAAGACTTTAAATCTCCCTAAAAGTGCACAAACACCTCTTCTTATATGCTCAGCATTTTCATATAATTTCGGAACTTAACCATTTGTACTTTCATTTACTTATTTTTCATTATTTACATTTTTGTATCGCATATTATCAATTTTTGTTTAAATCATCTACGAGTGTAGAAACTTTAGAATATTTTTTTTGAATCTGCAAATATTTCAAATAAATAGTTTGCAATAAACGTCCAAAAAGGTTCACATGCTTTTGGGTACTTTAAATTAAATATATGTAGGACTTTAAAACAAATATCTACAGACTTAAAAAAAATTGTGCATTCAATAAATGAATTATCTACATATACAAAAAACTGGTCAACCTTACTTTGTAGATCACCAATGGCTAAAATAAATGGCTGAATATTTTCCTTTCTGGATTTAAACTTGTCCAGATGATTTTCCAACGCTTGCATTGTTGCGCCCAGGTATAAAAATGTGTTTTGCGAATCTTGCACAGTGTATCGGAGCAGTGATTTTCTTCCAGCTTCATTTTTCATCATATGCCTTGCAGTTGGATACAAATAATGATGCATACACCATAAAACTTTTAATCCAAACGCATCGGGATCTAGCATTAAGGAATAAAATAATGAATTAAGTGAATGCGATAAACTAAATGTGCAATGGCAGAATGATGTAATAAAAGAATAATAAAATGATAAGTATGTTATACCTTTATGTGCGTCTTCCTTGTTAAACGACTGCAAAATAGTTTTTGCCCCATCGTCCTTTATAGGCTTGGTGTCAATTAATAAGTTATATAATTTCAGTATTTTTGCCTGCCACCCTTCGATTCTCCCGTATTTCTTAAACATTTGCTCAAAATCTATGTCAATCTGAATGAAATCAAAAAAATTATTACCAAAACATAAGTTGTAATATGTGTCATGTTACCAGAATAGTTGAGTCTTCGCGCTTGTACTGAGGCCATTTCACTAAGATATCTGCGATATTTTCACATTCGGTGAATATTTGGTGAAGCCTATATTGGGAGCAGGCGGCCCAATTTTTATATACCCCATCAGATGATAATTTATCATATTTGAGTTGCCTTATTTTTGACTGGGCATCACTCTCAGGGGCTAAATGAAATGATATAGAAGATTATTATAGAAATCATAAACATTTACACATAATTCATATAAACTTACAGAACTGAAAAGGCGAAGTTTTTGGTGTTTCAGGGTATTCCTGTAACAAGACCGGTCTAGAACCTCTTTTGGAATTATAAAATTTTGCGTATATTTTGCCGCGTATTCCAATTTTTCTTTGGGAAACATGGCCAATATTTCATTATCCAGTTTATAGCTTACTGGGAGCGACATGCGAGAATCGAAAAAGTTTTTTATTTTCCACGAATCGTTTACCGCACAAAAAACACAACATATTTTTTTTTTATATTCAGTTTATCGTAGTAAGCAAAAACACACACACCTTTGATTCTTTTTCTGTCTGACTTAAGTTTTTCCGACACCGTTCAATACCACTTTCCTCTCCGAAGGTCAAACACAAACTGTCAAAAATTACACACTCCCTCTCGATTTTGCAATACACACATAAAAACTCGAGTTTCTATTAACTTCGTTGCAGTAGCAACATCTTCAATGTTGTTGTTGATATGACTCGATACAAAATTTAATAATAACAAAGTATTTGTGTATGTACACCAGAATAGGTTTTAAAGTTTTTTTTAGCGCACTTCCACAAATCAACACCACGATCAATCAATCTATGAAATTTTCTTCATACTGAAGAAAATTTCATAGATTTCTCAATTTTTTTATTGGTATTGATGAAAACTTTTATGAAGCTTTTCTTCTTATTAATGACATATTTCATCAATTTCTATGAAGAATTTCTTCATATGTAAGAACAATTCTTACATATGAAGAAACTTTTCATAAAATTTGATGAACAAATTTATGAAAGGTTTTTATGAAGCGATGAAAAAGATATGAACTTTTTTGATGAAGTGATGAATTAGTTATGAACCGATTTCATCAATATTTATGAAAATCTTCTTCATATAGATGAAATTTTCTTCCATATGAAGAAATCCTTCATAGAAATTGATGAATGGGATTGATGAACGATTTTCATCAAATTGATGAAGAATAATTCTCTGAGTGTAAGCGTTTACAGATTCATTAGGACCCCAGCGCCAATAACTTAACGGATATATCCAATCCTCTTCTTTTACCCAAAGCTGAAAAACATATCGATGTTTCCTTAAACACAATAAGATATTAAGTAGATCCTCCTGATTTTTTGGCTCGGTATGGAGAATATCATTCAATTATATGTTATGGACCGTTTTACACGACGCGTCAAACACAACACTAAATTTGGTGGATGTACTTTCTGGTGGTAAAACACAATGATGTGGTAACATATAATCACTTTCTATTTCGGAATTATTTGTAACCAATTCCGTATGACCGTTCTGGTTAGAACCTCCTATCCTGGTCATACTATAGTAAGTATACTAAACTTAATAAAGTATTCTGAAAATTTGTGTTTGTTCTATTATCTATTATATTCCCTTCGTATATGAAGTCAAAAATAAACTGATTCGACAGCAGTAAATCCACTCCTCTTGGAATATTATACTCTGGATCAGCCAAAGCTATATTAGTTAGAAATCTCCTGACATCATTTTTGTACTTGGTACAACAGAAACAAATTCTCATAAGCATTTAGAAATGTTCTGTTGCCAGAGACTCGATCTGAGATTAATACACACCTTTTCGTGAGCTGAAGATTTCCTCATCTGGAGCTCTTCAATTCTCTATTAAGTTTTACCCCTAAAGCTTTAATTTAGTTTTAAATTCTTTTGAAAAAGTTTTCTTGCGACCCGCAATCCAATAAAACGCGGCATTTAACCCGTTGGTTTTTACAGTTTTTTACTTCGACAATTCCTCTCTGTTTTCATCCTAGTTTACCAGGTCCTTCTTTTGAACTATATTCTCCATATGTTACAAATAATGATGTCACCTATGCAATTTTTACAAATAAAATCCGTTTAAAATGCCTTTTTGACAAGACCAACATTTAAACAACTCGAACATATACTGTGTTCGATTACCTTATCCCATTTCTCTTTATTAGGAGGCTTCGAAATTGGAAACATCTATATAATTAGTGACCTACTGAACATTTCAATGGGCATTTAATCAGCGTTGCATTTTTTGAGGGATTTGTCATTTACCTGGCCCTGAGTATACTGTACGTAATATTTTAGAGGATTTCCAATCTTTGTGCCTGCCTCCAAGACCTCTGAACACACGAATGATTTACCACATTTCTATTGCTTCCTGCAAATATTTGGCTTGCTTCCAGGAAATACTGCATTTGGTTTAAAAGTTCAAAGAACTCATCCACTTTTGGCAATTCTCTAGATTTTCCCAAATGCTATTCAAATTGTATTCTCAAATGCTCCTTCATATTTCGTGCATAATAATATACCGGAGGGACATCTACTACAGTCTTGAAACAGAAAGAAGTTGATGCTCCTCTATTGGAATAATGTCCTTTAAAATTTTCCACACTATGTCAAAATTAAGATATATCGTTTTGAACTTAGAAAGTATCGTATAAGGGATTTTGTCACGTTGTAGGCTGTTTGACATAACTCGAGAACCACTTGTCCGATTTACTGAAATTAATTTTGAAAAATTAAGAATTACAATTCCTTCAGTCTGTTTGTATAACGTTTCGCTAAATAAGCAACAGTTTATCAATTATAAATAATTGTATGAAGAGAAAAAAATATGTATAACATTTTTTGGAAAACACGTTGATGACCTTTTTTATGATTCCCAGAATTTAAAAAAAAAGTAAAAAACAAAAGGTTATTTAATTTTTATGATTGCGATAGCAAACTAATAAACGCTTAGAAATGTGCGTGGACGCTGAATTCCTGTTCTTGTTCATTTATGATAGTACTCCGTTCAGTCAACTGAAGAGCAAAATGGGCCGTGCTCTTTTTTAATGATGTGTGTTTTTCCGTTGGCTACCTGTTACGGATGATTTTTACAGAAATTCCCCACACAATTATGAGTGCTAATGTTTTGCAACATTTTGAAAAAATTAAAACGCCCTAAACAGATGTGTCCATTCATAAGTACCTGTTAGTCAAAAAAAATTTAAAAGTACGTAGTATTTATAGGTGTTCATAGATCGATTTTTGTCACTCAACAATTGTCGACGCCTGCGAAAAGTAAGTAAAAGAAAATCTCAATTTATTTTGTTACGGTTGTGGCAAAAGATGATTTTTAACAATAACTTAATTACTCGCATTAATTACTAGCAAATGAATCGTGCTTGTAAACTTTATTTTGATTTCGAAATAATTCGCGGCGTTTCGTGGGCCCCATACAAAACTTGTAAAACGTGCTCTTATCATGTGGATACAAGGGAAACGCAGTTCACTTTCTTTTGGTGTACCGATGCTTTGGGCTGATCCAGGACAGCACAATTCCGACAACAGTTATGCTTGTGCAAACAAAATAAGTAAAGCAAGTCGTAAAGGCCTCAAACAAAGACTTTAAATCTCCCTAAAAGTGCACAAACACCTCTTCCGCATTTGGATCAAACACCAATTCCACCGCTTTCAAGTCCTGACAGAAAAACTTATTTTTCTATTGCAACAATGGATCAATCGAAATTCACCTATGAACCAACACCAGATGCCGTCCCATCGAACAAAATAATTCCAATATCACAAGCAAGAATGGACAAGATTGTTGCAGAAATAAACTTGTTTCAACGTGAAGCAGGAAAACTTGTCCAGCTTTTGAAAGAAGACCGTAAAGTCAGGTTATGTGACTTTACGGTAAAGTAATTGGACTTGATACTTTTTCGTTTTTGATTTTTAATGAATAAAAATAAAATATAATTTTCTAGGCAAAACATGTTATTTCTTCATAAATATATTTGTTACTGCGAAAGTGTGGCTAATGCAGCGTTATATGATCAGATTAAGGAATTCTTAATTTTTCAATATTTATTTCAGCAAAATCGGACTAGTGGTTCTCGAGTTATGTCAAACAAAAGACCCTACAACTTGACAAATTCTCATATACGCTACTTACAAATCGATATATCTCGATTCCTAGATGAGACCCAGCGAAACGCCGGAACACGTATAACTTGTTTTTGACCGATATAACTTTCCCCGCTGGTTTCACCCCATCCCAATTTTGTCTGTCGCACAGTGTAATATCTAAAGGACTCATTCCAAAAAATTTAATATATTATAGTAGAAATCATAAGCATTTTCTTTGGATCAGCAATGCTGTGTGTGGGCAAAAAAAATTATATTTAATTTATAAAATTTGACGCTTTATATTGAGCAGCGAATGACATTTCATTTCTTTTCTCTTTCTCAAATTCACATTTTTTAGAGACTATTTTTTTAGCACGCGTGAATTTCCTTTAATTGAAAATCCTTTTTTTAGCATTCTTTTTTATTTAATTTTTTGTTAGCGCGTTCACGTCTACCTGTGAGTTTTTTTAGTTCCATTCCACTGGTGAAAAAAAACGTAAATACAATGTTTTTTTCTATGAACAATATCACCGTTTGTTTGACAGCTCTATCTAGCGTGAGTTTTAGGTGAAAAAACGTAAATACAACATTTTTCCTATGAAGACGTGTGCCAAATTTTATAAGATTGGATGCAATATGTGGCTTCCGGAACTAAACTCATAAAATTGGATGCACATATGTGTGTGGGAGCTTTATCTAAATCTGAAATAATTTTCTTCAAAAAAGAATTTGTATGTTATCACTTAGAAGATAACCCGTGCGAACCTGCTTTGGTTGGTACCAAAAAAAGTATCGAAAATAATATAAACTATTATGTATTTTACGAGTAGAGAATCTTAAAATTATCAGTTGGGTTACATACGCATTTCCATAGTGCAAATGCGCATTATGTGTCCAGGTAGCAGCCACCTTGTAAATATATCTAATATAACACACGGAGTTTTTCTTCTATCGGGTTTTTTAAGAAAAAAGCTGATCATTAGTATAATAACAAAATGCGAAAGGGATGCAACCAATTGCAAATGAAAGTTGACTTTATCCATAACAAAACCTTCAATGGTTTTTTTTTAGTTCAGTGCGAGATTTTTTTTTTACACGCATTTGAAGTTGGTGATTTTGGAACGCTTCTATCAATAAAATATCATTGAAAAACTAATAAATTAATGCTTACTTATTATTATTATTCTGAAAAGTGTGGTATCTAACTGTTTTTGGGGTCGAGGAATTCATTTCTAATAATTATTTTTACCTAAAACTCACGCTAGATAGAGCTGTCATACAAACGGTGTTATTTTTCATAGGAAAAATGTTGTATTTACGTTTTTTCACCTAAAACTCACGCTAGATAGAGCTGTCAAACAAACGGTGATATTGTTCATAGAAAAAACGTTGTATTTACGTTTTTTTCACCAGTGGAATGGAACTAAAAAAACTCACAGGTAGACGTGAACGCGCTAACAAAAAATTAAATAAAAAAGAATGCTAAAAAAAGGATTTTCAATTAAAGGAAATTCACGCGTGCTAAAAAAATAGTCTCTAAAAAATGTGAATTTGAGAAAGAGAAAAGAAATGAAATGTCATTCGCTGCTCAATATAAAGCGTCAAATTTTATAAATTAAATATAATTTTTTTTGCCCACACACAGCATTGCTGATCCAAAGAAAATGCTTATTATTTCTACTATAATATATTAAATTTTTTGGAATGAGTCCTTTAGATTTTACACTGTGCGACAGACAAAATTGGGATGGGGTGAAACCAGCAGGAAAGTTATATCGGTCAAAAACAAGTTATACGTGTTCCGGCGTTTCGCTGGGTCTCATCTAGGAATCGAGATATATCGATTTGTAAGTAGCGTATATGAGAATTTGTCAAGTTGTAGGGTCTTTTGTTTGACATAACTCGAGAACCACTAGTCCGATTTTGCTGAAATAAATATTGAAAAATTAAGAATTCCTTAATCTGATCATATAACGCTGCATTAGCCACACTTTCGCAGTAACAAATAAATTTATGAAGAAATAATATGTTTTGCCTAGAAAATTAAATTTTATTTTTATTCATTAAAAATCAAAAACGAAAAAGTATCAAGTCCAATTACTTTACCGTAAAGTCACATAACCTGTGAGCAAAATGAGACATAGAGACATAATATTTATTATATATTATATATTTTTAACACGTAAAATTAAAAATATCAGGTTATTACATAGACACTTAAGTCATAAAAATCGATGAATTACTTTCTTGCGTGGTGGTTCGCCTACTTGTTCAGAGTCTGGCAATTGTTGTCTTAGATATCCATAGATGACATTAGGCTCCAAATTGTTGTCTTCTTTCAAAAGCTGGACAAGTTTTCCTGCTTCACGTTGAAACAAGTTTAATTCTGCAACAATCTTGTCCATTCTTGCTTGTGATATTGGAATTATTTTGTTCGATGGGCCGGCATCTGGTGTTGGTTCATAGGTGAATTTCGATTGATCCATTGTTGCAATAGAAAAATAAGTTTCTCTGTCAGGACTTGAAAGCGGTGGAATTGGTGTTTGATCCGAATGCGGAAGAGGTGTTTGTGCACTTTTAGGGAGATTTAAAGTCTTTGTTTGTGGCCTTTACGACTTGCTTTACTTATTTTGTTTGCACAAGCATAACTGTTGTCGGAATTGTGCTGTCCTGGATCAGCCCAAAGCATCGGTACACCAAAAGAAAGTGAACTGCGTTTCCCTTTATCCACATGATAAGAGCACGTTTTACAAGTTTTGTATGGGGCCCACGAAACGCCGCGAATTATTTCGAAATCAAAATAAAGTTTACAAGCACGATTCTTTTGCTAGTAATTAATGCGAGTAATTAAGTTATTGTTAAAAATCATCTTTTGCCACAACCGTAACAAAATAAATTGAGATTTTCTTTTACTTACTTTTCGCAGGCGTCGACAATTGTTGAGTGACAAAAATCGATCTATGAACACCTATAAATACTACGTACTTTTAAATTTTTTTGACTAACAGGTACTTATGAATGGACGCATCTGTTAAGGGTGGCTATAAACCTACAGCACGTATGCGTTTTTATTTTTTCAAAATGTTGCAAAACATTAGCACTCATAATTGTGTGGGGAATTTCTGTAAAAATCATCCGTAACAGGTAGCCAACGGAAAAACACACATCATTAAAAAAGAGCACGGCCCATTTTGCTCTTCAGTTGACTGAACGGAGTACTATCATAAATGAACAAGAACAGGAATTCAGCGTCCACGCACATTTCTAAGCGTTTATTAGTTTGCTATCGCAATCATAAAAATGAAATAATCTTTTGTTTTTTACTTTTTTTTTTTAAATTCTGGGAATCATAAAAAAGGTCATCAACGTTTTTTCCAAAAAATGTTATACATATTTTTTTCTCTTCATACAATTATTTATAATTGATAAACTGTTGCTTATTTAGCGAAACGTTATACAAACAGACTGAAGGAATTGTAATTCTTAATTTTTCAAAATTAATTTCAGTAAATCGGACAAGTGGTTCTCGAGTTATGTCAAACAGCCTACAACGTGACAAAATCCCTTATACGATACTTTCTAAGTTCAAAACGATATATCTTAATTTTGACATAGTGTGGAAAATTTTAAAGGACATTATTCCAATAGAGGAGCATCAACTTCTTTGTGTTTCAAGACTGTAGTAGATGTCCCTCCGGTATATTATTATGCACGAAATATGAAGGAGCATTTGAGAATACAATTTGAATAGCATTTGGGAAAATCTAGAGAATTGCCAAAAGTGGATGAGTTCTTTGAACTTTTAAACCAAATGCAGTATTTCCTGGAAGCAAGCCAACTATTTGCAGGAAGCAATAGAAATGTGGTAAATCATTCGTGTGTTCAGAGGTCTTGGGAGGCAGGCACAAAGATTGGAAATCCTCTAAAATATTACGTACAGTATACTCAGGGCCAGGTAAATGACAAATCCCTCAAAAAATGCAACGCTGATTAAATGCCTATTGAAATATTCAGTAGGTCACTAATTATATAGATGTTTCCAATTTCGAAGCCTCCTAATAAAGAGAAATGGGATAAGGTAATCGAACACAGTATATGTTCGAGTTGTTTAAATGTTGGTCTTGTCAAAAAGGCATTTTAAACGGATTTTATTTGTAAAAATTGCATAGGTGACATCATTATTTGTAACATATGGAGAATATAGTTCAAAAGAAGGACCTGGTAAACTAGGATGAAAACAGAGAGGAATTGTCGAAGTAAAAAACTGTAAAAACCAACGGGTTAAATGCCGCGTTTTATTGGATTGCGGGTCGCAAGAAATTTTTTTCAAAAGAATTTAAAACTAAATTTAAGCTTTAGGGGTAAAACTTAATAGAAAATTGAAGAGCTCCAGATGAGGAAATCTTCAGCTCACGAAAAGGTGTGTATTAATCTCAGATCGAGTCTCTGGCAACAGAACATTTCTAAATGCTTATAAGAAATTTGTTTCTGTTGTACCAAGTACAAAAATGATGTCAGGAGATTTCCTAACTAATATAGCTTTGGCTGATCCAGAGTATAATATTCCAAGAGAAGTGGATTTACTGCTGTCGAATCAGTTTATTTTTGACCTCATATACGAAGGGAATATAAAAGATAATAGAACAAACACAAATTTTCAGAATACTTTATTAAGTTTAGTATACTTACTATAGTATGACCAGGATAGGACGGGAACGGTCATACGGAATTGGTTACAAATAATTCCGAAATATTGTTATTATACTAATGATCAGCTTTTTTTCTTAAAAAACCCGATAGAAGAAAAACTCCGTGTGTTATATTAGATATATTTACAAGGCGGCTGCTACCTGGACACATAATGGGCATTTGCACTATGGAAAATGCGTATGTAACCCAACTGATAATTTTAAGATTCTCTACTCGTAAAATACATAATAGTTTATATTATTTTCGATACTTTTTTTGGTACCAACCAAAGCAGGTTCGGCACGGGTTATATTCTAATTGATAACATACAAATTCTTTTTTTGAAGAAAATTAGTTCAGATTTAGATAAAGCTCCCACACACATATGTGCATCCAATTTTATGAGTTTAGTTCCGGAAGCCACATATTGCATCCAATCTTATAAAATTTGGCACACGTTTGTTCTGTGGACATAGAAAGGGCGTTTTGAATATACAAAATCAGTTTAGATTAAAATAAAGCTTCCACATATATATATTAGAGTGTCCCTTAACAAGGAGGGGTTTTTTTTTCTTAAAGTTCAGGGGTACCCACTAATTTTTTTCTATTGGACTTGAATATAGCTCATGTGCAATTTTACGCCCCTACGACCACGCCTTCCCTAAGCGACGGAGCCCTACAGTCGACATATGCGTCTTTTCTATGAAAGTACTGTTTTTGGACTTGAACATTTTTGTTTTGTTTATTTTTATGATAAAAAAAGACATTAAGAAAGAAAGAGTCGAATTTCTGCATGCAAATATTAAAACTTTATTATTACGATTAAATAAAACTATACGAACGTCACCAAAGCTACAGCTACCATTCAATTTATAGATCTCTTTTTCTTTGGTTTAATATAATAAGAAATTTAAAACAACCAAACAAAACACCAACAAAAAGTAAGAAAGGGAATAGAAACGAAAACAGCAGAAATCTAAAAATAGAAACTAACGGTAAATAAAAATCAGCGACAGAATAACAGAAAGCAAACTTGTAGTATAAATGTGTATTTTG
>OY740721.1:14539584-14816701 GCA_963513945.1 Hydrotaea diabolus | reverse complement strand
GTATATATATATGCTTAAATTTGACAAAAGTTAGTTGTTTCGACCAACGAAGGATTTGACTGAAATTGAAGAAACTTGTTTCAAATTTAGATATAGTTTCCACACGCTAAAATCGGATGAATATATATCCGATTTTAGCACATATTACATCTAATCTTAATGTAATTTGGCACACGTTAGTTTTTTGAACCAAGAAAGAACGTACAATTCAAAAAACGTTTTGTTGATGTTTATATATAACTCGAACTCAAATACCTTCGTCCGCTTTTATAGTCGTAGCTTAAGCTGCAATATATAACATCTAATCTAAACCTCAAATTATATCCATTCTTGAAAAATTTAGCAAAAATTTAGGGGTTTGGACGAACAAAGGAAGACCACGGAGATTGTTCATTTCGATTTTATTTTGTTCGATATTCAAGCTTGATATTGTATTTTATTGAAATTTAGAAAATCAGGTCATATTTAGATTTAGCAGTTTTTTGACATCAGTTTTTTGACCACGGAAGAGCTCTAAAAAAATCAGAGAAAATCGGCTAAGGTTTACATGTAGCTTGCAAGAAGCTACATCTAACATTCAATCTTAATAAAATTTGGCACAAGGGTCATAGAATTTCATACGTACCAAAGAATTTTTTTTTGCTCGACAACTTCATAATATGATTCTTTATATTCGTATAAATGATTCTTTATATTTTTTAAATTCGATCTCCGCGCACGAAAAGAACGGTCGTTAAAAGGAACTTCTCTCGGAAATTAATTCTAATTAAATAAAATAAGCAGGGAAAGTGCAAAATAAACTCAATTGTCGGGAAAATAATTATCTAAAATTGTTTGAATTCATTATACTAATTATAAACTTGTAAGGAATTCAAACAGTTTTTTGACAAAATAAAATTTTAAGTTGATCAACAAATCCAGTTGTGTAAGAATCAGTGTAACAAAACAACCAAAATAAAAACGGCACACACACAGCTTAACAAACTCACAGCTTGATGAGCCATCGTCTCACTCAAGAGTTAGAACAACGCAGACAACTCTTTCTGCAGTGTAAGTTCGCGGAATGCATAACTTCCCGATAATTGCAGATGTAAACAATGGAATGAGAGAGGTAGCGCCACTAAGACAAACTCTCTCACCAGGCAGTGCTAGCAACAACAATAATAACAAAGAAGGTGGAAGCACAGCGAACATAGAAATAACACAGGAAAACAACGACAAACCATTAAAGGCGGTACAGAAAAGGCATGGATCGCTACATTATTATAAAGCGTAAATCCAGCCCTGCCAAAGGTAACTCAAAAAAAAAAAAGTTGAAGACTGTGAACGGTGAAGAACCACCAACGTCCGTCACGGCTAAGAACCGGTTTGCATTGCTGAGCGAAGAAGAACCTCAATCTTCTTCTTCGGCAAATGCCGCAACTCCAAGGCCGCCCCCAATATACCAACGTGAGAGTAGCTCAAATGAGCTAGTAAATATCATTGCCCAACTTGTTGGTAGTGGTGGCCTTTCACATAGTGCCCATAAAGAAAGGGAACATTAACGAGACAAAAATTCAGGCATACACCGAAAACGGCTTTCGCGCTATTTAGAGTTATTTTAACGATAGAAATAAAAATTTTTACACGTATCGTCTAAAGAGTAGAAAGGGTATCGTGGTAATCTTAAAGGCATTGAATCATTTGTAGGACCAGATGAAGTAAAACGAGCCACTGGAAAAAGAGAATTTTAACGTTCACTCCCGTGGTAAACGTTCTTAACAAGAAAAAGTTCCCCAACCAATGGTCAAGGTCGAACTTCAACCTGACTCGTGGAAACTAAAGAAAAATGAAGTTCATCCTATATAAAAACTTCAATATTTGTTATATAGAAGAATACGATCGAAGATCCCCACAAAAGAAATGGTCCCGTTCAAAGCCAAAATTGTCAAGAGTATGGACACACAAAATCAGACTGCACTTTGCCAACCGTTTGTGTTGTATGTGGTGATCTACACCAATCATCCGTCTGCAAAGTAAAATCGCAGAACAGAAAAATTGCAGTAATTGCGGGGAACAACATACCGCAAACTACAGAGGTTGTAGGGTTTACAAAGAACTTAAGCATAAACTAGAAGAGAAGCGTAAACTCATTTCTAACCGAAACGCGCCGAACACTATAATCGACATTCAACAGACTCCACTTTACTCTAGCGACGGAAATGGTATTAAAAACGGTACAACATACGCGAATGTTCTAAGGGCGCATACACCTAATGCTCCAGTGAAACAAAATGGTAACTCTGAATCAATGATTCAACAACTGGTACAAGTAAAAAAATGTTCATGTCAACTATGCAATCAATGATGCAAGAATTTATGCGAAACCAGAATCAGTTAATTCAAATTCTACTTACCAAAAAATAGGCCCTCTTAAGATATGTACATGGAACGCAAACGGTGTGAACTTACATAGACTCGAGCTGACCGAGTACCTAGATCGGCAGAATATTGATATAATGCTACTATCAGAAACGCATCTTACAGACAAATACAATTTTCAGATACCTAATTTTAGATTTATGGTACTCACCACCCCCGAACGGTAAGGCTCATGGGGGCACAGGTATCCTAGTACGAAAACGTATGAAAACATGAATTTGCTGAAGGAGTCTCACAAAAACTACCTTCAAGCGACAACAATTCGTATCCAGATTCAAGGTAGTTTTCTTACCATTTCAGCAATATAATTTCCCCCTGCGGTTCGCGATATCAGAAGATATACTTCTGAACTTTTTTAATGGTCTCGACGCAACTTTATTGCTGCTGGTGACTACAATGCCAAACATACGCACTGGGGATCCCGTTTAGCAAACCCTAGGGGAAACCAGCTCTATAAATGTTTAACGCGACGTCAAAATAAATTGGACTTTATATCTCCCAGTCAACCTACATATTGGCCGTCTGATATTAACAAAAAGCCTGACTTAATAGACTTCGGTATAATAAGAGGAGTTAGTAAATCTAACTTATCTGCTAGTACCTACTCTGACTTATCGTCAGACCACTCGCCAGTTATATTTCTTCTTCACGAGAAGACAGTACTTTTAGACGACCCACTAAGGCTTACTTCATACACAACTAACTGGTTAAAATACAGGAAGTACATAAGTAGTCATTTAGATTCGAATCATCTAATTTCTAACGCGGAAGAGATCGATAACAACGTATCCAACTTGAACGTGATCCTGGAACAGGCGGCCATTCACGCTACACACATACAAATAAAAGCGACAAATAGTTTAAATACTTACACTAACCGGGAAATAGAGCACCTTTTAAGTTAAAAAGGAGGTTCCGTCGCGAATGGCAGCGAAATAGGTCACCAGCGGCCCGAAGGAAAGGACAAATCAATACCTTCCTCATACAGGCCGATCAGTTTGCTTCCCTGCTTATCCAAACTATTTGAAAAAGTTCTTTTATCGAAAATAAAACCGTTCCTCGTGTCAAATAACATAATACCAGTCCATCAGTTTGGATTCCGCGAAGGTCACAGCACTATCGAACAAGTAAACCGTCTGACCCAAGCAATTGAAAAATCATTTGAACGGCGAGAATATTGCTGCGCCGTATTCCTGGATGTTGCTTAAGCATTTGACAAAGTCTGGCACTTTGGCTTAACCTACAAAATTTGCAAAAACTTACCGGCAAATACGCATCGAATTCTTGAGTCTTACTTAGAAAACAGCAGTTTCCGAGTCAAATGTGGACAACACGTCACCGATAACCGCGAAATACTAGCAGGTGTTCCCCAGGGAAGCGTCATGGGGCATATCCTTTACCTTCTGTTTACCACAGATATCCCTACCAGCCCAAACGTGCTAACATCTACTTTTGCCGATGATACCGCTATAATGGCCACACATAAAAAGCAGGATATTGCATCTATGAATGTAGGCGTACATCTCAGACGAGTAGAATCTTGGCTCTCTGACTGGAGAATAAAAGTCAATGAGGCTAAATGCACACAGGTAACTTTCACACTGAATTTTAGCACTTGTCCGACATTGAAGCTAAACAATGTCCCTTTTTCTCCATCTGATCATGTTTCATACCTTGGAATCCACCTGGATCGCCGACTAACCTGGAGAAGTCATATCGAAGCCAAGAAAACTCAACTGAAACTTAAGGTCCATCAACTTCACTGGCTCCTAAACGCGAACTCAAAACTAAGCCTTGAATATAAGGACCCTTATATACAACAGTGCAATCAAACCTATCTGGCTATACGGTGCCCAGCTATGGGGCAAAGCAAGCTCGAGCAGTCTCGACAAAATACAAAGAGTCCAATCGAAGACATTGCGGCTTATTACCGGTGCCCCTTGGTATATGAGGAATGAAAACATCCACCGAGAATTGAAAATACCTCTCGTCAAAGAGGCAATTCAAAAAATCAATATAAAGCACAAAGAGAAGCTCGAACGTCATGATAACATACTTGCTAGGCAATTATTGTGCAGTCCAAGCTCTTTAAGACTTCGGAGAAACGAACGCCGTGTTTTCTAATCTGCACTTGTGCTTCATCCGTAACAGTAATCGCGAACACACACGCCCGAAAGACTGTGTAGAATCCTTTATTCTACGTCACGTGGCTTAAATGCTCTCATACGTGATCCTTAAAACAGTCAACATGAAAAACCTACATAACCTAAATTACGTCGTCCACTCTGCTATTCTAGAGTTATCCGTTATACATACATAACTAGAGTTCTTCACTCTACATAATATCGCGAACACTCTGTAAATGACTCTTTATCACGAGGTTTAAGCCAAACTAGGTTTAAAATTCTCAGACATGTGATCCATACAAGTTATATACTATTTTGACCAAACTAATTAAAATTCCTGCCAATAAGCAGAGATCCACATTACAAGAAATCCATACTACTATTATTTTATTATGAAGAATTAACATATGTAGTTAAAATGAATTATAAAAATGTTTGTCTTTAAAAAAAATTGTATAGTTTTTTTATTATACATTTAAATATTTTTAAATGTTAATTGTCCTCGATATTTTTCAATTTTTACCAAATCCAAAACAGTTTGATTTTTTGGACGGGTATAATTGCAAAAGTAATGGGCCACACACTGGTGTCGATCGGTAGCCACACAATTTTTTTTTAATGTCCATCTATTTTTGCATTCAAAGTACAGGTCGCAAATATGACTCAATCTAAACCAAACTTTGCACCAACTTGCAAAGCGCTCAGTTACCTACATACATTTTATTAATGTTTTTACGCAGGGAAAAATTCTGGTTACTAAATCACTGCAACAATATAATGTTATCTGCAATACAAATATTTTCGTCGCAACTAGTTTTATTTTTTGAATTTTGTTTTGCGGCAATATTAATATTGTTGAAATCTAACAGTTTTATTGCTAAATTAAGAAATAAAAATATGGTTGTATCAACAATATAAATATGGATGGAGTGACCAAAAGTATTGTTTCTTGGGTTTTTTTGTTAACAATAATATGACTAGGCAATCATACTGTATGATTGTTACTTAACTAATTTAAATACGGGTTTTTTAAGACAATCGTTTGCAACAATAGAACTTTTTATATTTAAATTAAAAACTCTTTAATAAACTGCTTTGGATTTGGTTAACTAAAATATTCTTAGTGAATAAGACGCTTAAGCTTTTTTAACAGAGTTTTTCTACTGTTAAAAGTATAAATCCTATTATTCTGAATTTAATGTATTTTAAAATCAGTCACTTGATAGAAACACGCGCGTTTTCGCTTCCTGTCGGTTGCTATAATTAGTGATGTGTATACTACAACCAAAAACAGTTATATATCGTCTCTACTGAAGTAGTGAAAACAAAGCAAGATAAAGCTCACACGTGTTTGCGATTAGGTAAACGCCAAGTGCTTTGACAATATGAGCAAAAATAAAAGAAATAAACCAACTGATGGCTTTGTAAATACAACATTATCCAACAACTATTTATCACTTATTTAGAATCTTGATGAGGACAATTCAGATATTGAAACCGTTGCTTATAATACTGCAAAGATCCATATAGCCCCTATCACTACAACGAAGTTTAAAATAGAGGACGTTCATGCCATAACCAAATCAAAAATTGCTCAATATAAAAATTTCCATTGGAATAAAACTGTTCGTCCAATCAAAAGCTGATTTCAATAATATCTGTATTCACCTTACAAATAAATGTGAATATTTTACCTATGCTTTTAAGAATGAGAAGCCGTACAAAGCAATGCTTTTTGGTCTTGATAAACAAGACCCATCAATTGCTTAGAATCGTCTTATTGGTTGGGGCTTACAATGTATGAATATTAAACTGATACAAATAAGGGGCCTCAACAATTCAGAATACATAATATTTGTAGTATACTTTGAACGTCATTCGATCACAATTAGAGAACAACTCTATCATCGAGTACATTAAGGTGCGATGGGAATTCCTTAGGTCAAATAAATCGCAGATCACCCAGTGCTATAGCTGCCAGATGTTTGGTCATGGCTCGAGTCACTGCAAAATCAAAACATTTTGTGGCCACTGTGTCATAACACTGCAGACTGCAAAGAAACGGCTGTAAAATGCGCAAACTGCAGCGGCCCACCCCAAGCATTTACTGATCAATGTCCAAATAGACCTAAATAGAAAGCTGAAATTACGACCGGAATAAAGACGTCAACCCGTGGTAGATAATAGTCGTTCCAGCTAAAACTGTAGCCACAACTTTTCCAATGCACTGTGTCAGAATACGTCCGCTGCTACGCCAAATTGGAATTCTCCGAGAGCTGCTGGGCGCTTAAATATTAGCAATAATTATAATAATATTATTTCTGTTGAGGAAATAAAAAACCTTATTTCCAACTGAGAAACAACCTAAGGAATTGCAGAACTAAACTTAGGCAGACCAATTTGAGATCATCACAAATCTAGCTTGTAAGTTTTTATCATAATGGATTTTAATAAATTTACCGAATACATTCTATGTGGCGATATCAATATTAGGCACCAGGAATGGGGTTGCACCAGAGCTTACACATGGAGTAATGTGCTATTAGAGAATCTTAGCTCATACAACATGAATATTTTCTATCCCACTAACACACTTATGTGCCATTTTACTTAAATAGACAAAACTCTGCACTAGGTATATTCTTAACGAATATATCCGAAACTATATCTCTATATCCTGTTAAAATAACTGTGAATAACAACTTCAATAGAAATCAATTTTACCATTTGGATTTTAAAAATTCCACTTGCAACGTTTTTCAGTTGAACATATCCGATGTAGACATTATTACAGGCCAGCCAGCATTTTGTGAAATTTTTGATCGCTCCCCTACGCGATTAAATGCGCTCTTTTTCTGAGCATAAAAAAGACTATTTTGTCGGGAGAAAATGGTACCCTAGCCGCGACTCATCTTGAAGAGTCTTTTATTAGCCGCTTTTCTGATCAGTTTCGAGTAATTTTTTAGTCGTATTTATAATAATTTTCGGGTAGTTTTCAGTCGTATAAAAAATACGAGTGGCACTTTATGTAATGATTAAAACATGTTTAATATTAAAATAAAGGGCCAACAAATTCTTGGTATGTTACATAAAATTCATTGGTATGTTACAAAAAATTCATTGGTATGTTATAAAAAATTAAATAATGAATTACTCGTATAATTATGTAAAAAAGAAAAAAAATATCCGAACATAAATGTTCAAAATTTAAATGGACGTTTTCGTTTTACTAACCGAACTATAATTTTCTAATTCGATAAAATAAAATCAAACAAAACTTTTTGAAATCTCGGACTTTTAAGGTCGCATTGGTCACCAAAGATCAGACAAATAATTATATTCCACCTGGCTGCCCATAGGGTGCCTGCTTTACCCCTGTTCTTTATAAATTAAATATGTCTATATTTGCACACTGCAATTCTTTCGCCTGCAGTCTTAGCATCCAATATATTGAGTAATCTGCAAGCGGATTTAAAAGAAATACTTGCCTTTAAAAATAAAAAATAATGGTAAACTGAGAAAAGACGCAGGCAATATTTTTCACTAGAAAGAAGAAGTCATGTTATATCCCGCAAACTAATGTCAACATTAACAACATTCAATGGGAGCAAAAAGTTAAGTACTTAGGAGTTTTGTTGGATCATAGGCTAAACTTTATATATGATATTCCTTACATAGTCAATAAGGTCAATGTTTCAATTCTAATTAACAGAAAGTCTTCTATTCATGTTTTAAATCAAAGAATTATTTCTAAGTCCATATTTCATGTAATTATGTTTTATGAAGCTCCATTGTGGGCAAAAAAAATAATAACTTCTTATACTCTTAACCTTATAAATATTACCGAATTATTTTGTAGTTTTGAAAATGAATGGAAATAAATTGAATTATATGTAGTTTTAAATAATTTACTTATTAAAAATCTCTATTGTTGACAACACAACCCAATCCTTATAAACAATTTGGGGATCATAGAATGGTTAAGTGGCATCATACTATGGTTGTAGGGATCATTACATGGTTGCGAGTGAATCATATTATGGTTGTGGGGATCTTAGTATGGTTGATTGTGAAATATACTATGGTTGTATGGATCATAGTAAGGTTGTTTGTTAATCATACTACTGCTATGAGGATCATAATATGGTTGTAGGGATCATAAAATGGTTGTATGTGAAACACACTGTTGTTGTGAAGATCATAATATGGTAGTGCCACAACCATATACCCAACAATAGTATGATGCTCTTCGAATACTGTTATTTCAAACATACTTTTTTCTTCGTGTTCTAATCAGAATTTAAACAACAACTGAGAAAGGGAACACTAGTCCAAAGAATGTAACATACTAGCAGATTACTTTAAGGGATATGTTGATACCTCTGGTTTTTCTATGATAAAACCATTTTGTACGTGTGGAGAAATTGCATGTGGGCGTGATTACTCACTCCTGCTCAAATATAATCAATCTCATTTTAAAATTGTAAGTGAAATTGTAAACATTAAAAAATGTATATTTCTAAAGTGTGTAGTAATCCGCTAAATTTGAATAAACATAACTTATGTTATAAAGGATTAAGAAATGTCACGTTTGATTGCAATAAAGTTTTTTCAAATTATATTGGGAATGTGATATCCATCTCTTTAAAAAAAAGCGTGGAATTTTGTAGGTAAAAATATATGCTGCAACAATTTTTTATTACCATCGTACAAGAATATTGGGAAACCGCACATTTTCATTAACAAACGTTGCCTTACTGTGGAAAATGTGCTGACCTTTATAGGTACGCTGTAATTAACCAGGATGCTACATTCAATTACCTGGAATTCCCTATTTTCATTTGTGGTTTAATAATTTTATTTTTAAGACATTAATGAAATGTATGAAGGTAACAGAGCGTTTTGCAACTTGGCTTGTGGGTGAATCACTACGGAAAAAGTTATTAAAAATATGCATCGAGTACCGATCAAAGCCAGTGTTTTTTTTGGTCCATATTTATTCAGAGATATTCTTAAGAATTTGTAACACACTCTACCAAATTTGGTTATGGTCGGTGGTAAATTGTGCCTCTAGACCAGTAAGACCCCAGATCGGGAAGGTCCTTTGCACAGAAGGTGTAGCAAATGGGGGCAGATATGTTCAAAATTCACTAGAGTTCGTCCTTAGTTTAAACATTGTTCATGTGCAAAATTTGGTGGATATTGGGACACATTGGCGATCACTTCTTTGCTTACAAAACTAGATGGGCATTGAAAAACGATTGTGTGGCTACCGATTAACACCAGTGTCTTGCCCATAACTTCTGCAATTATCTAATGACTGTTTTGGATTTCTAAGATAAACATTTAAAAATATTTAAACTTTTTTAAAAAAAAAAAACTATAGAAAAAAACTAAAATTTAACTACATAATATGGTGTTCTATTTCATTTGACCTTAATTTCGTACAAATCGGTCAAGCCGTTTCAGAACAGCGAGAATTTTAGTAAAGCCCATAATTAATGTTTTATAGCAGCCATTTATACGAATATAAAGAAACAAATTACTTTATAAAGTTTCGAGCTAAAAAAAATTTGTTACTTACGTATTAAGTATTCTGACCAACAAGTGAGTTGTTTCGACCAAGAAAGTATGTTTTTGAAATTGAAGAAAGTCGGTTCAGGTTAATATATAGCTCCAACACATATATTCATCCCATTTTATGTTTGCTCTAGCTACCATATATTACATATAATCTTAAGCTCTAGCTACCACATATTACATCCAATTTTGTTTTGCTCTAGAAGCTTTATATCGCATCTAAACTCAATAAAATTTGGACCACGATATTTTTTTGAACCAAGAAAGGACACTATTTAAATTGAAGAAAATCAGATTTAGATGTAGCTCGCACACACGTATGTTCATCCGATTTATGTTTGTAGATCTAGCTGACATATATGAAATCTTAAGATCTAGATGCCACGATCCAACTTTGATAAATTCTGACATACGTCAGTTTTTAGACCAAGGAAGGAAGTAACTGGGTTTGAACGAAATCGGTTCAGAATTAGATATAGCTTCCACATACATTACTCCAACCGCTTTTAGGTTTGTAGCTCTATCTGCCACATTTTACATCTAATCTTAATGAAATTTGGTCCACGTTAGTTAATTGGACCAAAATAGTAGCTCTAGATGTCACATATTTCATCCAATCTTGATACAATTGGCACACATCAGTTTTATGGACCAAGAAAGGAAGTATTTCAGATTGAATGCAAATCAGGTTAAGATTTAGATATAGCTCCCAGGCACATATCTCCATCCTGTTTTATGTTTGTAGCAACAGCTGCCACATATTACAAACAAGCTTGATGAAATCTGGCACACTTCAGTTTTTGGACAAGAAAAAGATAACTGAAATTGAAGGAAATCGGCTCAGATTTAGATATAGCTTGCAAACACATACGTGTATCCACTTTTATGTTACATAATGCGACCAATCTCAATGAAATTTAACTTACTTTAGTTCTTTGGACCAAGGTTGGACTTCATTGAATTAAAAGAAAACCGGTTTCGATTTATATATAGCTCCTACACACATATTTGCATTCGATTTTATGTTTGTACCTCTAGCTTCCACATATTAACCTATTCGTAAGCTCAAGTTGCCACATATTACAACCAATCTCGATGAAATTTGGCAAGCGTTAGTTTTTTGGACCACGGAAGGGCTCTATACAAATCGAAGAAAATCAGCTCAGATTTTGATTAGCTTTCACATATATGTTCGTTCTATTTTCTGTTTTCAGCTCTGGAAGAATTGAGTTGTTTGGACCAACAAAGGATGTTGTTGATATTGAAGAATGTCGGTTAAGCTTTAAATATTGCTCCTACACACATAATATCATCTTATTTATGCTTGAAGCTCTAGCTGCAATATATTACACCCAAACTCTATGAAATATGGCACATGTTAGCTTTTGGGAACAAGTAAGGGCGTTATTGAAATTGGAGAAAACCGGTACTGGTTTATTTTTAGCTTCTACACATATGTTAACCTGATTTTATGTTTTTTAGCTGTATCTGTCTCATATTACTTTAAATCTTAATGAAATTTCGCACACGATAGGTTTTAGGACTACGGAAGGGCTCCACATATCTCCATCCGGTTTTGTGTTTGTAGCACTACATCACTCTTGATGAAATCTGGCCCACGTCAGGTATTGGATCAAGGAAGAAGGTAACTGAGATTGAAAAAAATCGGTTCAGATATATGTATAGCTCTCAAAGGTCACATCTTATAATCAATATTAATGAAATTTGGCGCAAGTGAGTTGTTTGGTCAAAGAAGGATGTAATTGAAATTGAAGAAAATCGGTTCAGGTTGAGTGTTTGGCTCGAGCCACATATTGCATCCAATCTTAATGAAATTTGGCACACGTTAGTTTTTTGGTCCTGAAAAGGACGATATTTAAATTGAAGAAAGTCAGCTTTGATTTAAATATAGCTCCCACACACATATGTATGTTCATCCGATTTTTTATTTGTAGCTCTAGCTGTCATATGTTACATCTTATACTTAGCTCTAGATGCCACATTTTACATCCAATCTTGCAGAATTTTAACACAAGTACGGTTTTTGGATCCAGGAAGGATGTACCTGTGATTGAGGCTGTTCATTTAATTTTTTTATTTGCTCTAGCAGCTTAATATTGCATCTAATATCTCTAACATACTCTAGAAGCCACACATTGATTTAAATCTAAATGAAATTTGGCACACATTAGTTGTTTGGTACTGGAAAGGTCTATATTTAAATTGAAGAAAATCAGCATAGATTTAAATATAGATCCCACACACATATGCTCATCCGATTTTTTGTTTGTAGCTCTAGCTGTCTTATTTAACATCTTATCTTAAGTTCTAGATGTCACATTTTACTTCCAAATCTTGAAGAAAATTTAACACAAGTACGGTTTTTGGATCCAGGAAGGAAGTACCTAAGATTGAGATTGTTCATTTGATTTTTTTTAATTGTTCTAGAAGCTTTATATTGCAACTAATATCAATGAATTTTTTCACACGCTTTTTTTATTGGACCATAAAAGGACGTTCTGAAATTGAAGAAAACTAGTTAGAAATAGCTCTCACATACATATGTTGAAGACACGAATATTATATTATGTCGAATTAAGATACTAGTACTATGTAGTTAAATTTTATTTAGTATTTTTTTTTAACAAAATGTTATATTTTTATTATAAAATGTTATATATTTTTTTAAAAAAAGTTATATTTTTTTTTAAAAAAATTAAATTTTTTAAAATTTTAGTAGTCCTCGATTGTTTTTAAATGTTTACCAAATTTTATATTATAAGTCTTAGTCCTTAGTAAATCAGTTATTAGATTTTTGGGACCGTAATTTGCAAGCACTGGTGTTGATGGGTAGCCACAATCATGTTGCGGATGGAAATCCAGTAGCGAGCGAGGCCACGACCAAACGAAAAATTGTAGCCACAACAACAGCAGCAACGGCCATGATTAGCACCTGCAACAGACAATATTATAAGTACGGTTGGTTACGCCTACCTCTGGACGAATCTTACCTGTCTGAAACGTGCGTATTCCATTGCAGTGATAGAGTAAATGTAAATGTATTCTATCAACTTATCAAGTTGTTTTCCCTCCCAAAATTGCGCATCGTCAGACATCTTTTTTTTGGCGGAACCATCTAACGACTGCGATAGTAAGAGAGCCTGCAAGTCAGCCATTAGATAATGCATCATCGATGGCCTAAAATCATAAAGTCTCCTGTGATGCTTTACATCAGGAATGGTTTTTATTAGGCCGGTAGCCTGTTTTTGCACAGTCCACGCACGTTTCAGACAACAGGTAAGATCCATCCAGAGGTAGGCGGAACCAACCGTACTTATAATATTGTCTGTTGCAGTTGCTAATCATGGCCGTTGTTGCTGTTGTCGTGGCCACGCTCGCTACCAGTGCTTTGCAAATTTTTTCTGCAATTATTTGGTAAAAATTTAAAAATAATCGACTACATTTTAAAAATATCAATTTTTTAATAAAATATAACATTTTTTAAAAAAAATATAACATTTTATAATAAACATAAAACATATTTTTAAAAAAAATTACTACATAAAATTTAACTACATAATACGAGTAGTATCTTAATTCGACATAATATAATATTCGTGGGTTCATATGACCCAAATTTCCGTTTCAAAACAGCATAAAGCCCAAAAATTATTTTGCTGTCAATTAAAAATTTTCAACACATGTATGTGAGACCTATTTCTAACTAGTTTTCTTTAATTTCAAAACCGTCCTTTTATGGTCCAATAAAAAAAACGTGTGACAAATTTCATTGATATTAGATGCAATATTAAGCTTCTAGAGCAAATAAAAAAATCAGATGAACAACCCAATCCCAGGTACATCCTTCCTGGATCCAAAAGCCGTACTTGTGTTAAATTTCTGCAAGATTGGACGTAAAATGTGGCATCTAGAGCATAGTATAAGATATAAAATATGGCAGCTAGAGCTAAAAAAAAATCGGATGAACATATGTGTGTGGGAGCTATATTTAAATCGAAGCTGACTTTCTTCAATTTACATATGGTCCTTTTCAGGACCGAAAAACTAACGTGTGCCAAATTTCATTAAGATTTGATGCAATATGTGGCTTTTCGAGCCAAACACATAAAATCGGATGATGTATATGTGTTTAATAGCTATATCTCAACCTGAAGCGATTTTCTTCAATTTCAATTACATCCCTCTTTAGTCCAAAAAACTCACTTGCGCCAAATTTCATTAATATTATATAACTCACTTGCGCCAAATTTCATTAATATTGAATATAAGAAGTGACCTTTGAGAGCTATATTTATATCTGAATCGATTTTCTGCAATCTCTGATCCAAAAACTGACGTGAGCCAGATATCATCAAGAGTGATTTAGTGCTACAAACACAAAACCGGATGGAGATGTGTAGAGCCCTTCCGTAGTCCTAAACCTAAATACAACCAAATGTTTTAAACAGTTAAAAAGTATGAAATAATAAGGCACTGAGCTAATAAAGAAAATATTCGATAGTTGGCATTGTTCGGAATTGTGGTATCAGGAATAAGGTTGTAAAAACGCACAGGTCTGTTGTTGTGAGATTCTCTAGTAGTGTGACGGATTCAAAGGGATTAGTATAGTCACACGATCAGTATCTAAAAATAGAAATAGAGGAAGACCAGAAACCTTCGATATCAACACCACTGAAAAGATTTCAAACAAATTAAGAAAAACTAACCTGAAATCAGAAATGGAAGGAAACCAAATCATTTCCCACACTATAATGAATCGGTCGGAAGGGCAGGTTCCGATAAAAGTAGGCAATGCGTCGTCAGAAAATACAGGGCAGCCACATCCCGGTGAAAGAGTCAGTGAAGCGCCTGTTGGAGAAACAGCAGTAAAATAAGTATCTAATGACAGAATTTCGGCAGTTGGCATAGTTAACGGTTCAAAGACGATGTGACAGAAACGACCAGCCATCTCTCGCAACAAGTTTGATTAAAAGTCATGGGAAAATTGGACAAAGACAATTATCGGAACATATCCAGGTTCTCCATATCAGCCAGGTTGTTGGAAATTACTCTAACTTCAGAGGGCCAGTACCAGCTAATACGTACACTGAACAGCTAAAAATCAAAATTGGGGATTGATATTCGACGGCAACTCTAGAAATATGTCTGTTGAAGATTTTATGTTCCGCCTGAATCATTTGCAGCAAAAATATCATATTCCATGCTATGAAATAAAAAGAGATTTCCACTTGATAGTCACCGGTCCGGCTAGAGAATGGTATTGGTGGAACGAGCAGACTCGTGGAGTTTCAAATTGGTCAGGACTGGAATATGCTATGCGAAACCAATATCAGACCTCCATGTAATGAGCAAACTGCGATCAAGATTTTAAACTCAAATATGAAGGAAATGTTTACCAAATGCAGGAGTCATCCCTAGAGCAATTGCGAGGCGAATGCAACGAGGCCGGAAGAAACTTTCCAAGACGGAGCATGGGCCAGTCAAGTCAACATCCACATAGGCAGGTAAAAGAAATCTGTGCTTCCGGATCGGAATACCCGCCAGTGTCAGAAGACCTTAACCAAGAACCCGAAGAACTTGCGGCTAAACGTTACAATTGCAGTAAAAAACAATCTCAATTAATATGCTGGAATTGTAGGCAACCAGGGTATGTGTTTATGGACTGTCCGTCTGAAGAAAGAACTTGATTTTGTTATCGTTGCGGTAAACCGAATGCGATAACACCCATATGTCCTGTATGCGTATCGGAAACAAGAACCCTGCGCCATCAAGAAACTAGCAAGTCAAGAACAATGCAAAAAGTCTGCTGAAAAAATATCGGAGACTTAATCAAATAGATTAATAGTTTTAATTATAATCTTGAACTTAACCATTACTTACCATTTAAGAAAAGACAAGATGTATATGAGCTAATAAAGTCACGTACATTTAGTGTGCCATCGAAAAGAATCTCACCTTCCAACAGAATATTAAAGGTTCGCCAAAAATTCGCTGTTCGGAGGAAGATGAAGAAATGCGCAGTAGATTCTGTAGTCCGAACCTGTGAAAGTTAAGCTGACCCAAGTGTATTTGCTGATGTAAAGATAGAAGGGCATCTCATTAGAGGTCTGCTCGATACTGGAGCATCAGTGAGTATTTTAGAAAAAGGCAGCCGAGAGTTTCTGGAAGAAGTCGGGAGTGATGTTGAAACATTATTCACGAATGTACAAACAGCAGGAGGCCAGGCAAATCGAGTATTAGGAAGGGTAAAACTGCCTGGAAAATATAAAGAAAAACAGAAAATATTATTTTTTTATATTTGTCCAGATCTTCAACAAAGATTATATTTGGAAATCTTTTTCTGGAGGCTATTTGACTTAGCGCCGGAAATCGTAAGAGCCGACGAAATTGATGAAGGGAAAATCCAACAACAATTTTGCAGTTTGAAAGCAGATAGCAATTTGCGTCCTCACGATCTAACTACTGATCAATAGAATGAATTGGACGCAGTAATAAAACATTTTAGCTCGTTTGAAGAAAATGGTCTTGGTCTCACACAATTGGAGAAACATACGATTCAGCTTGTGAAAGGAGCCTTACCAGTGAAGGGCGATTTTTTCACATATCTCCAGCGGCGCAAGTCAATACTTATGCAGAAATATAAAATATGATAAAACTCAAAGTTATCGAAGAGAGCGCAAGCCCGTGGTCTAAGACAAGAGTCACAAGGTCGACAAGGTTCAGAAAGCCCGGAAAGAATCGATTTTGCCTGGACGCGCGCAAATTAAATAGCTTAACTATTAAAGACGCATATCCACTTCAAAACATTGATGGCATATTAGGCAGAATCGATGAACCCACTTTATAAGTAGCGTCGATTTGTAATATGACTTCTGGCAAATTGAGCTAGAGGAAGAGAGTAATCGAAACACGGCTTTTACGATGCCGGGTCGACCGTTGTACCAGTTTAGGGTTATGCCGTTTGGTTTGTGCAACGCGGCTCAGCGTCTCTGTAGATTGATGGACAAAGTCATTTCCCAAAGTCTCAAAAACAACGTCTTCATATATTTAGATGATTTACTAGTCAATCGAACGATTTCTAAGACCACTTGCGGTTATTGAAGGAAGTGGCCAAATGTCTAATGGATGGTAATCTGACTGTAGGCCTAGGAAAGTCTCATTTAACTTCAGGGATATAAAATATTTAGGATTCATTATAGGTGATGGGTTATAAAAAACCGATCCTGATAAAGTCATAGCCATCAAAAATATTAAGATTCCGAAAAACTTACGAGAAGTTCGAAGTTTCTAAGGTATCGATCGGTATCGACGTTTCATCAAAGCAGTTTAAAATGACTTCCGAAGCCATTCAATCTTTTAATACCCTTAAAAAGTCGTTGACGTCAGCACCTGTTCTTCGTCACGCTGATTTTACAAAGCGATTTTGTATTCAATGCAATGCTTCCGATTATGGCGTTGGTGCTGTATTGTACCAATTGAATGATAAAGGCGAGGAACATCCAATAGTTTTTTGCTCGCAGAAATTGAATGCCAATGAAACGAATTACAGTGTGACAGAGAAAGAGTGTTTGGCAGCAGTGATGATTGTGAAAATGTTTCGAGCATACAGGTTCACGTTCGCTTAAAGTGGTTAATGACACTTAAATACCTTAGTGGTCGGTTAGCGCGTTGGTCCCTACAGCTCCAAGCTTATGACTTTGAAATCGAGCATAGAAAAGGTTCTGAAAATGTTGTAGCCGACATCTTGTCGAGAGCTAGGATAGAAGTAGAGGAAACATTTAAGAACGATTTGCTAGATTTTGAAACTACAGATTTTGAAAGCAAAGAATACTTAGATTTAATTAAAAACATTGAGGACAATGCCGACAAGCTACCGAACCTCAAAGTTGAAAATGGTCTAGTCTATAAAAAAAGTAGAGTTTAATAGAGGCTTAGTGGAAGTACCATGGGAATTGTGGGTTCCAGGAAGCATTACAACGGAAATCATATATAGGGCTCATTTGGCACTGACATCAGCAACTGGGGACGTAATAAAAACATTAGAAAGTTTGAAACGTTTTTTTTTACTGGCTAAAAATGAGAAGACAAGTTCGCAGTTACGTGAGCAGGTACCTAACGTGTAAGGACACCAAACCTGCTTACTCCAATTTTATGCCGTCTATTGGTCAGGGAAAGACCCTTCCAGAAATTATACATAGATTTTTGGGGAAGTATCCCCGTCCAAAAAGCGGAAATTGCTACATCTTTATCGTAGTAAATCACTTCTCGAAGTTCACCTTCTTGGAAGCTATGAAAGACGCCACTTCCACAAAAGTCATTAAATTTCTAGTAACGGAAATTTTTCCAAAGTTCGGTGTTCCAGAAGTGATCCTTAGCTATAACGGTGCGCAATTTATTGTAGAAGCCTTCCAGGACATGTTAAAACATATAAAATCGAACATTTAAAGATATCATTATACTCACCTCAATCCAACTGCTCAGAGCGGGTTAACCAATCTGTTTTTGTGGCAATACGCTCATATTTAAAGGACGACCATCGTGAGTGGGACCTATATCTTTCCGAAATCAAATGCACCATTCGCACATCCGTACACTCAGCTATCGGAGTAACGCCATTTTTCGCTCTATTCGGCTACCACATGTTTTCGACGAGACCTGATTATAAATTAGCCCGACAACTAATGTCGCTATCCAAAAAGAGGTAAAATCTATGGAAAGAAAAGACAAATTGGAATCAATAAGAAAGAAAATTTAACAGAAGAACAGCATAATGTTTATGAGAAAACTGCTTCTAGATATGACAGAGTTGTACAATTTTCACCTGGACAGAAGGTATATAGAAGAAATATGGTTGTTAGCAAATTTAGCTAAAACAGAAATGCGAAATTTGGCAAAAAAAATTCCTAAAATGTCGTATAGTAAGGCCTGTTGGTAAAAACACGTATGAGTTGGAGACACTCCAGGGAAGGACTTACGGAATATGTCACATAAAAGATATACAAGATATATATTTAGAAAACAAATTACAATACAACTTTTGTGATTTTATCGAATATGCGTGAGAATAAATGTCTCATGTGATCGTCCATTTGTCAAGCCAACCAGTGCTTGTCTTAAAATCTCTGTAAGAATCCCATGGCCTTAGCCTTTAATATTCTTCCAGATATTGTTTATTTTGAAACTTTATATATGATATTCCTTACATAGTCAATAAGGTCAATGTTTCAATTCTAATTAACAGAAAGTCTTCTATTCATGTTTTAAATCAAAGAATTATTTTTAAGTCCATATTTCATGTAATTATGTTTTATGAAGCTCCATTGTGGGCATTAACCTTATAAATATTATCGAACTATTTTGTAATATTGAAAATGAATGGAAATAAATTGAATTATATGTAGTTTTAAATAATTTACTTATTAAAAATCTCTATTGTTGACAACACAACCCAATCCTTATAAACAATTTGGGGATCATAGTATGGTTAAGTGGCATCATACTATGGTCGTAGGGATCATTACATGGTTGCGAGAGAATCATATTATGGTTGTGGGAATCTAAGTATGGTTGATTGTGAAATATACTATGGTTGTATGGATCATAGTAAGGTTGTTTGTTAATCATACTACTGCTATGAGGATCATAATATGGTTGTAGGGATCATATGGTTGTATGTGAATCACACTATTGTTGTGAAGATCATAATATGGTAGTGCCACAACCATATACCCAACAATAGTATGATGCTCTTCGAATACTGTTATTTCAAACATACTTTTTTCTTCGTGTTCTAATCAGAATTTAAACAACAACTGAGAAAGCGAACACTAGTCCAATGAATGCAACATACTAGCAGATTACTTTAAGGGATATGTTGATACCTCTGGCTTTTCTATGAGAAATTGCATGTGGGCGTGATTACTCACTCCTGCTCAAATATAATCAATTTCATTTTAAAATTGTGAGTGAAATTGTAAACATTAAAAAATGTATATTTCTAAAGTGTGTTGTAATCCGCTAAATTTGAATAAACATAAGCATAAGCAGTTGTCAACTTATTTGGACAATAATAATTTACTAAGTAGATTTCAATATGGGTTTAGGAGGGATGTGGAACAGAGGAAGCAGTGATTAATGTGGTCAATAACATTTGTGAAGGGTTGGATGGCGTGTCTGCTGGTGTTGCTGGTATATTCTATGACTTGTCTAAAGCTTTCGACTTAGTTGATCATAAGATCCTAATTCAAAAGTTGGAATATTATGGATTATCTGAATCTGCTTTGAGTTTGCTGAGGGATTATTTAACAGATCGTAGACAATATGTAGAAATAGGGACTTGTAAGAGTAGAATTGATCAGGTTAAATATGGAGTGCCACAAGGAAGCGTTTTAGGCCCTCTTCTCTTTACTATATACCTCAATGACATCATGAATCTTGAATTGTCTGGTAAGCTATATATGTATGCGGACGATATATGTCTTTTTTATCCATACAAGTATGATGCAGTTCTTAAGGCATATATGGAGAGAGATGCGGCATTGATATGTGAATTCATGAGACTAAATGGGCTAGTACTAAACGCTAGTAAGACTAGATTGGTGAGGTTTCGACCTTATCTGATTCATAGCAGTCTTTTTAGTATTTTTGTTGATGGTAAGTAAATTTTTGAGAGTGATTCTGTAAAGTACCTAGGAATTCATCTCCAAAACAATCTGTCATGGTCTCTGCATATTCAAACGCTAAGACAAAAATTATCATCTGCATTAGGGTTACTTTATAAATTCAGGAACAAGTTTAATAGAAGGACGAAATTAATTTTGTATCAGTCTCTGATACATAGCCATCTAAATTACCTACCTGTTATATATGCAGGTAGAAAGAGCAATGAACTTAAATCGCTACAAAGATTACAGAATAAAGCGCTAAAGGCTGTTTATAACCTGCCACTGACATATTCCACAATCTCGCTGTACAGGGATATTTCACAGACGGTTCTGCCAATTCAGGGTTTATATAAACTGCAGTTACTTCTATATGTTTTTAAATCGAATAATAATATTGGCCACCATACGATAAAGTTTGAGACAAATCAAACGAGATTTAACACTAGAAACAACACAAATCTTAGGACAGTTCGATGCCGGTTGGAAACAACAAAGCAACGCGTTGAATATATGGGTAGTGTGGAATTTAATTGTCTCCCTCTTGATATTAAAAATATCAAGAGGGTGTTTTCCGTTTTTAAGAGGCAATTAAAAGAGTATTTACTTCTCAACATTGAAACACTTTTCATGTAGTCATAATAAATCAAGGCTATTACAAATAGTTATAATTATGTAAACATTTTTATTCATTCTTATAATTTCTTTTTGATTTAGTTGAATTTTTTTGTTTTTAGAAACATGTAAATATGTTTCCAGCTTGCCTCAATAATGCCCAAGTGGCGCTGAGGCAAAATTATATTATTGTATATTATCTTTTTTTTTTAAATAAAAATCAATTGAATTGAAAAAAAAACTTATGAAACAACACAAATCTTAGGACAGTTCGATGCCGGTTGGAAACAACAAAGCAACGCGTTGAATATATGGGTAGTGTGGAATTTAATTGTCTCCCTCTTGATATTAAAAATATCAAGAGGGTGTTTTCCGTTTTTAAGAGGCAATTAAAAGAGTATTTACTTCTCAACATTGAAACACTTTTCATGTAGTCATAATAAATCAAGGCTATTACAAATAGTTATAATTATGTAAACATTTTTATTCATTCTTATAATTTCTTTTTGATTTAGTTGAATTTTTTTGTTTTTAGAAACATGTAAATATGTTTCCAGCTTGCCTCAATAATGCCCAAGTGGCGCTGAGGCAAAATTATATTATTGTATATTATCTTTTTTTTTAAATAAAAATCAATTGAATTGAAAAAAAAACTTATGTTATAAAGGATTAAGAAATGTCACGTTTGATTGCAATAAAGTTTTTTCAAATTAAAAAAAAGCGTGGAATTTTGTAGGTAAAAATATATGATGCAACAATTTTTTATTACCATCGTACAAGAATATTGGGAAACCGCACATTTTCATTAACAAACGTTGCCTTACTGTGGAAAATGTGCTGACCTTTATAGGTACGCTGTAATTAACCAGGATGCTACATTCAATTACCTGGAATTCCCTATTTTCATTTGTGGTTTAATAATTTTATTTTTAAAACATTAATGTATGAAGGTAACAGAGCGTTTTGCAACTTGGCTTGTGGGTGAATCACTACGGAAAAAGTTAGTATGCATCGAGTACCGATCAAAGCCAGTGTTTTAGTCCATATTTATTCAGAGATATTATTAAGAATTTGTAACACACTCTACCAAATTTGGTTATGGTCGGTGGTAAATTGTGCCTCTAGACCAGTCAGACCCCAGATCGGGAAGGTCCTTTGCATAGAAGGTGTAGCAAATGTGGGCAGATATGTTCAAAATTCACTAGAGTTCGTCCTTAGTTTAAACATTGTTCATGTGCAAAATTTGGTTGATATTGGGACACATTGGCGATCACTTCTTTGCTTACAAAACTAGATGGGCATTGAAAAACGATTGTGTGGCTACCGATTAACACCAGTGTTTTGCCCATAACTTCTGCAATTATCTAATGACTGTTTTGGATTTCTAAGATAAACATTTAAAAATATTTAAACTTTTTTAAAAAAAAAAACTATAGAAAAAACTAAAATTTAACTACATAATATGGTGTTCTATTTCATTTGACCTTAATTTCGTACAAATCGGTCAAGCCGTTTCAGAACAGCGAGAATTTTAGTAAAGCCCATAATTAATGTTTTATAGCAGCCATTTATACGAATATAAAGAAACAAATTACTTTATAAAGATTCGAGCTAAAAACAATTTGTTACTTACGTATTAAGTATTCTGACCAGCAAGTGAGTTGTTTCGACCAAGAAAGTATGTTTTTGAAATTGAAGAAAGTCGGTCCAGGTTTATATATAGCTCCAACACATATATTCATCCCATTTTATGTTTGCTCTAGCTGCCATATATTACATCTAATCTTAAGCTCTAGCTACCACATATTACATCCAATTTTGTTTTGCTCTAGAAGCTTTATATCGCATCTAAACTCAATAAAATTTGGACCACGATATTTTTTTGAACCAAGAAAGGACACTATTTAAATTGAAGAAAATCAGATTCAGATGTAGCTCGCACACACGTATGTTCATCCAATTTATGTTTGTAGATCTAGCTGACATATATGAAATCTTATGATCTAGATGCCACGATCCAATTTTGATAAATTCTGACATACGTCAGTTTTTAGACCAAGGAAGGAAGTAACTGGGTTTGAAAGAAATCGGTTCAGAATTAGATATAGCTTCCACATACATTACTCCAACCGCTTTTAGGTTTGTAGCTCTATCTGCCACATTTTACATCTTACCTTAATGAAATTTGGCACACGTGAGTTTATTGGACCAAAGTAGTAGCTCTAGCTGTCACACATTTCATCCAATCTTGATATAATTGGCACACATCAGTTTTATGGGCCAAGAAAGGAAGTAATTCAGATTGAATGCAAATCGTTTAAGATTTAGATATAGCTCCCACTCACATATCTCCATCCGGTTTTATGTTTGTAGCAACAGCTGCCACATATTAGAAACAAGCTTGATGAAATCTGACAGACGTCAGTTTTTGGTCAAGAAAGAAGATAACTGAAATTGATGGAAATCGGCTCAGATTTAGATATAGCTTGCAAACACATATGTGTATCCACTTTTATGTTACATAATGCAACCAATCTCAATGAAATTTAACTTACTTTAGTTGTAGCTCGCACATACATATGTTAATCCGATTTATGTTTGTAGATCTAGCTGACATATATGAAATCTTAAGTTCTAGATGCCACGATCCAAGTTTGATAAATTCTGACACACGTCAGTTTTTTAGACCAAGGAAGGAAGTAACTGAGTTTGAAAGAACTAAGTTCAGATTTAGATAAAGCTTCCACACACACTACTCCAACCGTTATTAGGTTTGTAGCGCTATCTGCCACATTTTACATCTAATCTTAATGAAATTTGGTCCACGTTAGTTAATTGGACCAAAATAGTAGCTCTAGATGTCACATATTTCATCCAATCTTGATACAATTGGCACACATCAGTTTTATGGACCAAGAAAGTATTTCAGATTGAATGCAAATCAGGTTAAGATTTACATATAGCTCCCAGGCACATATCTCCATCCTGTTTTATGTTTGTAGCAACAGCTGCCACATATTACAAACAAGCTTGATGAAATCTGGCACACTTCAGTTTTTGGACAAGAAAAAGATAACTGAAATTGAAGGAAATCGGCTCAGATTTAGATATAGCTTGCAAACACATATGTGTATCCACTTTTATGTTACATAATGCGACCAATCTCAATGAAATTTAACTTACTTTAGTTCTTAGGACCAAGGATGGACTTCATTGAATTAAAAGAAAATCGGTTTCGATTTATATATAGCTCTTACACACATATTTGCATTCGATTTTTTGTTTGTACCTCTAGCTTCCACATATAAACCTATTCGTAAGCTCAAGTTGCCACATATTACAACCAATCTCGATGAAATTTGGCAAGCGTTAGTTTATTGGACCACGGAAGGGCTCTATACAAATCGAAGAAAATCAGCTCAGATTTTGATTAGCTTTCACATATATGTTCGTTCTATTTTCTGTTTTCAGCTCTGGAAGAATTGAGTTGTTTGGACCAACAAAGGATGTTGTTGACATTGAAGAATGTCGGTTAAGCTTTAAATATTGCTCCTACACACATAATATCATCTTATTTATGCTTGAAGCTCTAGCTGCAATATATTACACCCAAACTGAAATATGGCACATGTTAGCTTTTGGGAGCAAGGAAGGGCGTTATTGAAATTGGAGAAAAACGGTACTGGTTTATTTTTAGCTCCAACACATATGTTAGCCTGAATTTATGTTTTTTTAGCTGTATCTGCCTCATATTACTTTAAATCTTAATGAAATTTCGCACACGTTAGGTTTTAGGACTACGGAAGGGCTCCACATATCTCCATCCGGTTTTGTGTTTGTACTACATCACTCTTGATGAAATCTGGCCCACGTCAGTTTTTGGATCAAGGAAGAAGGTAACTGAGATTGAAAAAAATCGGTTGAGATATAAGTAAAGCTCTCAAAGGTCACATCTTATAATCAATATTAATGAAATTTGGCGCAAGTGAGTTGTTTGGTCAAAGAAGGATGTAATTGAAATTGAAGAAAATCGGTTCAGGTTGAGTGTTTGGCTCGAGAAGCCACATATTGCATCCAATCTTAATGAAATTTGACACACGTTAGTTTTTTGGTCCTGAAAAGGACGATATTTAAATTGAAGAAAGTCAGCTTTGATTTAAATATAGCTCCCACACACATATGTTCATCCGATTTTTTGCTTGTAGCTCTAGCTGTCTTATTTTACATCTTATCTTAAGACACGAATATTATATTATGTCGAATTAAGATACTAGTACTATGTAGTTAAATTTTATTTAGTATTTTTTTTTAAAAAAATGTTATATGTTTTTTATAAAATGTTATATATTTTTAAAAAAAAGTTATATTTTTTTTTAAAAAAAATTAAATTTTTTAAAATTTTAGTAGTCATCGATTGTTTTTAAATTTTTACCAAATTTTATATTATAAGTCTTAGTCCTTAGTAAATCAGTTATTAGATTTTTGGGACCGTAATTTGCAAGCACTGGTGTTGATGGGTAGCCACAATCATGTTGCGGATGGAAATCCAGTAGCGAGCGAGGCCACGACCACACGAAAAATTGTAGCCACAACAACAGCAGCAACGGCCATGATTAGCAACTGCAACAGCCTATATTATAAGTACGGTTGGTTACGCCTACCTCTGGACGGATCTTACCTGTCTGAAACGTGCGTGGACTGTGCACAAACAGGCTACCGCTCTAATTAGAACCATTCCTGATGTAAAGCATCACAGGAGACTTTATGCTTTTAGGCTATCGATTATGCATTGTCTAAAGTCTGACTTGCAGGCTCTCTTACTACCGCAATCGTTGGATGGTTCCGCCAAAAGAAAGATGTCTGACGGTGCGCAATTTTGGGAGGGTAAACAACTTGATAAGTTGATAGAATACATTTACTCTAACACTGCAATGGAATACACTCTTGATTGGAAGGCAGATGGTCCCTTTAGTCGCCCTTCCCGTCCCTGTTAACGACTTACTTCCACTTATATTCCCAGTTGAATCATGACCCCTTTGATCGTCACCGTTCTCCCACTTACCTCATCATTTAATATCCCCCAATCACATTAAACTTAAGCCATCATGATTCTATTCATGTTCACATAACAATTATTTTGTCCTACCTTAAAACGTGCTGAATTCCTCCTTCTTCCAAGCACACGGAATCCTCAGTGCGTCCAAAGCATATAAATTATGTTTGCACTCCGTTACTGTTAAAAAGCACTCTATATTTAATTGTAACACGCTCAAATTCGGCCGACATACTTGTGGAATACAATTCAAAAAATACAGGTTTACAGGAGAGCAAACATTTAAATCCTGAATATATTCTCTGCCTCTTCATAAACTTAATAACTAGAATGAGATAAAAATTATTGCCTATTTTCCTGGACAGTATTTTTTTAGCAATTCTTAATTTATTTTTTCACTATTAACTCTATTAATCGCACCGCCGAAACTATTAAGCAACTGATCGCTTTTGATATTCTATAAACTTTTTGTTAAATTTCTGCAAGATTGGACGTAAAATGTGGCATCTAGAGCATAGTATAAGATGTAAAATATGGCAGTTAGAGCTACAAAAAAAACCGATAAACATGTGTGTGTGGGAGCTATATTTAAATCTAAGCTGACTTTCTTCAATTTACATATGGCCCTTTTCAGAACCGAAAAACTAACGTGTGCCAAATTTCATTAAGATTGGATGCAATATGTGGCTTTTGAATATAAGTGACCTCTGAGAGCTATATTTATATCTGAACCGATTTTCTGCAATCTCTGATCCAAAAACTGACGTGAGCCAGATTTCATCAAGAGTGATGTAGTGGTACAAACACAAAACCGGATGGAGATGTGTAGAGCCCTTCCGTAGTCCTAAACCTAAATACAACCAAATGTTTTAAACAGTTAAAAAGTAAGAAATAATAAGGCACTGAGCTATTAAAGAAAGTATTCGATAGTTGGCATTGTTCGGAATTGTGGTATCGGGAATAAGGTTGTAAAAACGCACAGGTCTGTTGTTGTGAGATTCTCTAGTAGTGTGACGGATTCAAAGGGATGAGTAAAGTCACACGATCAGTATCTAAAAATAGAAATAGAGGAAGACCAGAAACCTTCGATATCAACACCACTGAAAAGATTTCAAACAAATTAAGAAAAACTAACCTGAAATCAGAAATGGAAGGAAACCAAATCATTTCCCAGACTATAATGAATCGGTCGGAAGGCCAGGTTCCGATAGATAGTCAGTAAAAGTAGGCAATTCGTCGTCAGAAAATACAGGGCAGCTACATCCCGGTGAAAGAGTCAGTGAAGCACCTGTTGGAGAAACAGCAGTAAAATAAGTATCTAATGACAGAATTTCGGCAGTTGGCATAGTTAACGGTTCAAAGTCGATGTGACAGAAACGACCAGCCATCTCTCGCAACAAGTTTGATTAAAAGTCATGGGAAAATTGGACAAAGACTATTATCGGAACATGTCCAGGTTCTCCATATCAGCCAGGTTGTTGGAAATTACTCTAACTTCAGAGGGCCAGTACCGGCTAATACGTACACTGAACAGCTAAAAATCAAAATTGGGGATTGATATTCGACGGCAACTCTAGAAATATGTCTGTTGAAGATTTTATGTTCCGCCTGAATCATTTACAGCAAAAATATCATATTCCATGCTATGAAATAAAAAGAGATTTCCACTTGATAGTCACCGGTCCGGCTAGAGAATGGTATTGGTGGAACGAGCAGACTCGTGGAGTTTCAAATTGGTCAGGACTGGAATATGCTATGCGAAACCAATATCAGACCTCCATGTAATGAGCAAACTGCGATCAAGATTTTAAACTCAAATATGAAGGAAATGTTTACCAAATGCAGGAGTCATCCCTAGAGCAATTGCGAGGCGAATGCAACGAGGCCGGAAGAAACTTTCCAAGACGGAGCATGGGCCAGTCAAGTCAACATCCACATAGGCAGGTAAAAGAAATCTGTGCTTCCGGATCGGAATACCCGCCAGTGTCAGAAGACCTTAACCAAGAACCCGAAGAACTTGCGGCTAAACGTTACAATTGCAGTAAAAAACAATCTCAATTAATATGCTGGAATTGTAGGCAACCAGGGTATGTGTTTATGGACTGTCCGTCTGAAGAAAGAACTTGATTTTGTTATCGTTGCGGTAAACCGAATGCGATAACACCCATATGTCCTGTATGCGTATCGGAAACAAGAACCCTGCGCCATCAAGAAACTAGCAAGTCAAGAACAATGCAAAAAGTCTGCTGAAAAAATATCGGAGACTTAATCAAATAGATTAATAGTTTTAATTATAATCTTGAACTTAACCATTACTTACCATTTAAGAAAAGACAAGATGTATATGAGCTAATAAAGTCACGTACATTTAGTGTGCCATCGAAAAGAATCTCACCTTCCAACAGAATATTAAAGGTTCGCCAAAAATTCGCTGTTCGGAGGAAGATGAAGAAATGCGCAGTAGATTCTGTAGTCCGAACCTGTGAAAGTTAAGCTGACCCAAGTGTATTTGCTGATGTGAAGATAGAAGGGCATCTCATTAGAGGTCTGCTCGATACTGGAGCATCAGTGAGTATTTTAGAAAAAGGCAGCCGAGAGTTTCTGGAAGAAGTCGGGAGTGATGTTGAAACATTATTCACGAATGTACAAACAGCAGGAGGCCAGGCAAATCGAGTATTAGGAAGGGTAAAACTGCCTGGAAAATATAAAGAAAAACAGAAAATATTATTTTTTTATATTTGTCCAGATCTTCAACAAAGATTATATTTGGAAATCTTTTTCTGGAGGCTATTTGACTTAGCGCCGGAAATCGTAAGAGCCGACGAAATTGATGAAGGGAAAATCCAACAACAATTTTGCAGTTTGAAAGCAGATAGCAATTTGCGTCCTCACGATCTAACTACTGATCAATAGAATGAATTGGACGCAGTAATAAAACATTTTAGCTCGTTTGAAGAAAATGGTCTTGGTCTCACACAATTGGAGAAACATACGATTCAGCTTGTGAAAGGAGCCTTACCAGTGAAGGGCGATTTTTTCACATATCTCCAGCGGCGCAAGTCAATACTTATGCAGAAATATAAAATATGATAAAACTCAAAGTTATCGAAGAGAGCGCAAGCCCGTGGTCTAAGACAAGAGTCACAAGGTCGACAAGGTTCAGAAAGCCCGGAAAGAATCGATTGTGCCTTGACGCGCGCAAATTAAATAGCTTAACTATTAAAGACGCATATCCACTTCAAAACATTGATGGCATATTGGGCAGAATCGATGAACCCACTTTATAAGTAGCGTCGATTTGTAATATGACTTCTGGCAAATTGAGCTAGAGGAAGAGAGTAATCGAAACACGGCTTTTACGGTGCCGGGTCGACCGTTGTACCAGTTTAGGGTTATGCCGTTTGGTTTATGCAACGCGGCTCAGCGTCTCTGTAGATTGATGGACAAAGTCATTTCCCAAAGTCTCAAAAACAACGTCTTCATATATTTAGATGATTTACTAGTCAATCGAACGATTTCTAAGACCACTTGCGGTTATTGAAGGAAGTGGCCAAATGTCTAATGGATGGTAATCTGACTGTAGGCCTAGGAAAGTCTCATTTAACTTCAGGGATATAAAATATTTAGGGTTCATTATAGGTAATGCGTTATAAAAAACCGATCCTGATAAAGTCATAGCCATCAAGAATATTAAGATTCCGAAAAACTTATGAGAAGTTCGAAGTTTCTAAGGTATCGATCGGTATCGACGTTTCATCAAAGCAGTTTAAAATGACTTCCGAAGCCATTCAATCTTTTAATACCCTTAAAAAGTCGTTGACGACAGCACCTGTTCTTCGTCACGCTGATTTCACAAAGCGATTTTGTATTCAATGCAATGCTTCCGATTATGGCGTTGGTGCTGTATTGTACCAATTGAATGATAAAGGCGAGGAACATCCAATAGCTTTTTGCTCGCAGAAATTGAATGCCGCTGAAACGAATTACAGTGTGACAGAGAAAGAGTGTTTGGCAGCAGTGATGATTGTGAAAATGTTTCGAGCATACAGGATCACGTACGCTTAAAGTGGTTAATAACACTTAAAGACCTTAGTGGTCGGTTAGCGCGTTGGTCCCTACAGCTCCAAGCATATGACTTTGTAATCGAGCATAGAAAAGGTTCTGAAAATGTTGTAGCCTACATCTTGTCGAGAGCTAGGATAGAAGTAGAGGAAACATTTAAGAACGATTTGCTAGATTTTGAAACTACAGATTTTGAAAGCAAAGAATACTTAGATTTAATTAAAAACATTGAGGAAAATGCCGACAAGCTACCGAACCTCAAAGTTGAAATTGGTCTAGTCTATAAAAAAGTAGAGTTTGATATGATGGGTTCCAGGAAGCATTACAACGGAAACCATTTGGCTCATTTGGCACTGACATCAGCAAATGGGGACGTAATAAAAACATTAGAAAGTTTGAAACGTTTGTTATTATTGGCTAAAAATGAGTAGACAAGTTCGCAGTTACGTGAGCAGGTACCTAACGTGTATGGAGAGCAAACCTGCGTACTCCAATTTTATGCCTTCTATTGGTCAGGGAAAACCCCTTCCAGAAATTATACATAGATTTTTGGGGAAGTATCCCCGTCCAAAAAGCGGAAATTGCTACATCTTTATCGTAGTAAATCACTTCTCGAAGTTCACCTTCTTGGAAGCTATGAAAGACGCCACTTCCACAAAAGTCATTAAATTTCTAGTAACGGAAATTTTTCCAAAGTTCGGTGTTCCTTAGATTTAATTAAAAACATTGAGGAAAATGCCGACAAGCTACCGAACCTCAAAGTTGAAAATGGTCTAGTCTATAAAAAAGTAGAGTTTGATATGATGGGATCCAGGAAGCATTACAACGGAAATCATTTGGCTCATTTGGCACTGACGTCAGCAAATGGGGACGTAATAAAAACATTAGAAAGTTTGAAACGTTTGTTTTTACTGGCTAAAAATGAGTAGGCAAGTTCGCAGTTACGTGAGCAGGTACCTAACGTGTATGGAGAGCAAACCTGCTAACTCCAATTTTATGCCTTCTATTGGTCAGGGAAAACCCCTTCCAGAAATTATACATAGATTTTTGGGGAAGTATCCCCGTCCAAAATGCGGAAATTGCTACATCTTTATCGTAGTAAATCACTTCTCGAAGTTCACCTTCTTGGAAGCTATGAAAGACGCCACTTCCACAAAAGTCATTAAATTTCTAGTAACGGAAATTTTTCCAAAGTTCGGTGTTCCAGAAGTGATTCTTAGCTATAACGGTGCTAAGGAATTTATTGCAGAAGCCTTACAGGACATGTTAAAACATATAAAATCGAACATTTAAAGATATCATTATACTCACCTCAATCCAACTGCTCAGAGAGGGTTAACCAATGTTTTGGTGGCAATACGCTCATATTTAAAGGACGACCATCGTGAGTGATTTCGGAAAGATATAGGTCATCTTTCCGAAATCAAATGCGCCATTCGCACACTCAGCTATCGGAGTAACGCAATTTTTCGCTATATTCGGCTACCACATGTTTTCGACGAGACCTGATTATAAATTAGCCCGACAACTGATGTCGCTGCCCATAAAGAGGTAAAATCTATGGAAAGAAAAGACAAATTGGAATCAATAAGAAAGAAAATTTAACAGAAGAACAGCATAATGTTTATGAGAAAACTGCTTATAGATATGACAGAGTTGTACAATTTTCACCTGGACAGAAGGTATATAGAAGAAATATGGTTGTTAGCAAATTTAGCTAAAACAGAAATGCGAAATTTGGCAAAAAAATTCCTAAACTGTCGTATAGTAAGGCCTGTTGGTAAAAACACGTATGAGTTGGAGACACTCCAGGGAAGGACTTAAGGAATATGTCACATAAAAGATATACGAAATATATATTTAGAAAACAAATTACAATACAACTTTTGTGATTTTATCGAATATGCGTGAGAATAAATGTCTCATGTGATCGTCCATTTGTCAAGCCAACCAGTGCTGTAAGAATCTCATGGCCTTAGCCTTTAATATTCTTCCAGATATTGTTTATTTTGAACTCTTGTTGCTGTTAACCATTCAAATACCACTTTGTTAATTTTCTAGTACGTTGGTTTTTTTTCTTTTACTTCCTTCATAAGAATCACCAGATTCAACAACGATAATATTAAAATGCTTATCTTATTAAAAAAAACTGCGAACCGTTATGGCCGAAACAATTCTACTACTACACTAAGTATATTTCTCAGGCACGACTGTTTTCTTTGATCCATTATCTACCTTATTTATTGTACTGAATTGACAAACTTACTAGAATACGTTTCATAGCATCGAAACTCTTGTATTTAAATGAATGCTGTTCGCAACATACCAGACACAAGTGAAACATAAATCGATGGAGTGACAGTCCATGCCTTTCTCGAGCTATAATAATAAAATCCATTTTAAACACAATCTAAATGATGCTCAAACGCAAAGAAAAGTTTTCCCCATTACTTTTTACTTATTTTTTCCAATTCTGTATTTACCCAAAAAAAATTAGTCATGGAAATTCGACTGGGTCAATTATACTTACCGTAAATTGATAGAGTATAAATTTCCGTGTTTAATTAACCACTCCATAAGACACCACAATAAAGCCAAATGTCCGGCTATGAAGGGTGTGGGAGCTCCCCACGTTGTAAGCTAGGTGGCAATTGAACCGCAGAAATCTGCACACCGTGACAGGAATCGGCAAACTCGCCAGCCACGGAGTTTTGTTGCGGATGGATATTCAGTAGCGAACGTGGCCGCGAACAACACGAAAAATTTTGGCCACAGACAATATTATTAGTACGGTTGGTGACGCCTACTTCTGGATGGATCTTACCTGGTGTCTGAAACGTCTGTGCAGTACCGGCCTAATAAAGCATCACAGGAGACTTCATGCTTTTAGGCCATCGATTACGCATAGTCTAATGGCTGCCTTGCAGGCTCTCTTACCACCGCAGTCGTTGGATGGTCTCGCTAAACTTTCCTTGCTTGTCGTGCTGTAAGAAAAAGAAGGAAAGGTTATTAAATATAAATAAACAATTAAAAAACAGAAGACTATACTGCATGAAGAAGACTATACTGCATACTGCATCAGATGTGTTGTAAGTGCTGCCTAATTCAGAAAGGTCGTAGTGAGGTTCCTTATTGCTTTGTTGTTGCAAGATCGCATTGCAATAACAACACAACGAGCGAGTATTTCATTCATTGTCGGCGAGCCTGGAAGAAAGAGGAAAAATATATAAACTGGAATTTAAATTTAAAAGACAAGAAAAGTCTGGAACAAATAGAAAGATGTCTGTCAGGGAAAAAAGATGTCTGACGATGCGTAATTTTTGGAGGGGAAACAACTAGATAAGTTGATAAAATATCTAAAGCGGTCAGTTGCTTCATAGAGTTTCGGCGGTGCGGTTCGTAGAGTAAATAGTAAAAAAATAAAGTAAGAAGTGCTAAAAAAATAATGCCAAGGAAAATATGCAATAACTTCAAAGGGTTTATTCATTCTAGTGATTTAGTTTGTGAATAGGCGGAGAATATATTCAAGATTTAAACCTCTGTTTGCTGTCCTGTTTGAATTGAATTATATTCCACAAGTAAGTCGGCCGAATTTGAGTGAATAACCATTAAATAACGACTGTTTCTCAACAGTAAGGAAGAGCAAACTTATTTCATCTGTATTGGACGCACTGATAATTCCGTGTGTTTGGAAGAAGAAGGAATTCAGCACGTTCTAAGGTAGGACAAAAGACAAAAATGATTTGCTTATATTGTTAGTGAACCGCCCGAATCTAAAAAGGAAAATAATTTATGTGCGAGGACAGCTCCCTCTAGATCCACCAAAAAAATGAACGCAGCTACCAGTTTGGTTTTCCACTAGCAGTGATTACGTCGATAAAAGAAGTTTCATTGCGACGTCCAGTGACACATAGATGTCACCAATGCGAGGCAAAATATAAACAGTGCTTTTCAAACCATTTTACGCACCGAACGGAAAAAGCAACATAATATTCTGATTCCCACAGTCGTCAAAACAGAAATCAGTCAATAAAAGTAGTAGTTCAAAGAAAGATATTATAAAAGATCGATGATTTTGACCGGGTAAATTGCATATCCTGTGACATCTACGTCACATTGAGGAGGAAAGAATAAAAGAAAACGAAACAATAATTACATAAAAATATAAGCAAAAGATGCAAATTAAGAATTAAGTTATATGTATTATCTGTAGGTTTTTATGTAGTCCTAATTTTTAGTTTTTTTTACGCATTTCAGATAATATTGTTAAGTTAGTGGAAATTCTGCAAGATTTACGTCTGGAAGACAGATATATTTTGCCTGTAGATACCCTTACTAAGAGAGCTTTTTTAGGTAGGAAATTATTAGTAGTGTTGGAAGACTGTGCCGGAAAAAAGGCCATTAAGGGAAAACTTTGTGAGTCCTTAATCTTGTAATGTTTTGTGTTTTTTTTTATTGCATAAGTTTTTATCTCGAAATCGATGTTGTATTAGCGATATATTAATAGTCCAGTAAATAAACCAGAATAATGATTGTTATGTGATCATGAATAGGATCATGATGGTCTAAGTTTTATGTGATTGGGGGATATTAAGTGGTGAGTCGTGACCGAGGAAGGGAAACTGGAGGCATCATCTGCCTTCCAATCAAGTGTGTACTTCATTGCAGTGTTAGAGTACATGTTTTGTATATGTTAAAGTTATTTAATGTCACAATACCCAGGGCCTGAAAGAGGGATAAAACCCATCCTGAGTACAATCTGTGCTAGTCGTTGTCGATCGTTCACTCGCCGCAAAGGTGTTCGTAACAATCATTTTTCAATGTCCATCTGTTTTTGTAATCAAAGTACATATCGCAAATATGACTCAATCTCAACCAAACTTTGAACAATAACCATGATCTGACTAGGGGCGAACTCTATTTAATTTGGAACATATCTGTGCATGTTCTGTGTAACTTCCAAACAAATGTCTTAGCCGATTTAGGGGTCTTGCCGGTCTAAAAGGCATAATTTACCTTAGCCCATGACCAAATTTGGTAGAGTATGTTAAAATTTCTTTCGAATATCTCAGAATGAATATGGATGTGATTCCTACATGTTCACGGCAACCATAAGATGTTCTCTGCCATAAAAATATTTTTGTCGCAACCTTAGTATTGTTTTTTGAGTTTTATTTTGCGGCAATATTAATATTTTTGAAATGTAACAATAGTATTATTGCAAAATTAAAAAAAAAAATTGGTTGTAGCTACAATATAAATATGGATGGTGCGACCAAAAGTATTATTTCCTGAGGTTTTTTGTTAAGAATTATATGACTAGGCAATCATACTGTATGATTGCAACTTTTCTTAATTTGAATAAGTTTTTTTAAGACAATGTTATTGTTACGAATCTTTTGCAACTTATTATTCTGAATTAAATGTATTTTTAAAACATTTACTTAATAAAAATTTTTATTGTTGACAACTTAACCCAATCCTTATAAATAATTTGAGGATCATAGTTTGGTTGAGTGGCATCATACTATGGTCGTATGGATCAGAACATGGTTGCGAGTGAATCATACTATACTTACTTACTTAGGTTGGCGCTACAACCTATTGTTGGTCTTAGCCTGCGTCAGAAATGTTTTCCAAGCACTTCGATCTTGTGCGTGCTGTCTCCAGTTCGTAATACCAAGGATTTTCATATCTTCATCCACTTGGTCCTTCCACCGGAGCCTCGGTCTACCCCGTCGGCGCATTCCGTGGTAGTTGTCGTCCAACGCCTTTCTAGCTGGAGCATTCTGATCCATTCGACTGACATGTCCTAGCCAGCGCAATCGCTGTATTTTGATTCGCTTAACCACGTTCATGTCAGGATACAGCTCACGGTTCGTTCGACGTCTATACTCTCCGTTAGCACAGCTGGGCCCATAGATTTTGCGAAGGATCTTTCTCTCGAACACACCCAGCATCGCTTCGTCTGCTTTCGCAAGTACCCATGCTTCAGCGCCATATAAAAGCACAGGTAGAATAAGCGTGTTGTAAAGCGTTAATTTCGTTCGTCGAGAGAGGGCTCTGTTCTTTAGCTGTTTGCTTAGCCCAAAGTAGCATCTATTTGCCAGCACGATCCTTCTTTTAATTTCGGTGCTGACATTATTTTTCGTATTAATGGCGGAGCCGAGGTATATAAACTCAACAACTACCTCGACTTTGCAACTGCCCGCCTCAACAATGTCGCCTTTCTTCCGTCGCGACGTTTCTTTTGCAGTTGCAAGCATATCCTTAGTTTTGTCCTCGTTCACCTCTAGACCCATCTTTGCCGACTCCTTCTCAACTCTAGAAAATGCAGCAGTTACCTCTCGCTCTATTTTTCCGACAATGTCGATATCGTCGGCATACGCGAGGAGAATGTGGCCTTTGGTGTTAACAGTGCCAGTTTTATTAACCACTGCATTTTCTAGTACCTTTTCCAACAGAATGTTGAAAAAATTACACGACAAGCTGTCACCTTGTCTCAGACCTCTTGTAGTGGTGAATGTCTCGGAGAGGTCGCTTCCTATTTTTACTGAGGACTTAGTGTCACTCAGTGTCATTCTACAAAGGCGTATACGTTTTGCAGGGATCTCATACGCAGACATGGTTTCAAACAGTTTTTCTCTTATCGGAGTATCGAAGGCGGCTTTATAATCGATGAAATGATGGTATGTATCGATTTGCTTTTCGTGGGTCTTTTCCAGGATTTGGCGTAGTGTGAATATCTGGTCGATTGTTGATTTATTCGGCCTGAAGCCACACTGATAGGTTTGAATCAGGTTGTCTAATTTTGGCTTAAGTCGTTCACAAAGTACGCTCGCTAGGATCTTGTATGCGATTGATAGGAGACTAATGCCGCGGTAATTGGCGCAAACGGTCTTGTCTCCTTTTTTATGAATCGGACACAGTATACTGAGGTTCCAATCATCAGGCATGCGTTCATTCTTCCAGATTGTGCAGACTAGCTGATGCATGCACCTTATCAGTTCGTCTCCTCCGGTCTTATACAGCTCTGCCGGTATACCGTCGGAACCTGCGGCTTTGTTGTTCCTAAGCCGGGTTATCGCTGCTTTGACCTCATCTGTATTAGGGGGTGGGCATTCAACACCATCATCTATGATTGGTTTCGGGTAGCTTTCTTCAACTGGATCTTCGCCCGCTAATAAGTTGGAGAAATGTTGTCTCCATATCCTCAGTACACTCGACGTTATCAGATTCCCATTTTCATCTCTACACGAAGTTATGCCAGTAGGCGAGTCTGTTTGGTGTTTTACTCGTTGGTAGAATTTTCTGGCATCATTTCTATTCCCGTAAACCTCAATCTCCTCACACTGTCGTCTTTCCATTTCTCTTTTCTTTTTTCGGAATAAACGATTTTCCTCCCTCCTCAACTCCCGGTATCGCTCCAACACTGCTCGCGTTGCCATAGGCGCGAGAGTCGCCTTGTAAGCTACGTTTTTAGCTTCAGTGACGACTTTACAGTCCTCATCGTACCATTGGTTCCTTTCTCGCCGCTTTCGGTAACCAATTTCTTCTTCGGCGGCCTTTCTTATGGATTCTTGTATGTGTTGCCATTGTGCGCTGATATCATCAGGTGGGGGAGGGTTCGCTAGGAACAGTTGAGATAACTTCGTGGAGTAGGCTTGAGCTGTCTGTTGTGAGTGCAGCTTCTCGACGTCTAGCTTTCTCTTTTTGTTGTTACGTACGTGCTTTGCGGCACTTAATCGAGTGCGTACTTTTGCTGCTACAAGGTAGTGGTCCGAGTCGATGTTTGCAGTTCGGAATGTTCGTACGTCCAACACGCTGGATGAATGCCTTCCGTCTATCACAACGTGATCGATTTGATTTTTTGTTTTTCGATCAGGTGACAGCCATGTTGCCTTATGGATTTCGCGATGTTTAAATCTGGTGCTACTTATTACCATGTTCCTTGCGGCGCGAAATCGATCCATGGCGAAATCGATCAGCCTCATTCCGTTATCGGAATGATACTATGGTTGTGGGGATCTTAGTATGCTTGAGTGCGAAACATACTATTGTTGTAGGGATCAAAGTAAGGTTGTGTGTGAATCATACAATTGTCATGAGGATCATAATATGGTTGTGGGGATCTTAGTATGGTGCATGTGATTCATACTATTGTTGAGAGGAACATAATGTTGTTGTGCCACAACCATATACCCAACAATAGTATGATGCTCTTCGAATATTGTTATTTCAAATATACTTTTTTCTTACTCAGCTAATCAGTAGTTGGACCACAAATGAGATAAGGGAATTCCAGTTCATTGAATGTAACATCCTAGTAGATTCAGTTAAGGGATTTGTTTATACCTACGGGTTTTCCCATTATAAATTGTCTGAGGGCGTCATTCCATACTCTGACTTAAATATAATCAATTTAATTTGAAAATTTCGTGTGAAAGTGTAAACATTAAGAGATAATCAAAAAATGTCTATTTCTAAAGTGTGTTGTTAAACCTCTTGTGGTTTTTATGTTATAAAGGATGAGAAAATATTAAGGTTAGATTGGAATAAATTGTTTTCAAATTATATTTGGAATGTAATATCCATCTCATTAAAATAGGGTGGAGTTTCATAGGTAATAAAATATGATGCAACAGTTAATTATTAATATCGTTGAAGAATTTGGGAAAAGCCACATTTGCGCTTAATCAAGTTAGTTCTCATAGTATCTTATTATATTGTGATGGTTGTTATTCAGTTGTGTTTTGTCTGAGGTAGACATAGCACGAGCGGAGCAACGCACATGCTGGTGTAAAAATTACCACTAGTCAGCATTTACGAAAGTTTTTTTGAAAATATTTTACCACCACGTCAGCGTTAGCGTAAGTATTTAGTAGAAACAAATTTACTCGTCCGTTTTCTTGTTGGTAAAAAATTATTTATTTCAAAAACGTTATATAACACATGTTTTAAACTACGTGATATGCTATTTATGTTTATAGATCTGCCGAATTCAAAAAAACTCAGTGATTCGGTCATATCTCAATTTATTGAAGAATGTTTTGAAGACGATGACGATTTTAGCGAAGTCGACGGCGCACTGTGGTCAATATTCTGAGATAGCGGCCAAAACTCCTTTTGGTTTTTGTTCTCCGATTTTAAAGTTATTAGACTCATATGAAAGTAGACAGTAGTAAACCTCGGGAGCCAAAAAATTAGAGCTCTATTTTAACTATTTCACTGAGAATAGGGTGGTCCAAAATGGGCTTTTTCAGAATTTAGTAATTATGATATTTTTAGTTAATTTTTAAAGTTGAAATGATCATAACTTTTTTCTTTTTAAAGATTTTTGAACGAAATAAATTTTGTGTTGTAACTTAACTTATTTCCTATCACTGTTAGAAAAAATTGAAGCTCTACTGTTTTCAGAACAATTTAAATATTTTCTTTAAAAAAGGTCTAATTTATCGGAAATTTCCTACTTCATAGAGCACAACTCCTGTGAGTCAAGCTGAGTCAAAACACAAATTTATATTTTGTAGTCCTAACCCTTCCCTACATTCCTATATATACATGTCCATGCATCGGGACTGCACTTTTTGAGCTACAGCAATTTTTCTGACCCAAGGTAAGATATTCGGTACAAATGCACTTCATATTTTTTGAGAAGTTATTTGTATGTGAAAGTGGCTATTATGCATATATTTTGATGAAATTTTGTACAAGAGTTCTTATTGACCCAAAAAATAATTCTGTTGAAATTAGGAGAATTTGGCCCATATTTGGACCTAGTCCACATAGAAGGGTGTATCAAAATTTTGACAAAAATGACAATAGAATCTGACAACATTCGCTTTGCTTACAAACCAAATAGAACATTAAATTCAATTTTTACCAACATTAAGGCGCCCATTGAAAAGGAACATCAAAGTAATGTTGTTTACGAAGTTCAATGCAAAGGAAATGATAATGAAAGCTGCAAACTTATATACATAGGCACAACGAAGAGAACATTAGAAACGAGAATGAAAGAACACAAAATGGACATCACAAAAATGAAAGAGACAACAGCACTGTCACAACTTAGTGCTATCCAGTGCACGAAAACAAACGAAACGATTGACGTACATATCATCCAAAGTCATTATTATTCATTATTGTTTAAACAATGGCTAAATTCAGTTATAGTGTTCTATCTGATATATATTTTGAACGGAAAGATGAAAACGACATTATTGTACATATGGGTGAATAATCTGAAATGACTCCTTTTCTTTGCGAAAAAGGGGACAGTCATTATAATCAAATAAAAACCAAAAAAAATATTGGGATTTATTATATTAATCACTTAGATGCTATTGGTGAAGGTTCATTGAATTTTAGCTGTTTTTAAGAGTTTTATTTTCCACGGGACTGATCTAATTAGCACGGGACTGAGAAAAGCATAGCACTTGACTGAAACTTTAAGCACGGGAAGGAAATAGTACGTTATAGATGCACTACCTTTACATAATAAAACTAAAAGTTATATAAATATGGTTGAATATATATTATATAATAATTCAAAATAAATACATTTCAGTTTGTGAAGACATTTCTTTTCCATGGTATTACACTAAAGCTTTAATTAAAACAAAATAAACATATTCGTGTGTACACATTGTATACCAATATTTAACTCAAAAATTCATAGATGGTAAGACCAAAATAAAAATAATAACAAAGCAAAATAAATCACATGTCGTTAATGACACAAAAATAAAGAAAATCACATATCATTTGTGATATAAAAATAAAATAAATTATTAGAATCGTTTCGTCGTTCTTCAAATCAGACTGGTATAGATTATTTACTGCGCTTAAGTCAGGATATTTCAGGATTGGGAGGGAATGTAAACTTCCTAAAATCTGAGTTCTTGTCTTTTTTCAGCTGCAGATTTTGTTGGAGCCATTTGAAAGCTGTAATTAAAGTTATCATTATATACATATTATATACATTTATACCTTAAATAATATTTCTATATGCACAGTATACTTTTTGTATGAAAATATCAGTCCCGTTGTTCTCATTCAGTCCCGTGGCTAATAACTTAACCACGGGACAGAAGTCACGGGACTGATAAAAATTACGTATTTTCCTCTTAAAACTATCAAAAATACATATATAGTTGTAAATTAATAGCAAACCTAAATGCTGTAAGAACTACGGTAGCTTACTGGTATGTTAATAATAATTTAATTTATTCAAAAGAAAATTAACACTTTCCACGGGACTTATAACTTTACGGAACAAACACTGACTGCGACCACTCCGACGAAAATAATTCGCAAACTAAAATAGAAGTAGAGTTTCTTCGAGAACCTTCGAAGAGAACAATACTTCAGCGCGAGAGAAACACTACAAATTGAACGTTACGGCCGTTACCTTTTTTTTTAAGCAGAAAACCACACCAGGCACGGGACTGAGAGAAAATGTTCCGGACAAAAGTCAATGATTTTTATAATTTCTTAAAATTAATTTAATTAAATCAAAAAAAGAGTATATGTGACTTGAAGTGATAGTGTATAAATTCATTTGAATGCAATTACAGATTTTTAATATTTACATACATAATAAGTACGGTTTATTTTGCTGCGTCGGTTTTGGACACGCCACGGGACTGAGACTACATGTACTGTTTTCTTTTTTTCGATATTAACAAATTAAAAATTTTAAAAACTAATACGTGGGTTATTTTAACAAATATAATAAGCTGCTTAGAACATATTTATAAAAAAAATTAGTTAATACAACACAATTTTAAACAGCCGGACACAGAAAGGAGTCATTTAAGATTATTCACCCATATAATGAATAATCCATTCTTCAAAATATCCGACAAACAAGAAATTAAAATTCATAAGTTAAAAATAAAAAACTTTTTAAATACTTTAAGAAAACGGTACAATCAATGTTCCAGAAACAAGAAATTGTTTTACTCACGCAACCAAGAATGGCTAAGAAATAAACTTATTTTTGAAAAGCCATCAGTAACTACCAATTGATAATTGTAGTGAAAGATCACGAAGACGCAAGCTTAAACATATCAATGAAGAAGTTTCTTGTAGCATCATAAAGGATTCATTTCTGCATCAAATTCAACCATCGAAAACTAAAAAGAGTAAAATTGCTATCATTGAAAAAATAGTGGAAGCAAGCCCCAGACGCACAAAAAGGATTTTAGAAAGTATGCCGACACCAACTGAAGAAAATAAATTTACTCCAGAAGAAGCATTCGCACTATTTTTGGATTTGAAAATGACTAAAAACCAATATACAGAATTGCGGAAGCGAACCAATGAAAAAAATTGTGGAATTTTTCCATCATATCGAGATTTAGTTTCTGCCAAAAAAGATTGCTTACCTTCACCAACTGCTATTAGTGTAACTTCAAGTTCAGCAGAAATAAAATTGCAGGATCTTCTTGAACACACTGCAGAACGATTATTAAAGACATTTGATGCTGACTATTTAAAGAAGTTTAAAAATTGCAGCATGACTTTAATTTCTAAATGGGGATGTGATGGGTCCTCTGGCCAGAAACAATACAAACAATGTAATGCGGAAAATTCAACAGATGCCAATTTATTCATGATTTCTTTCGTTCCATTACGTTTAACAAAAACTTATATTGGTTCAGAGCCGTCAACTAGTAGAGCTGCAGGGATAGATGTATGGAAGAATGAAATTCCCTCGTCAACAAAATTTTGTAGACCAATAAAGTTTGCTTACAAAAAAGAAACTAAAGATGTCATAACTGAAGAAGTTGGCAAAATAAGAGATGAAATTAAAGAACTTCAACCAGTGATATTTGAATTTAATGACCAATGCATCGAAGTTAACTATAAAATGTCACTTACAATGACCGATGGAAAAGTTGCACAAGCTTTAACCGAAACAAAGTCTTCGTCAAGCTGCACCATATGCCAAAAAACATCAAGTCAATTGAGCCAACCACCAACACAAGACGATAGTTTTAATGAAGCATATGAATTTGGAATGTCACCTCTTCATGCTAGAATTCGTTTTATGGAGCATATTCTTAAATTGGGATACGATTTGGAATTTGGCCCGTTAGGCGAAACAGTGAGAAACAACAAAGAAAATTTGGAAAAAAGAAAGCAAAAAAAAAAGATATTCAAGAAAAATACCGTGAGATAGGCCTTATAATTGACCAGCCAAAGCAAGGAGAAGGAAATTCTAATGATGGAAACACAGCAAGGAGATTTTTTTCCGATCCAGAAACTGCAGCTTCTATAACTGGAGTAGATTATGATTTAATACGACGATTCCAAATCATATTAGAAGTTATAGCATGTAGCAAAAAGATAGATGCAAAAAAATTTGGTCAGTATGCTAATGAGACAGCAACCCTTTATAACAAAAAATATTCTTGGAGACATATGCCAACCACAGTTCACAAAATTTTGTTCCATGGGGAACAAATAATTCAGCACAATATGCTTCCAATTGGAGATATCTCAGAAGAAGCGCAAGAAAAAAGGAACAAAGACTACAGATTCTTTCGCGAGCACAATACAAGAAAAATTTCCAGATATTGTACTAATGAAGATCTTATTAATATTTTGTTGTGCACATCAGACCCATATATGTCCAGTATTCGACAAAAATGGAAATCAACCTCATTAGAGTTAGATGAAGAAGCTAAACAACTACTGCAAAATGAAAATCAAAGCTATTTGGAAGAAATTTTTACTAATATTGTTTAATTAACACTAGTTTAAAGATTATAATTTGTTTCTAATTTTAGTATAAATTTTTATTAATACATTTAAATAAAATATATGTGCACTTTAAATCAATAGTAAAAGTTTACTTAAAATTTTATCGATGTTGGGTTCTGTATATAATATATCCAAATGGTATTGATATTGTTGGGAATTTCAGTGTTATTTTTCAGTTTAATCCTCACAAGCTTTCTTCCACAAAAACCAACCTTTGGCCCCTGTGAATATTGAGACTAAATAAATGTCAGGGGCCAAATGTTGGCATTTTCTGACCAAAATTAAGTTTAGGAATAATAAATAAGTATTGGTTGTAAAATACGATTGAAGAAAATAAGAAATTATAAAAAATATACCTATTTAAAATGTCAAAATATTCAACTTTTACATGGAAACTCAACAAAAAATTAAAATGCATTTTTAACTCCACATTACTTACGTTCCTATCAGTCGATTTTTACGTTTGAACACGCAAATTGAAGCTTAAGGTCCCTCCTATTGAACAAAACAAATTGCGTAAAAAATACCAATCCGGCCAAAAGTTATACAGTTTTGACCGCTATCTCGCGAAATTGACCACTGTGCGGCCCCTCAGAGATGAGTTACCAGATGTTACCGACAGGACCCGTAAAGGTAAACACAGAACTGTTTGCTGTTCGATTACGTTCGGTAAGTTTGTTGCGCTTGAGCCGTTGGGGTAGAGGGCGAAGAATTCTTCGGCCCCTAGCTCCATCTGAAGTGGAAGGTTAGACCGTGGTTCGGGTCAGCAACTGCGTCGGGCACAAAGTCAGTAGTAGTGTCTTTCGCCAGAGGTCTTATATGGTTTTCGGGGAAGGTCATTGGTGAGTATTGATCGTATCTCCTTGTTGAACTTGTAACGGTCAAGCGGCCAATATTCGAAACTTTTTGAATATCGTTCCCGAAGCATGAAGTTTTCTAGCTGCAATTTTCTTTGTAGACTGGTAGAAATTCTTCAGACGGTTGGCGAAAAGTTTAACAGATAACGACATACGTGATATGACTTCGGGATTTACAATTTTGATCTACGCTTTCGCGATAAAGACTCTGGCCCAATTGAAAGAGATAGTGGAGTTGGATTGAAGTCTTTACGAATGCCCGTGGGATCCTTGGTCTCTCTTCATCGAAGGCAGCGAGTACATGAGGCCATTTTCCCTTGTCGTGACAATCTGTCTTGAGATCTTGATTGCTACACCCGGGGTCTATATTATTGCTATTGAGGTCCTGATAGCTGATGGCTTGCTGAGGTTTGATTTGATTTTTTATGATTGCGGTGCTCTTTCCGAAGGTCATTGAGTAGCATGATGTTGTAGGGGTGGAGGTCTTATGCCGACTTGACGCAGTTCCGGTGTTATGAAGTCCGCAGCACATTTAGCTTCGAAGATTGGTGGTGCAATTAGCTGGAGCATGTGAACGAGCCAGTCAATATGCACAATAGCCATAATATAACACCACTTCGTATCTTCTTGCGGTGCTCTTTTCGAAGGTCATTGAGGAGCATGATGTTGTAGGGGTGGAGGTCTTATGCCGACTTGACGCAGTTCCTGTTTTATGAAGTCCGCAGCACATTTAGCTTCGAAGATTGGTGGTGCAATTTGCTGGAGCATGTGAATGAGCCAGTCAATATTCACAATAGCCTTAATATAACACCACTTCGTATCTTCTTTCGGGGTTGTGGTCATTGAACCGAGAGCATGTTCTGAGAGGATGGTCCTTTCGGCAAATTCCGGAAGAGTATTCCCGGAAGTTTAGATGCTTGGCATTGTTAAGTGATGGTGCCATATCTGTGAATGACGTATTGATTTTGAAATTTGCTAGTCGAAGAATGAAGTGAGGTCATTACTAGTCATTCGGAGAGTAGTGGAATAAGCTTGGTTATGGGTCTACGAATTGATTAGGGAGGAAATTGGCCCGAGTGTGTTAACAAGCAAAACAATTTGCTCAATACTCATAATCTAACAATACTTTTTATCTTTTTTCTGGGTTGTAGTCGTTAAACCAACATCATGTTTCAAAGGCCGCAAGAGTATGCCCGAAAACTGGGCATTGCTAAGTGATGGTGCCATATCTGTAAATGATATATGTATTGATTTTAAAATTTGCTAGTCGAAGAATGAAGTGGGTCATTATTAGTCATTTGAAGAGTAGTGCAATTAGCTTAGTTATAAGTCTGCGAATTGTTCCACTTGAGGTCCCAATGTCTACGAAGCAATTATTGTTATCTACCCCTGGGTTATGATTTGTAACCTTATCTTCCATTCATTCTGTGAAAGACTGTCATCTTTGATTACGACGGGATCGTTAAGTCTAATATTTTCCAGTTTTATTTTGTATCTGCTATGTAGTTCTTTCAAATATTCTGCTTTCCCGCGTAAACAGAGTTGTTGAGAAACAATCTTTACTCATTTCAATTGATTGGAAAAAGTGACATTTTCATTTGATATTTCGGTTTCAGGAGGTGCTAATATTTAGGTCCCAGTGTAAGTGGTGAGAGGTCATTAGGACCTTTACTGGCTGTGCTTAGAGCTCTCGAGTTCAGCCATGACTCGATTTGGGCTAAACTGGTAAAGTAAATTTCATTTTTGGAAGTATCTTGCGAAGATCGGTCTTGAATGATTTCAGGCCATCTTTCTAAAGTCCGCCCATATGAGGTGCGCCGGGAGGAATGAAAGTCTATTATAATTTCTGATAACAGTGAAGTTGTTAAATTCCATTTTTTAGTCTTTTCATTAACTCTTGGCGATCTTTGTTCAATATTTCAGCGGCTCCATTAAAATTTGTTCCGTTGTCGAAAAATATTTTTGCTGGGCACACTTGCCTTCCTATAAATCACTAGTAGTATCCAAATATATAGTCTTGGTGAAGAAACAAACGAAATGCAAATGCACCTTTTTGTACTAAGGCAGGCCCGACCGGTGCAGTTGTGTATGTTTTAAGATCCTGCGAAATCAACTCCGGAGTTTGGAAAAGTTCTAGAGAATGTTGGTTTATCTGGAGTAAGCGATACCATGATTTGGTTTGGAGTATGTTCTTGTAAAGTATGCAGGTCTTACCAATTTGATGAGGTGCGCCGGGAGGAATGAAAGTCTATTCTAATTTCTGATGACAGTGCAGTTGTGAAATGCCATTTTGGAGTCTTTTCATGAACTCTTGGCGATCTTTTCTCAATATAAGGTTAGTTTGTGCGAATGTTCTACGAGGAGCCGTGAAGGGCGTGATTTGTAGGGCAAAAAGATTGGATATCTTTTATTGTATGTCAACGTTGGAGCTTGTGTCAAACCTTTATATGCCCATAGGATACCAAGTGAATCAACAAATGGGTTCAAAGTCAATAGCGAATGGATGCTTCTGAGTGAGCTTTTTTGCTAAGATCTCTATCGTGGAAATTTGAAGCTCAGTTCGATTGTGCCGGCTATTCCTCCAGAAACGGAAGAGATATGCTAGAACTCGAAAAACCCGAGACAATGTTGAAAATCGGTCTAATGGATCTTCAAAGGTCGTGGTTATGAACGTTTCTAAGAGCTTTTTTTCAGGGTTGGATTTTGAGATGAGGTCGTTTTAGTCAAGAATGACCCAAAAAAACTTAACAATGGAAGCCACAAATGGTGTGATTCTAAATCAATGGATTAGCAACCTCTTGTTGGAATGTTTAAGTGGGTTTCTTAAGAGGGGTTGCACGACTCTTGTCTACTAAAAGATGTGTGAACATAAGTATGATCCTGCAGTCGAATATACAAAGCTGCTGCTTTGCTCCGTGAATTTCTATTGTAGAATCCGGAACAGCTTATCCAACGATGCATTTGAATATACTAAAGCGATGGGAAATTTTTCAGAAAGTTCTGTTTCGGTTTATTGGGTAGTAAATTAAAAGAAAGGGTTGTGAGAACTGGAGCCCAACTCTGTGATTTAAAGTCTTCTTTCACCTGTACGCGAATTGTGTAGAGGTAAGAAGTTCTCGTAGAAGTCTCAGTAACGAGGGGTTCAAACCTGAAAAATGAATTAATTTCCATTTCGTTGAAAGTCTAAGCTTGTTTTTTACCTTGTCAGATTTGATGGCCGAATGTTAAATCGAATCAATTATCGCTCGGGCATCATACCTCTGGCCATTTGTACAATGGCTGTGAAAAGTAAGGTTAATTTCACCTAAGAACTTGAATGTGGTCGAAGATCATCACGTAGTGTCAAGGATGTGATGTTTGATGTTGCGAGATGCCACAGTCTACATCTTGAATCTTGAAGAATGTTTACACAAGTGAGGTTCATGGACAAAGGAAGGAATTAACTGAGATTGAGACTCTTCATCTGATTTTTTGTTTGCTCTAGAAGCTTTACATTGCGTCTAATATCAATAAAGTTTGGCAGACGTTAGTTTTTTGGATCAAGAAAGGACGTAATTTATATTGAAGAAAATCATTTCAGATTTAGAAATATCTCCTACATACATATGTTCATCCGATCTTAGCTCTAGAAGCCACATATTGCATCTAATATTAATGAAATTTGGCACAAGTTAATTTTTGGACCAAGAAAGGCCGTTATTGAAATTAAAAAAAATCGGTTTAGGTGCAGATATAGCTCCAAAACAATTGTTGATCTGATTTTACGTTTTTTAGCTGTATCTGCCTCATATAACATCTAATCTTAACGAAATTTGGCACCCGTTATTTTTTACCTAGTAGGGAAGTTATTGAAATTGAAGAAAATCGATTCAGGTATAGATATAGCTCACACACACTTATTTTCACCCGATGTTATGTTTTGTACACTAGCTATCACAGTGTTCATTTACTCTAAATAAACGTTAGTTTATTGAACTAAGAAAGGACGTTACTAAAATTGAAGAAAAATTGTTTTAAATTAGGTATAGCTCCTAAACACATATTGATTATTGCACCGGCAATTAATTATAGTTTAGGGGTATTTTAAACTTTTTTAATGTTATTGGTATTTTGTTTGACACCTGGTCACCTAAAAAAAAGTATATTTTGCTTTAGGTTTGTATTCTATTTTGTTGTATTATTTCTATTTATTTATATTTTCCTTATTTTTTTTCTTCATTTTACACTTTTTTTTTTGTTTGCCCGTTTACAACTTTATTTTCAAAGATTTAAAATATTGATTTATGTCGCTTTTAATTTGGTTCTTTTACAGATTCGTTTCGACTCTGCTTTGACTATTCAAAGCAAAATATGAGAACGAATCAGTTAAAACAAAAACAACAGCAGCAAGGTCCGTTACTCTTGAAAGCTAATATACACACACTCGAACACACACACACTGCAGGCAGTGAGTCGAGAGAAAGGGAAGTTATTGTTTTTGATAAGAAGTAAGAAATTAAAGAATTGCAAAATATAGAGAAGTTTGTATGTTAAAGAGCATTGTCTTGTATTTAACGATGGATATCATTAAACATGTCGGTCCCTCAGTTATGAAATATGATGTTACCGACAGGACCCGTAAAGGGCGTTTGCTTGTTAGTAGTTAGGATATACAGATACTGGATAATGATTGACATGTCAAAGCACATTAATCAAGTTTAATGAGCTTTGGTATAGGAGATCCTATATAATTAATTTTTATTAGCTTTGATATGAGTACGTGATGTGACCCTTTTTTATTTGGTAATAGGAAATCCTATGTGGTTTTCAGATAGTCCAAGATAATTAATTTTTATTACCTTGGATATGAGTACGTGATGTGACTTTTTTTATTTGGGTATAGAAAAATCCAATGTGGTTTTTAAATAGTCCAAGATAATTATTTTTTATTAGCTTGGATATGAGTACGTGATGTCACCCCCTTTTTATTTGGAGATATAGGGAGATAGATAATAAATTTTTATTAGCTTGTGTATAGGGAACGTGATCGTGTTCATATGTTTTGTCGACATTGTTTTTATGAACCCCATTTTTCTTTTTTGCTGTCTGATAGTAAATCCCTTATGCACATGTTGTGTGTGTGTGCTAGAGTTCTGTTGTGTTCGTCATAGTTCTGAGCCTTTTTTTTCGAATATTTCCGTCAACACGGTGCTTGTGGGTGTATGTGGTATCTTAGCGATCGTTCATTTCTCTTTGTTAAAATTCGTCAATTTTCTGAGTCTTTCTTTGAAATTATCATCGTCAACATGGTGCTTGAGTTTAGAAGTATTCAAGTTATTGTTTTTGAATTTTCGTTTAAGGGTTGTACGTGTTCGTATGTTTTGTCGTCATTGTTTTTATGAACCCTATCTTTGCTGTCTGACACCTTTTGTCATGCTTTGTGTGTATTTTAGCGATCGACAATTTGTCTTTGCTCGATTTCGTCAGAGTTCTGAGCCTTCCTTTGGAATGTTTCGTCTACATGTTTTTGATTTTCTTGTGGGGATGTACTTGACTTTGAGTGTATGTGTGTACAAATTGTGGCTGTGAAAGGTTCAGTGCGTGCGTGTGTGCTATTCTGCTGTGGGGCAATTTCATTAGTAGTTTCCGTTAAAACGGTGATTGTTTAAAATTTCACTAGACTGCCGCATGTGAAGTTATCTTGCGTTTTCATGTAGATAAGTACCATGAGAAGCCATCTTTATTTTTTAATACATATAGGAAATCCCTTGGAGTTTTCAGATTGTTCAAGGTAATTAATTTTTATTAGCTTTAACACGTGATGAAACCCCTATTTATTTGATATGGTCCTCTGTCCGATATTGGGGGGTAATTAAATATCGAGTGAGGTCATTGCCATTGAAGCTGTTGCTTTGTGTGTGGTATTTCAGCGATTGTAATTATTTTGGAATGAGGAATTGCTTTACAAGGTACAAAGATCAGGTTTGTTGTTGTTTGTTATAGAGTGAAGGAAAAGTAAGTCTGCGAATTTAAAGCAATTACATTACCATCTGGTAGATGCAAGTTTCTCCGTTGTTGTGGGCGGCTTATCGACACCATTATGTGCTGCCGACTAAGTCTCTGCTCGTTTAACGATCTATACAAAACATTGCTTTGATTTTGCATATGCGAAGTATTATTGTCGAAGAGTGCGGATACATGAGACTCACTGACGCAATTCCTACCATATTGACCGACTGACGTTTTTTTCAGTTGGTGATTTAAAGTTTCTATTTATAAAACAACGGTGTTGTTGATGAAGGCGGGTGTTGAAGGCAGGCTTTCCACTAACACCACTATCTTATAAGATCAGGTTTGTTAATGTTTTTCATAGAGGGAAGGAATTCATGCAATTTCGTCAGAGTTAACCTTTATTTATAATTGTCCGTCCACATGGTAAACATTTTCGTTTATGCATTGTACGTGATCGTGTGTATAATTGTCACTATTTTTATGAACCCTGTCTTTAGAATTGTGATATTTTAATTGTGACAATTTGTTGCAACGTTTTGATTTTCAAGTAGGGATGTACTTGGTTTGAATGTATGTGAATAGTGTGCTTGTGACCTTGTGGAACGTTTTAAAGGTGCAGTGCGTTTGTGTTGTATTCAGGCGTTGGACAATTTCATTGGAATTTTCCGCTAACCCGATGATTGTTTAGATTTTTTCTAGACGCAGGTGAAGAAATCTTGCTGTAGCTTTCATGTGGTAAGGGAAAATGATAATCTCTTTTTATTTTTGGTATAGGAATTCCAATGGAGAAAGTTGAAGGTAATTCATTTGTATTTGCAGTGTTGATGGAGGTGATGAAATCCCTTACCATAAGCGGTAGCTAGGGGCTTTTCACACTCGGGTGGCGAGGGAGCTCTCCCACTTGTTTCAATGATAGGGTTTTGTAAAGGTTTTGTTGCTTGAAAACATTTGTCTCCCTATTTCTTACACAGTGAGAAAGTAACCCCTGTGCACAGAGTGGGGTCCCCATTTTCAGTCACTCTGCTGTGTGGGGGTTCTGTTTTTTCTAATGTGTCTTAAAAAGGTCGTTACTATTTACAACATGCATTTCATAAGACCTGAGGACGTAGTAAGGGACTTATCCCACTTGTTTCAATAATGGGGTCTTGTTAAGGTTTTGCGGGTTGGAGGCATTTGTCTCTCTTTTTGACTTTTGGCGCCTGATTTTCGGGGAGTAAATTGCTGTGTGAAAGTTTTTCTTTAATGTTCTTTAAAAGAAAGTTTGTTGCTCAGTTAAATTTTAAGAATTTTACTTTTCGTTTATTAAATGTTATCTTTTACTCTTATCCATGAAAGTGTGATCGCATTAATTGTTAAGAGTTCACCCTCCTTTTAGGGCATTATGCACGGGTGTGGGAGGTTTTGGGAATTTTGCGTGCTCGAGTGTTTCCAATTTTTCTGGTCTCTAGCCTATTTAAATGCTAGAATTGTTCGATGATACCATACATTGTTTAAATGTAAATTAACTATTTTCCTGTGTAAATTTCGTAGTAATAAACTTTATTTTTTTTTTATTGGTGACCGCTTTTTCTTCTTTGTGGTTTGAATAAGGGTTTCGTGGTTGGGACATCAGTGGGAGGCGAGGTAAAAAAGAACCCTGTCATTCTCTTATCTGTAAGAGTGTGATCACGGAAATTGTTATGTGTCACCCCGTTTTTGGGAATGTACGATTACTGTGTGGTGTTGTTTTAGTTCTTAAGAGGAGTTTACTAAACCATTGTCTTTTAAATTTTCTTTCGCAAACGTATCTGAACAACACCTTATTAACAATTTTTGGAGTTAACGACAAAAATAACTTTTTGGCACATCCAATGCCATCACTTTTTTGTGGCAGGTCGATTGATTATAAACGTTGCTTGTTGGCTGTAACAATTATGAAAAGTAATTTTAAAGTTATAATGCTCTTTATGTAAATTGATTGAAAACACTTTTTAACTTATGAATAAGAACTAGAATTTATTAGCGGAATACAAACACTTCGATGTCAACAGAAAGATAATGTGATAAATTCCATAGAAAAATCTGTAAAATTGCAGTGTGTTTGATGAATATCTGGCACATTGTACACAATAGAAGAACTATTTTTGGTTTCCCTGGAAAGAAATACACATGTCTATTTTACATTCGAAAAATCGTTACAAACCCAGCTTTTATAGTAATTTTTGTATGAAATTGACATGAACGAACTTAGCGAAAGCCCTTAATTAAAAACCATCTGCTTAATGTATGTTTTGCTGATGTACGTTTTTTATTTAATAGAGAATATACAATTTTAGATTATAAAAATTTCTTATGATAATTTAATAGTGAACATCAAATCTGGGTGATACAATGTGGCCTCCTTGGTGTGATGATTGGAGGCTCGACTATCATACATTTCTACCTACGGGTAAGAACATCAAACAATTTTTCAGCGGCGGGTTTTCAGCTCGTAAATACCAACGGCTTTATAAGTAACAGTGTAATCATTAAGCCATCTTAATACTACTCTGTAAAATACATTACCCGCTTGGAGCCCTCGTTATATAGCAGTTCCCGGTCAGCTCGTAAACGAATTATATCGTACACAGCACTAGTTTGAGAGAATCTAATGGTATGCGCTCTGTACAATGATCAGGAACATAGCAATTAATAAAAATATCAGTAAATGACGTTATGGCCGCATCTCCTTCTGAGTCTTGAAAATCTATACATTTCTCATGTTTTCTCAGTGTTGGTTAAAATTTCAAACGATACGATATTCAAATATTGAAGTTCGAGCTCTTCATGTAACTGGATGTTTTGGGTAAATTAAATAACGTTTCTGACCATCACACAGGCTCTTGGAAGAAGTCGTTTTAATATTGAAGTCTTAAGCTGTAATTCCCAAAACTGTATTACATACACACTTTTCCAGAAGACAGCCAGAGAAAAGTTTTATTTTCAAATTAATTAAATATGATTTATTAAGGCATAACATGTAACAGAAAAGTACATGACACAAACAACAAATAGAGGCACACCTAATTTTTTCTTCAATAAGAACCAAATTAAAATTTAAGTGGAATAAAATTCTATAAAATTCACAGAAAAACTATTTTTATAAAGTAGTTAAAAAATATATGTATTATGTTAAAAATCTTACTATGTCGAAATTTAAAATAATTTCGAATTCGATTCTTCTCTAAATATTTCTGTATAGTTTTGTCTCCACCTTTCAACTCTAAAACTAAAGCCATTTACATGTCGTTTTAAGAGTGGTATGAAAACCACAAAATTACAAATTTTCTCAATTTTAGGTTATGTTCACTATTGCTTACATTTTCGTTTTTAGTCATTCAATTCTTGACATTCTCTTCAATTTAAAATACTAGTCAAAAAGAATATCTAATAAGATTGTAAGACCACGGATTGGGATATTTATCTTAATGTTTTTAAAACGTACTCGGGATTTGCACTAATGTGGAATTTTAAGTAGAAATCAAATGTGATACTCATATTCGTTTTAATTTATTTAGTACCTTTATTGGTCGTATGTCAGGTTTAATTCCAATATATTTTACAGCGTATTATTTAGCAATTTGACTTTCATTTGATACTTTTAAGAAAGATGTTGCTTCGTTTGATAAAAACGTTATTTGTCTTTACTCGCTAGAGTAAAAAATCGCTTAAAAAGCACAGTTCCATATTACTCAATATCATAAGAGCTCTCATTGTGGACCCTTCTTATTGTGGAAATACAAATGTTATGCTTAGTATAAGTGAAAGTCCGAACGGATTGAAATTTAAAAATATTTATCTGTAGGCAAAGTGGTTACATCAACCGAAATATGATTATCAGCAACAGATTGTTCACCTATAAAAGGGATGCGACATTACACATTTATAAATGGAGAAGATTTTATTGAACCTGAATATGCCAACTCTGATTCAATACTTATATTTGAGATATATTGCATGCAAAAACAAAACTATTAAAAGATTATACTTTTGTAAAGGTCGACATCGCCATATAGATTCATTCTTATTATATCAAGCATATAACCATATTCCAAAACAATTCGCGATAACGCTTATATTTAGCCGTGAGCGTTGGTGAAATAAACACGGATTAATTAATAAATAAAGAAGACGAAGTTCGCTGTGGACGTTATAGAAAAGGTTTCGATTAGTACATTCATATCTTGCCTCTGATTCCAACAGACGTCAAAATGTTAAACATTATAGTTTAAATATAAAGCCTACCTGTTGAAATAAACAACTCCACCAGTTGAAATTAACAGCCTACCAGTTGAAATAAACAGCCCGCCAGTTAAAGTAAACCACCTACCAGTTGTAATAATCAGCCTACCAGTTGAAATTAACAGCCTACCAGTTGAAACAAGCAGCCCACTAGTTAAAATCAACAGCCCCACCAGTTCAAACTAACAGCCTACCAGTTCAAACTAACAGCCTACCAGTTGAAATAAAAAGCCTATCTGTTGAATAAAGTTTCCACCAGTTGAACAAATTAACCTTTAAGCTATAAACACGTCATAGAGGAAACCCTTCTACAAAAAAAAATAGTCTAGAAAATCTTAAAACAGATATATAATAGCATAAAATTAGGTGAAGCAAAAAATGTGATAGAGTATCTTAAACCTTTATGCCAGTGATCGAACCATTTAATCAAATATTCAACTTAACTTATTTAAGAGACCTACAGAGACCACCGAACAGAGTTTTAAAAGTCCAAAGCAGCTTTTCGATAAAGAAATTTAAAGAAGACAATGTTGAAACCGCTATTGTAAAAAAAAACGGTTTGGTAGGATCATTGGAATTCTGAAGATGAAACAAATGACAAAATTTTTTTTCTCAATCAAATAAAAACGACTCGGACGTTATCGATTTATCATCACTTCACACAAAATTAGGGAAAGCGGAAAAAAGTCATAGAGAAATTCAATAGCTTAATATTATAGGAAGCAAAAAAAGTGATAGATTATCTTAAACCTTTATGCCGGCGAATTGAACCATTTAATCCTATATTAAAATTTGAAGATGAAACAAAGGAAAATAATTTCTGTTTTCAATCAGATGAAAATCATTATCGCAAATAATTCGTTGGCGTATACACTAGGTTTATTTGAACTTATTTTCATTAAACCCATAAAAAATATGAGAAATTCAAGGGGTGCCATTTCGATTCGTCTATGAACTTTCCGTTATAAGTCTCCACCAACTTTTTATAGTCTTGGTAGGTGAACCTTAATTCTTTCTACACCCTTTGGCGCTGTACGTTGTTTTGATTGTATGTGTATTCATAAGTATACAAAACTGTTTATTAAAAAATACTTGTACATCATCAGTCTGTAAATTGTTGGCTTAACGTGCTTAGTTTAATAGTCTTTAAAATACTGCAGTCACACCAGTAGCATTTTTTGATTTAGTTGCTTCCACCCGACTAAATTTCCTGACCTCTATTTAGTGTTTAATAATTTGGACCTTCTTTCCATTTTTGATGTTATTATAAATTAAATAAATTTATTATCGTTGGATGTATATCGTTATAATATCATTAAGGTTCTGGTTTACAGCCTTAACCAAGATGTCGATAACGTTCGCACGCATTCTAAGCGACAAACAGCTGATTTCGTAACCACTAACAAGCATCAGAACGAGAAGTCGAAAAAAAGTTAGTGCGTGAGAAATGACGTAATCATTTCAATGCAAAATTGGTAGTCACTAATTATTTTCGTTCGCTTGTGTTTTGTCTTTCATTTGATAACAGAAACACATAAAAGCGCATATACAAGCCGAAATTAAACGAAGGAAATGCAATAGAAATGTTGTTTTTTAATTCTATGTATTCCGTTTCTGCACATTTTTCATTTTTAAATTATTTTATTATTATTTAAAAAAAAATAATTTAAAAATGAAAAATGTGCAGAAACGGAATGCATACAATTAAAAAACAACATTTCTATTGCATCTCCTTCGTTTAATATCGGCTTGTATATGCGCTTTTATTTTAAATAATAAAAAAAATAATTTAAAAATGAAAAATGTGCAGAAACGGAATGCATAGAATTAAAAAACAACATTTCTATTGCATTTCCTTCGTTTAATTTCGGCTTGTATATGCGCTTTTATGTGTTTCTGTTATCAAATGAAAGACAAAACACAAGCGAACGAAAATAATTAGTGACTACCAATTTTGCATTGAAATGATTACGTCATTTCTCACGCACTAACTTTTTTTCGACTTCTCGTTCTGATGCTTGTTAGTGGTTACGAAATCAGCTGTTTGTCGCTTAGAATGCGTGCGAACGTTATCGACATCTTGGTTAAGGCTGTAAACCAGAACCTTAATGATATTATAACGATATACATCCAACGATAATAAATTTATTTAATTTATAATAACATCAAAAATGGAAAGAAGGTCCAAATTATTAAACACTAAATAGTGGTCAGGAAATTTAGTCGGGTAGAAGCAACTAAATCAAAAAATGCTACTGGTGTGACTGCAGTATTTTAAAGACTATTAAACTAAGGACGTTAAGCCAACAATTTACAGACTGATGATGTACAAGAATTTTTTAATAAACAGTTTTGTATACTTATGAATACACACACAATTAAAACAACGTACAGCGCCAAAGGGTGTGGAAAGAATTAAGGTTCACCTACCAAGACTATAAAAAGTTGGTGGAGACTTATAACGGAAAGTTCATAGACGAATCGAAATGGCACCCCTTGAATTTCTCATTTTTTTATGGGTTTAATGAAAATAAGTTCAAATAAACCTAGTGTATACGCCAACGAACTATTTGCGATAATGATTTTCATCTGATTGAAAACAGAAATTATTTTCGTTTATTTCATCTTCAAATTTTAATATAGGATTAAATGGTTCGATTCGCCGGCATAAAGGTTTAAGATAATCTATCACTTTTTTGCTTCCTATAATATTAAGCTATTGAATTTCTCTATGACTTTTTTCCGCTTTCCCTAATTTTACGCTATAAAATTTTTGTTTTAAGATTTTCTGGAAACCTTTCTCGTCCTTATGTAGACCATATGTTGTATCAAGTTTTATGTCGCTATGAAGTGATGATAAATCGATAACGTCCGAGTCGTTTTTATTTGATTGAACAAACAATTTCTGTCATTTGTTTCATCTTCAGAATTCCAATGATCCTACTAAACCGTTTTTTTACAATAGCGGTTTCAACATTGTCTTCAATAAATTTCTTTATCGAAAAGCTGCTTTGGACTTTTAAAACTCTGTTCGGTGGTCTATGTAGGTCTCTTAAATAAGTTAAGTTGAATATTTGATTAAATGGTTCGATCACTGGCATAAAGGTTTAAGATACTCTATCACATTTTTTGCTTCCCCTAATTTTATGCTATTATATATCTGTTTTAAGATTTTCTAGACTATTTATTTTTTTTGTAGAAGGGTTTCCTCTATGACGTGTTTATAGCTTAAAGGTTAATTTGTTCAACTGGTGGAAAGTTTATTCAACAGGTAGGCTTTTTATTTCAACTGGTAGGCTATTTGTTTCAACTGGTAGGCTGTTAGTTTGAACTGGTAGGCTGTTAGTTTGAACTGGTAGGCTGTTAGTTTGAACTGGTGGGGCTGTTGATTTTAACTAGTGGGCTGCTTGTTTCAACTGGTAGGCTGTTAATTTCAACTGGTAGGCTGATTATTACAACTGGTAGGTGGTTTACTTTAACTAGTGGGCTGTTTATTTCAACTGGTAGGCTGTTAATTTCAACTGGTGGAGTTGTTTATTTCAACAGGTAGGCTTTATATTTAAACTAGAATGTCTAACATTTTGACGTCTGTTGGAATCAGAGGCTGATTTATTACAAGATATGAATGTACTAATCGAAACCTTTTCTATAACGTTTACAGCGAATTTCCTCTTCTTTATTTATTAATTAATCCATGTTTATTTCACCAACGCTCACGGCTAAATATAAGCGTTATCACGAATTAAATGTTTTGGAATATGGTTATATGCTTGATATAATAAGAATGAATCTATATGGCGATGTCGACCTTTACAAAAGTATAATCTTTTAATAGTTTTGTTTTTGCATGCAATATATCTCAAATATAAGTATTGAATCAGAGCTGGCATATTCAATTTCAATAAAATCTTCTCCATTTATAAATGTGTAATATAGCATCCCTTTTATAGGTGAACAATCTGTTTCTGATAATCATATTTCGGTTGATGTAACGACTTTGCCTACAGATAAATATTTTTAAATTTCAATCCGTTTGGACTTTCACTTAGACTAAGCATAACATTTGTATTTCCACAATATTTGTATTTCTCAAATTCCAAAAATTTTGTAACATATTTTATAAATTTCAGTTTCTGTCAAATCTTTATCATTGAGAAGCAGCATGGTAAACATGTAGAGCCACTCTGTGTGCTGACCGCTGCATTTACTTAAATGAAGTTTAGGTAAAAACTTGTTTCGGACAGGAGCAGTTCCTGGATAGATAGTAGTGTTATTTAAATCCATGCAAATCAAAGAAATTCGTCCTACTATTCGTGATTTCACTTTAAAATACGCATTTCCAAATACTTCGCGAATGTTTTGTTCAAACTGTGAGTCATCTAGAAGTTCAAGTTCGAATTGATCAAATGTTTCAAATTGACCATCAATCATTGGCAATTTCACTTCCAATTGTGTAAGTGTCAAATTATCAAGATCTGATAATTTGACCTATGGCATCAATGAGAGCTCTTATGATATTGAGTAATATGGAACTGTGCTTTTTTAGGCAATTTTTTACTCTAGCGAGTAAAGACAAATAACGTTTTTATCAAACGAAGCAACATTTTTCTTAAAAGTATGAAATGAAAGTCAAATTGCTAAATAATACGCTGTAAAATATATTGGAATTAAACCTGACATACGACCAACAAAGATACTAAATAAATTAAAACGAATATGAGTATCACATCTGATTTCTACTTAAAATTCCACTTTAGTGCAAATCCCGAGTACTACTCCCGAGTACGTTTTAAAAACATTAAGATAAATATCCCAATCCGTGGTCTTACAATATTATTAGATATTCTTTTCGACTAGTATTTTAAATTGAAGAGAATGTCAAGAATTGGTTGACTAAAAACGAAAATGTAAGCAATAGTGAACATAACCTAAAATTGAGAAAATTTGAAATTTTGTGGTTTTCATACCACTCTTAAAACGACATGTAAATGGCTTTAGTTTTAGAGTTGAAAGGTGGAGACAAAACTATACAGAAATATTTAGAGAAGAATCGAATTCGAAATTATTTTAAATTTCGACATAGTAAGATTTTTAACATAATACATATATTTTTTAACTACTTTATAAAAATAGTTTTTCTGTAAATTTTATAGAATTTTATTCCACTTAAATTTTAGTTTGGTTCTTATTGAAGAAAAAATTAGGTGTGCCTCTTTTTGTTGTTTGTGTCATGTACTTTTCTGTTACATGTTATGCGTTAATAAATCATATTCAATAAATTTGGAAATAAAACTTTTCTCTGGCTGTCTTCTGGAAAAGTGTGTATGTAATACAGTTTTGGGAATTACAGCTTAAGACTTCAATATTAAAACAACTTCTTCCAACAGCCTGTGTGATGGTCAGAAACGTTATTTAATTTACCCAAAACATCCAGTTACATGAAGAGCTCGAAAATCAATATTTGAAATAAGTATCGTTTGAAATTTTAACCAACATTGAGAAAACATGAGAAATGTATAGATTTTCAAGACTCAGAAGGAGATGCGGCCATAACGTCATTTACTGATATTTTTATTAATTGCTATGTCCCTGATCATTGTACAGAGCGCATACCATTAGATTCTCTCAAACTAGTGCTGTATACGATATAATTCGTTTACGAGCTGACCGGGACCTGCTATTTAATGAGGGCTCCAAGCGGCTAATGTATTTTACAGAGTAGTATTAAGATGGCTTAATAATTACACTGTTACTTATAAAGCCGTTGGTATTTACGAGCTGAAAACCCGCCGCTGAAAAATTGTTTGATGTTCTTACTCGTAGGTAGAAATGTATGATAGTCGAGCCTCCAATCATCACACCAAGGAGGCCACATTGTATCACCCAGATTTGATGTTCACTATTAAATTATCATAAGAAATTTTTATAATCTAAAATTGTATATTCTCTATTAAATAAAAAAGTACATCAGCAAAACATACATTAAGCAGATGGTTTTTAATTAAGGGCTTTCGCGAAGTTCGTTCATGTCAAAAATAATAATAGACCAAAAATTACTCTAAATGCTGGGTTTGTAACGATTTTTCGAATGTAAAATAGACATGTGTATTTCTTTCCAGGGAAACCAAAAATAGTTCTTCTATTGTGTACAATGTGCCAGATAGTCATCAAACACACTGCAATTTTACAGATTTTTCTATGGAATTTATCACATTATCTTTCTGTTGACATCGAAGTGTTTGTATTCCGCTAATAAATTTTAGTTCTTATTCATAAGTTAAAAAGTGTTTTCAATCAATTTACATAAAGAGCATTATAACTTTAAAATTACTTTTCATAATTGTTACAGCCAACATGCAACGTTTATAATCAATCGACCTGCCACAAAAAAGTGATGGCAAGGGATGTACCAAAAAATTATTTTTGTCGTAAACTCCAAAAATTGTTAACAAGGTGTTGTTCAGATACGTTTTCTAAAGAAAATTTAAAAGACAATGGTTTATTAAACTCCTCTTAAGAACTAAAACAGCACCACACAGTAATCGTACATTCCCAATCACACTCTTACAGATAAGAGAATGACAGGGTTCTTCTTTACCTCGCCTCCCACTGATGTCCCAACCACGAAACCCTTATTCAAACCACCAAGAAGAAAAAGCGGTCACCAATTAAGAAAAATAAAGTTTATTACTACTAAATTTACACAGGAAAATAGTTAATTTACATTTACCAATCGATCGATAATCAGTCTACCAAACAATGTATGGTATCATTGAACAATTCTAGCATTTAAATAGGCTAGAGACCAGAAAATTTGGAAACACTCGAGCACGCTAAATTCCAAAAACCTCCCACACCCGTGCATAATGCCCTAAAAGGAGGGTGAACTCTTAACAAATAATGCGATCACACTTTCATGGATAAGAGTAAAAGATAACATTTAATAAACGAAAAGTAAAATTCTTAAAATTTAACTGAGCAACAAACTTTCTTTTAAAGAACATTAAAGAAAAACTTTCACACAGCAATTTACTCCCCGAAAATCAGGCGCCAAAAGTCAAAAAGAGAGACAAATGCCTCTAACCCGCAAAACCTTAACAAGACCCCATTATTGAAACAAGTGGGATAAGTCCCTTACTACGTCCTCAGGTTTATGAAATGCATGTTGTAAATAGTAACGACCTTTTTAAGACACATTAGAAAAAACAGAACCCCCACACAGCAGAGTGACTGAAAATGGGGACCCCACTCTGTGCACAGGGGTTACTTTCTCACTGTATAAGAAATAGGGAGACAAATGTTTTCAAGCAACAAAACCTTTACAAAACCCTATCATTGAAACAAGTGGGAGAGCTCCCTCGCCATCCGAGTGTGAGAAGCCCCTAGCTACCGCTTATGGTAAGGGATTTCATCACCTCCATCAACACTGCAAATACAAATGAATTACCTTCGACTTTCTCCATTGGAGTTCCTATACCAAAAATAAAAAGAGATTATCATTTTCCCTTACCACATGAAAGCTACAGCAAGATTTCTTCACCTGCGTCTAGAAAAAATCTAAACAATCATCGGGTTAGCGGAAAATTCCAATGAAATTGTCCAACACCTGAATACAACACAAACGCACTGCACCTTTAAAACGTTCCACAAGGTCACAAGCACACTATTCACATACATTCAAACCAAGTACATCCCTACTTGAAAATCAAAACGTTGCAACAAATTGTCACAATTAAAATATCACAATTCTAAAGACAGGGTTCATAAAAATAGTGACAATTATACACACGATCACGTACAATGCATAAACGAAAATGTTTACCATGTGGACGGACAATTATAAATAAAGGTTAACTCTGACGAAATTGCATGAATTCCTTCCCTCTATGAAAAACATTAACAAACCTGATCTTATAAGATAGTGGTGTTAGTGGAAAGCCTGCCTTCAACACCCGCCTTCATCAACAACACCGTTGTTCTATAAATAGAAACTTCTAGTCGAAGAATGAAGTGAGGTCAGTACAAGTCATTCGGAGAGTAGTGGGATAAGCTTGGTTATGGGTCTACGAATTGATTAGGGAGGAAATTGGCTCGAGTGTGTTAACGAGCCAAACAATTAGCTAAATAGTCATAATCTACAACTTTGTATCTTTTTTCGGGGTTGTAGTCGTTAAACCAACATCATGTTTCAAATGCCGCAAGAGTATGCCCGAAAGCTTGGCATTGCTAAGTGATGGTGCCTTATCTGTGAATGATAGATGTATTGAGTTTAAAATTTGCTAGTCGAAGAATGAAGTGAGGTCATTAGTAGTCATTTGAAGAGTAGTGCAATTAGCTTAGTTATAGGTCTGCGAATTGTTCCACTTTAGGTCCCACTGCCTACGACGCAATTATTGTTATCTACTCCTGGGTTATGATTTGTAACCTTCCATTCAATCTGTGAAATACTGTCATCTTCGATTACGACGAGATCGTTAAGTCTAATATTTTCCAGCTTTATTTTGTATCTGTTATGTAGTTCTTCCAAATATTCTGCTTTCCAGCGTAGGCAGAGTTGTTGAGAAACAATCTTTACTCTTTTCCATTGATTGGCAAGAGTGACATTTTTCTTTGATATGTCGGTTTCAGGAGGTGCTAATATTGAGGTCCCAGTGAGAAAATGCCCTGTGATCTTATAAGATAGTGGTGTTAGTGGAAAGCCTGCCTTCAACACCCGCCTTCATCAACAACACCGTTGTTCTATAAATAGAAACTTCAAATCACCAACTGAAAAAAACGTCAGTCGGTCAATATGGTAGGAATTCCGTCAGTGAGTCGCATGTATCCGCACTCTTCGACAATAATACTTCGCATATGCAAAATCAAAGCAATGTTTTGTATAGATCGTTAAACGAGCAGAGACTTAGTCGGCAGCACACATAATGGTGTCGATAAGCCGCCCACAACAACGGAGAAACTTGCGTCTACCAAATGGTAATGTAATTGCTTTAAATTCGCAGACTTACTTTTCCTTCCCTCTATAACAAACAACAACAAACCTGATCTTTGTACCTTGTAAAGCAATTCCCCATTCCAAAATAATAAATAATTACAATCGCTGAAATACCACACACAAAGCAACAGCTTCAATGGCAATGACCTCACTCGATATTTAATCACCCCCCAATATCGGACTTTACAGAGGACCATATCAAATAAAAAGGGGTTTCATCACGTGTTAAAGCTAATAAAAATTAATTACCTTGAACAATCTGAAAACTCCAAGCGATTTCCTATATTAAAAAAAAAAGATGGGTTCTCATGGTACTTTTCCACATGAAAACGCAAGATAACTTCACATGCGGCAGTCTAGTGAAATGTTAAACAATCACCGTTTTAACGGAAACTACTAATGAAATTGCCCCACACCAGAATAGCACACACGCACGCACTGAACCTTTCACAGCCACAATTTGTACATACATACATTTAAAGTCAAGTACATCCCCACTAGAAAATCAAAAACATGTAGACGAAACATTCCAAAGAAAGGCTCAGAACTCTGACGAAATTGAGCAAAGAGAAATTGTCGATCGCTAAAATACACACAAAGCATGACAAAAGGGGTCAGACAGCAAAGATAGGGTTCATAAAAACAATGACGACAAAACATACGACCACGTACAACCCTAAAACGAAAATTCAAAAACAATAACTTGAATACTTCAAAACTCAAGCACCATGTTGACGATGATAATTTCAAAGAAAGACTCAGAAAATTGACGAATTTTAACAAAGAGGAATGAACGATCGCTAAGATACCACATACATCCACAAGCACCGTGTTGACGGAAATATTCGAAAGAAAGGCTCAGAACTATGACGAACACAACAGAACTCTAGCACACACACACACACAACATGTGCATAAGGGATTTTCTATCAGACAGCAAAAAAGAAAAATAGGGTTCATAAAAACAATGTCGACAAAACATATGAACACGATCACGTTCCCTATACACAAGCTAATAAAAATTTATTATCTATCTCCCTATATCTCCAAATAAAAAGGGGGTGACATCACGTACTCATATCCAAGCTAATAAAAATTAATTATCTTGGACTATCTGAAAACCACATTGGATTTTTCTATACCCAAATAAAAAAAGGTCACATCACGTACTCATACCCAAGGTAATAAAAATTAATTATCTTGGACTATCTGAAAACCACATAGAATTTCCTATTACCAAATAAAAAAGGGTCACATCACGTACTCATATCAAAGCTAATAAAAATTAATTATATAGGATTTCCTATACCAAAGCTCATTAAACTTGATTAATGTGCTTTGACCTGTCAATCATTATCCCATATCTGTATATCCTAACTACTCTTGTTCGATTACGTTGGGTAAGTTTGTTGCGCTTAAGGGCGAAGAATTATTCGGCGCCTAGTTCTACCTGAATTGGAAGGTTAGACCGTGATTCAGGGTCAGCAACTGCGTCGGGCACAAAGTCGGTAGTAGAGTCTTTCGCCAGATGTCTTTCATATGGTTTTCGGGGAAGGTCATTAGTGAGTATTGATCGTATATCCTGGTTGAACTTGTAACGGTCAAGCGGCCATTTTTCGAAACTTTTCGAATATCGTTCCCGAAGCATGAAGGTTTCTTGCTGCAATTTTCTTTGTAGCCTGGTAGAAATTTTTGAGACGGTTGACGAAAAGTTTAAGAGATAACGACATACGTGATATGAGTTTGCTACTTCGGGAATTACAATTTTGATCTGCGCTGTTGCGACAAAGACTCTGGCCCAATTGAATGAGATGGTGGTTTTGGATTGAAGTCTTTACGAATGCCCGTGGGATCCTTGGTCTCTCTTCATCGAAGGCAGCTGTCCGTTCGCGAGTGCTTGAGGCCAATATCCCTTGTCCTGACTGTCTGTCTTGAGATCTTGATTGCTACTCCCGGGGTCTGTATTATTGCTACAGAGGTCCTGATAGCTCTTGCTGAGGTCTGTTTTGATTTTTGGATGATTGCCGTGCTCTTTCTGAAGGTCATTGAGGAGCATGATGATGTAGGGGTGGATTTCTTATGCCTACTTGAGCAGTTTCGGTGAAAAGTGTAAAAGGGTGTTATGAAGTCCGCAGCACATTTAGCTTCGTAGATTGGTGGTGCAATTGGCTGGAGCATGTGAACGAGCCAGTTAATATGCACAATAGCCACTTCGTAGCTTCTTTCGGGGTTATGGTCATTGAACCAAGATCATGTGCTGAGAGGATGGTCCTTTCGGCAAATTTCGGAAGAGTATTCACGGAAGTTTAGATGCTTGGCATTGTTAAGTGATAGTGTCATATCTGTGAATGATAGATGTATTGATTCAGAAATTTGCTAGTCGAAGAATGAAGTGAGGTCAGTACAAGTCATTCGGAGAGTAGTGGGATAAGCTTGGTCATGGGTCTACGAATTGATTAGGGAGGAAATTGGCTCGAGTGTGTTAACGAGCCAAACAATTAGCTAAATATTCATAATCTACAACTTTGTATCTTTTTTCGGGGTTGTAGTCGTTAAACCAACATCATGTTTCAAATGCCGCAAGAGTATGCCCGAAAGCTTGGCATTGCTAAGTGATGGTGCCTTATCTGTGAATGATAGATGTATTGAGTTTAAAATTTGCTAGTCGAAGAATGAAGTGAGGTCATTATTAGTCATTTGAAGAGTAGTGCAATTAGCTTAGTTATAGGTCTGCGAATTGTTCCACTTTAGGTCCCAATGCCTACGACGCAATTATTGTTATCTACTCCTGGGTTATGATTTGTAACCTTCCATTCAATCTGTGAAAGACTGTCATCTTCGATTACGACGAGATCGTTAAGTCTAATATTTTCCAGCTTTATTTTGTATCTGTTATGTAGTTCTTCCAAATATTCTGCTTTCCAGCGTAGGCAGAGTTGTTGAGAAACAATCTTTACTCTTTTCCATTGATTGGAAAGAGTGACATTTTTCTTTGATATGTCGGTTTCAGGAGGTGCTAATATTGAGGTCCCAGTGAGAAAATGCCCTGTGGCAAGTGGTAAAGGTCATTAGGGCCTTCACTGGCTGGGCTTAGGCTCTCGAGTTCAGCCATGACTCGATTTGGGCTAAACTGGTAAAGTAAATTTCATTTTTGGAAGTATCTTGCGAAGATCGGTCTTGAATGATTTCAGGCCGTCTTTCCAAAGTCCGCCCATATGAGGTTCGCTGGGAGGAATGAAAGTCTATTCTAATTTTTGATGACATCGAAGTTGTGAAATGCCGTTTGGGAGTCTTTTCATGAACTCTTGGCGATCTTTCTCAATATTTCAGCAGCCCCAGTAAAATTTGTTCCGTTGTCGGAAAATATTTTTGTTGCGCATACACGCCTAATTATAAATCACTAGTTGCGAAACCAACTCCAGAGTTTAGAAAAGTTCTAGAGAATGTTGGTTTCTCTGGAGTAAGCGAAACCATGATTTGGTTTTGAGTATGTATCTTGTAAAGTATGCAGGTCTTACAGAGGTCTATCACCAATTTGACGAGGGCATTAACTCGGAAAATTTAGAAGTCATTACGAAAGACTCGATCCATTAACTCGTTTCGACATGTAAGGTCAGTTTGTGCGTATGTTCTACGAGGAGACGTGAAAGGCGTGAATTGTAGGGCAAAAAGATTGGATATCTCTTATTGTATGTCAACGTTGGAGCTTGTGTCAAACCATTATTTGCCCATAGGATTCCAAGTGAATCAACAAATGGGTTCAAAGTCAATAGCAAATGGATGCTTCTGAGTGAGCTATTTTTCTAAGATCTCTGTCGTGGAAATTTGAAGCTCAGTTCGATTGTGCCCGGTATTGCTTCAGAAACAGAAGACATATGCTAGAACTCGAAAAACCCGAGACAGTGTTGAAAATCGGTCTAATGGATCTTCAAAGGTCGTGGTTATGAACGTTTCTAAGAGTTTTTTTACTACTTACCCAAAAAACTTAACCATGGAAGCCCACGCCATCACAAATGGTGTGATTCTAAAGCAATGGATTAGCAACTCTTGTTGGAATGTCAGCTGGATTATTCCTCGAAACCTAATGTGCCATACAGTAGTCCAAGTGAATCAACAAATTTTTCAGAAATTTCTGACACTCAATTCCCAACGAAAGTATTATTTAAGCATGAAGGTCTTTTTAGCCGGCCCAAATAATAGTGGATATGATATATATTGCGATAGGTTAAGTCTGGGGATGATTGTGAGTTTAAAGTAACTAACAGTACTGCTCCACAATGTTCAAGGATTGGCAATGAATGTTTATTAAGAGGTGTTGCACGACTCTTGTCTACTAAAAGATGTGTGTACATCAGTATGATCCTGCAGTCGAATATACAAAGTTGCTGCTTTGCTCCGCGAATTTCTATTGTAGAATCCGGAACATAGCTTATCCAACGATGCATTTGGATATTCTAAAGCGATGGGCAATTTTTAAGAAAGTTCTGTTTCGGTTTATTGGGTAGTAAATTAAATGGAACGGTTGTGAGAACTGGAGCCCAACTCTCTGACTTAAAGTCTTTTTTCACCCGTACGCGAATTGTGTAGAGGTAAGAAGTTCTCGTAGAAGTCTCAGTAATGAGGGGTTCAAACCTGAAATATGAATTAATTTCCATTTCGTTGAAAGTGTAAGCTTGTTTTTGACCTTGTCAGATTTGATGGCCGAATGTTAAATCAAATCAAATATCGCTCGTGCATCATACCATTGGTCTTGATTTGAACAATGGCTGTGAAAAGTAAGGTTAATTTCACCTAAGAAGTTGAATGTGGTCGAAGATCATCACGTAGTGTCAAGGATGTAATGTTTGATGTTGCGAGATCTTGTGTGGACTGTAAGTAGTGGTTAAAGCCTGTGTAGAAGGCGTTGTTATGTGCTACAGTTTTGGAGGTATGGGTTGTATTATCAAGATGCAATAGAGTGTGATGTCTTTGATCACAATGTCGGGTCATGTATCTGCTACCACAGTCTTTGGCACTATAATCTAACAAAAGTCAATAGCAACAAGATCTGGTTGTTCGTAAAATGTGAATTCGATACTGGGGCTTTTCCGATTACGAGGTCGAGAAGTGTATATTTTCCACCGACTCAAAAGTCTCAATTCGCTGAGGTAAAAACCTGTTGAATTCATCCCACGAGGGCATTTTTGAACTATCTAGTAGTGTATTTTCAAAATCCTCAGGGTAATGCCGTGGGATTTTCACAGAGCACAAAAATATCTACATTTGATCCCAAGTATCGATGTCTAGACTATAACCTAACACAAGTCAATAGCAACAAGATCTGGTTGTTCATGAAATGTGAATCCGCGTGGATAAAAGAGCCTCGATCTCCGCGTTAATGGTGCCGAGTGAACTTTTGTAAGCAGCGATTGCATTCTTATATTTGGACCGTAACTTACTATGATCAATGGCCTTATCCTCCTATGTTGGCCTAAAGTCTAGACATTCCTCATATGCGCCTTCGACTAGCGTCCAAAACTTTCCCCAAAAGACAGACATATATTTTTTGGTAAAACAAATACGTTTTTGGAACTTTTTTTGTTTATGTATTTTGGTATTTCGCTTTACTTTTCTTTTTGCACCAAAATTTACTTGTTCAGTTATGTAGTTAGCTAATTTAATTTAACCAACTATATTTGTATTTGTTTGTATGGTAGACAAATTTAAGATTTTTGTTTTGATAATTTTAGGTTTAAAAATTATGATTTTGTTACTTTTTTGTTTTCACTCCACAATAACTTTATTTTTTATTAGTTCTTTTAGTTCGCTTTGCCTTCAAAGTCACAATATTTTATTTATCACCTAATGTTTTTTTATTTTCAAAAAGAACAATTTTATCCGGTTCGAAGGACTAATGGTTAATGGGTAGGTAATAAATTAGAGTTTCAGTTTATTTTTAAATTATTTAATCGTAATTGTATTTTGCTTGACACCTGGTCACCTTATTATGTTTTGTTAAGAAAAGCCAAATCCTGTTTGTTTTATATTTGCGTTCAAATATGATTTATTTATTTCACTTTACTTATATTTTCGTTTTTATTTATAAAATATTTTTTTCTTCAATTTGCATATTTTGCTTCTTTGACCATTTACACCTTTATTTTCAAAGATTTAAAATAATGAGGTGTGACACTTTCAATTTAATTCTTAATGAAATTTGGCAAAAGTTAGTTGTTTTTTACCAAGAAAGGAAGTATTCTAAACTAAAATATATCCGTTAAGTTTTAGATATAGCACCCACACATATGCTTAGCTAAATTTATGTTTTTTTAATGCATCTTCATCAAATAACATCCAATTTGAATGAAATTTGCACAGTCTAGTTTTCGGACCTCGGAATGGCCTTATGAAAATCGAAGAAAATCGGTTCAGATTTAGATCTAGCTCCTACAATTTTGTTAATTCGATTTTTCTGTTTTAGCTCCAGATGCATACTTACATCCAATATTGAAGAAGTTCGGCACACGTTAGTCTTTTTGAACCAGGGAAGGACGTTATTGAAGTTAAAGAAAATCGGTTCAGATTTAGCTCCCACACACTTATTCTTATTTGATTTTATGTTTTAAGCACTAGCACTAGCTGGCACAGTTTACATCTAACCTTAATAAAATTAGGCACATGTTAGATTAGTGGACCATGAAAGGACGGTATTGAACTGAAGAAAGTCGATTGAGATTTAGGTATAGCCCCCCACACACATATGTTCATACGATTTTATGTTTTAAGCTCTAGACGTCACGTATTGCTTGCAAAATCATTGAAATTTGGCACACGTTAGATATTTGGATAAGGGAAGGAAGTTATTGAAACTAAAGAAATTCCGTTCAAATTTACAGTGGCAGACAAAACTCTACGTACGACCCCTTTTTCTTAAATTTACCATGTCCTAATGCATGTTTGTTTTAAATCTGATAATTGTATAAAAAATAACAAAATAATATATATCTCCAATATTAACTTTTAAAGTTATTCACAAGAAACTCAAAAAAACCATTGACAAAAGTGTACATACGAATTAAAAAAGAAGAAATTATATGGAAAAATAATAATAATTTTTTTTTAATATTTTGTTGGGCCACCGATGACCGCTTGCAACCGTCTGGGCATTGAAGCAACTAAGCTATTGAGATCTTCCTGCGTTATTTTCTGCCACTCTTCTTGCAGCTTCTCTTTTAGAGTTGGAGCACCACTAATAGCGTGCTTTCGGATCCAAAATTTCCTACACGTGTTCTATTATGTTCAAGTCCGGGCTTTGTGGGGGTGAATACAGTTGTCGTGGAGCATAATAAAGCAGCCAGTCCATCACTACCTGCGACGTATGCTTGGGATCATTGTCCTGTTGGAAGATCCAGCTCTTTCCTAGGTATAACTTGTCTACGGATGGCTTCAAATTGTGTTCCAATATGGTTTTGTATTGGAAGCGATCCATAATACCTTCAACAAATACCAGATATCCAACGCCTGAGGCTGCAACTGCTCCCCTGACCATAACACTGCCACCACCATGTTTCACAGTCGGCATTAGGTGCTTGGGATCCATTGCAGTGTTCGGTTTTCTCCAAACTTTGGCTTTACCGTCTTATCTAAATATGTTGTATTTAGTCTCATCCGTAAATAGCACCCGTTTCCAGAAGTAAATTCCCATATTTATATGCCTTTTTGCGAACTCCAAGCGAAGTTTCCTGTTTTTCGCTTATTAGGGGCTTCTTGAAGGGCACTAGCAGCCCCAGTTTACATATAATCTCAATGACATTTAGAACATGTAAGATTATTATAACAAGAAAGGACGTTATTTAATTCGAAGAAATTCATGTTAGAGTTAGGTACGAGTATAGCTCCCAAACACATATGGTTATCCGATTTTAGGTTTTTTGTCTTATTAAAATTTGGAAAGTTGAAAGATTTTTGGACCACGGAGATACGCTATTAATATCGAAGAAAATTGGTTAAAATTTAGGTATAGCTCCCATATATCTGTTTAACTGATTTTTCTTTTCTGAGTTCTAGAAGCAAATATTACATCCAATTTGGATGATTTTGTCTCACGTTAGGTTTTTGGACCACGGAGTGGCGAAATAAAAATCAAAAAAAATCGGTTCAGATTAGCAAAAGCTCCCACTTATATGTTCATTCGATTTTGTTGTTTATAGTTGTAGAGGCCACATCGTACATTCAATCTTATTTAAATTTTGCAAACGTTAGTCTGCACATGGAAGGGTCTTATTAAAATTGAAGAAATTCGGTTCAGATTTAGATATGGGTCCCACAGACGAATCTCCATCCCATTTTATTTTTGAAACTCTAGCTGCCACAAAGTTCATTTAATCTTGATTAAATTTTGGAACACTTTAAATTTTTTGACCAAGGAATAAAGTACCTGTGATTGCAGAAATTCGGTTTGGATTTAGATTCACCTCGCACATAATTATGTTCATATGATTTTATGAAAATAGCCACACGTTAGAATTTAAGACCAAGGAAGAGCATTTGAAGACCATCGGTTCAGATTTAAATATCGCTCCGACACACATATCTTCGTCAGATTTATACGTTTACCTCTAAAAGCCACATATTGCATCTAATATTATACCTTATTTCTCTATGTCAAACGAAAACATTAGCGAACGAAAAAGTGTCACTCGAATTCGACTGAATTTTCGGTTCTCAACAATAAACACTTTTGTTCATCTGCTCTTGCGTGCGTCACTTATTGTATGTTACGTTATTGAGTTGCCATATCCACATTTTTCAAAACAAAATAAAAATTCGACTTAATATTCGGTTCTCAACAATAAACACTTTTGTTCATCTGCTCTTGTGTGAGTCACCTTTTGTATGTTACGTTATTGAGTTGCCATATCCACATTTTTCGGTTTATTAAGTTCTTTAAAAAATACTCCTTGATTGTATAGGCGTAAATACAGCCATGCCAGAAAACACAGAACAAAATAAAAATAACAGATAAACAAAACACACAAAGCAATAAAAACGAACAATGGAAAACAAATTTTTAAAACAAAACATACAAATTATTCCAAAAAAAAAAAATTCGCAGCAAAAAAAGACATACTGTGAAATTTGCCAGTGTAGATGTAGGAGATCCAAGGGTGTTTACCTTTAAGAGGAGCTTCCATTTTTTCTATCCCTTTTTAATTTTTTGTTTCGCTTTCTCACTTATATACCTATATATTTTTGTCAGACGAAACAAAATAGCAAGTGGTAGATATTGACATTTATTTCGCAGAGTTGACAACTCGTTCGAGCTAGAGAATCAGCTTTTTGTGAGAAAACGGTTACAGTTAGCCTTATTTTGCATAGAATGCGATAAGAGAAACCCAAAGCATATTTCTTTCGTGTACGAGGCTAACTAATGCGTTCTTTCGACATTAAGAAACAGGACATTAATGAAATTTAGCACACGTTAGTTTTTTGGACCAGCAAAAGATGTTACTAAAATGGAAGAAAATCGGTTCAGATTTAGATATACCTCCCTCACACATATGTTTATCCGATTCTATGTTTTCAGCTCTAGCAGCCACCTATTGCACTTGATCTCAATGAAATTTGGAGTGGGAGTTAATCAGATTTAAATATAGCTCCACACACACATGTTTATCCGATTTTATATTTTTAGCACTAGATGTCATATATTACATTCAGTCTTAATGAAATTTGGGACATGTTACTTTTTTGGAAGAACGAAAAAGTTACTGAGATTGAAGAAAATCGGTTTAGATTTACAAAAAGATTTTGTGTTTGTAGATCTAACTGCCACATATTACATATAATATTAAGCTCTAGCTGTCACATATTGCATTTACTGGTGATGAAATTTGCAACTTGTAAGTTTATTGGACCAAGGAGGATGTTATTGAAATTAATTTTATGCTTTTAACACCATCTGCCACTTGTTGCACCCTACATCGATTAAATTCGGCACACTTTAGTTTTTGGACCAAGTCGAGGAAATGAAAACTTATATTGAAGAAAATCAGTTCAGATTAAGAATTAGCACCCACACACATATCTACAATTGATTTAGTGTTTGTAGCTCTAACTGCCACATATTAAATATAATCTTAAGCTCTAGCTGTCACATATTGCATTCACTCGTGATGAAATTTGGCACTCCAGTAGTAGACAACTGCGCCTACTACTTCATGTGGGCTGTTTAAGTGCTTAATCGGAACTACCCCTCTTGTTTAGGAGGGGTTAAAATCCTTGGAGGGTGAAAATGTTCTCACTCCAGTAGTAGATAACTGCGCCTACTACTTCATGTGGGCTGTTTAAGTGCTTATTCGGACCTACCCTTCTTGTTTGGGAGGGGTTAAAATCCTTGGAGGGTGAAAATGTGCTCTTTTTTGAGGGGTTAAAGCTTGCTACTTTGTCTGTTTTCTGAGCGGGGTTAAAATTGTTGGACACTGAAAATGTACTCTTTTTCAGGAGTTAAATTCTAAGAGCTTGGTCTTTGTGTAGTTTTGCAGTTTAAGCAAGGCGAGTTAAGTGTTTTTTCGGCAGCAGAGTTCTAATTTTATTTTTCATTTTTCCTTTCTTATTTTGTGTTATATTCATTAAAGCGCAGCTTAAAAGAATTTTAATTGTTTTTTCGGCACTTACCCCTATTTTCATAAACCGTTTTCATAGGAGCGTGGCTAGGTTGACCCGTTCTTTAAACCTATCGTTACTCTTGCGCATACATAATGTTATTCTTTTCGTACAATGTTATCATAACATAACATACTTTGTGTGTGGCTTTTGTAAGCTTGATTTTGGTTTTGATGTTGGCTAATTGAATTTGATTTATGTCGTAAGAAAATATGAGAGTGGCTTCAATTTGTTTTATACTGATAGGATCGTGTCATTGCTTCATCTTGAGTTTGAAGTGAAATGATGGTATACCGTCTAAGGAGATTCATAGAGAATCAACGCAGCCTGTTTGGCACCAGGCTACTTGAAATTATCATTTGCTGTACTACCAGGATGAGGTTTGGTTGGGTGATAATGTCACCTTTATTTTGATGACTACGCTAAGGTTGTGTTATGAATTTTATATTTTAGATTAATTTTTAGCAAGTGAAAAGGTAGTATCCTCTTTTTCAGGTGTTCTCAGTTCTTGCTTTTAATTCATATTTACGAAGCCATTCACATGTTTTCTGCAGAATGAGTTTTTCTACCGTCCCTCTCTGCTAAGTTCTCTGCTATCGAAAGGGCGTTTGAATAAGTAATAGTAAGGTACAACTGACGTGACCGGCATAAAAGCCAACTCCTTTATATATATATATATATATATATATACTATTGTCTTATCCATGACAAACCGAAAATCGACCAATGCGATCTCTGCTCTATTTATTTTAAACATGTTACAGCAAAGTTTCGAAAACAGGTATAGTATTAATTTTTAGATAACCCTTTATATATGCTTTCTCTTTTAAGTCTACTATCAGTATCTTTTAGTTCACTTTTTTAGTACACTATGGAGCAACAAGCTAAAAAAAACAGATAAGCAGTTTCAGAATGATGATGTTGTCTTTGAATTTGAATATTTTATAAACCTAAACTTAAAAGCAAATTGCGGACTTTTGGCGACGATGAAATTTAAACCTTTGATATTTTCAAAATAAGAAGAAGCATTTTTTTGGAATGTCACGAAAACTACGGTTCCATCTTATAACATGTAAGGACTATATTCAGATTCGGTTAAATCAATGTGAATTTTTCGATTCGTTTAACTAACTAAACGATCCACCAATGGAGGATGTTAAATTTGACTTTCGTCATAAGGATACGGCAATAAAATAAAAATAGATTGTAAGACTTGGCGTAAAATAACCCGCATCAGAATATTAGAGTATTTTTAACAACAGTCGTTTGCTGGAACAACATTCTAGAAAGACAAATACCATATGATAATTTGTATATCCCTGCCTGTGCTGCTTTGAAAAACACATATTCAAGTAACTGATATAAAAGGATTCCATGAGAAAGATGTTCAAGTATATCTTACAAGACTCTGTTATGAGTTTGGAAAAAATTATAAAACATGATGTAAAATTTTATAAATTACTCTTAAGAATCGATTATAAATAAAATAAAAAAAACAGTAAAATAAAATTCGTTTGGTCTATTTTACTTTATTTAAATTGACAAAGGTATTTAATACATAAACGTCCAGAATTAAATGTTTGATAATTTTTGCTTCCTCTTATAATTATATTAAATTTTATCCCCTAAATATCGAGAAGCGGTTCATAACTATCATAGTACTCAATATTGTTGTTATTTTTGTTGTATGCTACCCAATGTGTACCATAGCCGCGGTATGAGTCCAAATTAACTATTCCGCTTTATCTAATTCTAGGTGATTTGGGAAGTTTGTCCCTCATGTAGACTCCTCTAAAATATGGAATATGTTTTTTTTCCAAATTCTCTTATATCGATATCAGCGTGAGGTCTTTTGTGTGGTTGTTTTTTTGTTTTGTTTAGTTTTTTGATCATTTATTGTTGTGTGTGATTCACATATATATGATTATATGATTGAAAATAAAGTCCTTTTCCCATTGCTATTCCCTCTATTCGCTTATTATGTCGCACATTTTCTTCAAATTGTTGTTTAGCGTTTTTAGCGGTCTTGTTTTTGATAGGAAGATGCAGCCGACTGGGAGCATTAACTCCGAGTGCACCAAGAACTGATTCAATAGGTATAAGAGTTAGAAATCCACCAACTTTTGGCACTCGAACTTGAGTTAATGTTAAATAATTGGGCTTCTCAAAGCATCATAATTGATGGATAAACAAAAATGAAATACTGTAATTTTTAATAATTTCAATAAAAATGAATAAGACTACTAAAACAAAACACTTGTTTTCATTTGATATTTAACTGTTATAATGTCAGTAGCTTTGAGCGGAAGATCTTCTTTATTAACTGCTAATTATTTACCATCTATTGAATTACCTAGGGAATGTGAAGCATGTTTGGTAGATTTTCATTCATACAACTTAATTTCAAACATTGATTATGATAATAATTTATTTTATATTGATGATATCATAATTGAATAACCAATAGGTTCCTACGAGATAACAGATATAGTGAAAACTATAAAAACAGCATATAAAAAGCAAAATGAAGACGAAACAATAGAGAGTAAATAGTACATTGCAAATTGAAAAAATGTCCTCATATGAGGCGATTAATTTAAAAAAAATCGTTCTATAGAAACTTTGTTTGGATTTGGTGAAAGAATACTTATATCGAATACAAGACATATTTTTTATCCTCATGTCAACATTTTAAAATTAAATACCGTACAAATATAGTGTAATATAACAACTGGTGCTTACATGAATAACACTGTGGAACAAAGTCAGGTTAGCAAAAGCTAGGTCGAAAATATAAGCTAAATTAGAAGACCCGTATCGCGGCGTTTATATGATTTTTCAGCTATAACTCTTCGACTAATTGATATTATTTTAATCTGTAAAAGCCAAATTATTGGTAGAGACCTGTCCGACAATTAAAATTTTAAAATGAAGCAAAATATTGGAAAAATTATTTTTTTCATGCTTTTTGAATATATTTGCCACAAAACTGTCTTTTTTGCTTTCTGTTTGATCTATAATATGCTTTTCAGTTTCTTCAATAAATTTCATTAGAAAAGAAAACAATCATAATACAAAACTTTCGTTTTCCAGCTTAATATTAAGTTTCTTCTCATTTTTTATGTATTAATTTTGTTCAGTGTTGGTTTTGAAGAAACATTGAAAACTCAAAAGCGGTAGAAGTAATTAAACAGAGAAGTTCCAAGAGTTAGGAATTAATTAAACAACTTTTTTGTTTTCAATCACCGCACAGGTAGCGATTTTTTTTATTTCGTACAAGCGCACTAATTTCAAAAATAAAGATTCTGTTAAGACTCAAAACTCAGCCGAAGCTGACGTCTTTTAATTTTCGCTAGGTCTTAATTAAAAACGCTATTATTTTTTTGGAATTTATTTTATTTTGCGAGTGATTTAAGTTAAGTGCATTTCATAAATATAACAAAAAAAACATTGTATAATAAATATTGTATTAAAAATGTCGGAATCAAAATGTAAAATGGACCATTTCTGCAGTGTTTGTGGACGTTTCATAGCAAGCGGTGAAAAATGTGGCAGTGCGAGTGATTTTTGGAAGCCTATAAACAATATTTCTCGCATGAGTTCATCACTGACGTAAACTATGCCCCTATAAAGTTTTCTTTAATTGCTATTCAACTCTTATGCAATCGAAAAGTGAAAAGAAGAAGGCTATGCCTTTTGGTATACCAATTATGTGGTTAGACAACAGGCCGTATTAAGAAGAAAATTGCTATGGATGTATCAACTACCATACAACTTTAAATAGAAGTAAAACGAAGAATATCACGTATGTAGCAGTGCCAAATGTCCAATTACCGTTACCGCTCTCAGAATTCCTTCCAGTACCAACATACCGAAGTATTCATCTTCAAACTGATATCAGTACTACAACCACCGCTGCTACATCCATGCATTTCTTCTCGGAATACGACCCTGGTTAAGGTACATCTTATAAAACATCAAAGGACCTAATCCTAGTCACACAAAACAAATTAGATGGAATTGTTGCAAATTTGTGTTTTACCCAGAAAAACTAGAACTACTGGCTTTATTTCTGAAAGGAATCAATTTGCTGGCGAAAGGTACCAAAATAACAGCATATCGAAAACGCCAAAAAGAGTTAGAAAAGTTCTTCAATATGAATGATGCAACAAATTTCGCTTATTCCAACGATATTAAAAAGTTAATGGAGACGATAGGGTTAACCTAAAAAAAGATGATTGGCGTTATTCATCGATAGTTCACTAATAAGCTTAAAAGTTGTGCTTTTGCACAAGACAAATAGAATGCCTTCTGTGAGGATTGCATATAGCACTGACACTAGTATTTCGATAATTTAAAACACATTCTGGAAGTAGTTAAATATAAGAAGAACCAGTGGCGCATGTGCTGCGACCTCAAAATAGTTTCATAGATAACAGGCTTAACAGCATCTGGCCGTCCAAAATATCCGTGTTGTTTGTGCGATTGGGATTCACGATACGGAGAACTTACTAAAGGCAGAAAGCAGTACAAACAGCATAACTGGAATAGTCGCATTGGACGGAAATGGCCTAAAGACAATAGGTTGCACGAAAGTCTTGCTCCATAAATCAAAATTTTGTTGCCGTTGATCCACATTAAACTTGGCATTGCTAAAATTTTTCTAAAATGTATCGCAACCGACAAGACATTTTCTAAGTAACTCCAAACTAAGTAACGCCAAAATTCAGGAAGGGGTTGTTAATGGTCCCAACAAACGGAAACTAATGAGTCGTCAAGGTTTTGACCAAGTTCTGACAGACCGAGATTTAAATGCATGGCTCGCATTGAAAGCAGTCATTAAAGGACTTTTGAGAACAGAACGCAAAGACAACTACACGCAATCTGTTGCAAACATGTTGGCAGCATTCGATGAAATTGGGGTTAATATGTCGTACAAAATTCATCTTTTGCATCAGCATCTTGATCAACTCGCTCAACAGTTGCCAACTGAATCTGATGAGCAAGGCGAACAAGATCACCAAACTGCGCTTTCATTTGAAATAAGGTAACTTTATGTATAGAGTATGCATATTTTGAACTCCTAGATTTTTCTTATATCTTTGTCAGATTGAACAATTTAAACATGTTAACGATAGGAAACTATTTTCGTTTCAGGTACAGAGGAAAGAAATCTCCAGGTGCAATACTCGCTAAAATTTGTTTTTGGTATAAAAACACATTTGAAGAAGAGAAAGACGAGGAAAGAAAAGATGGGAAATACAAAGATGAAATAACAGAATATCTGTTGGACGAAATTGTCGACCTTTTTGATGATGATGACGATAACCAAGATATTAGAGAGAGCAGTGATGTTGATTCACAGCCGCCTGCTAAACGGCATCTGGCCAAATCATTCATTCAAACTTCAAAACCAACACTGAAAAAATTGATACATAAAAATGAGATGTAAATTAAAATTAAGCTTGAAAACGCAAGTTGTGTATTGTTTCTTTTCAAATGAAATTTATTGAAGAAACTGAGAATCATATTATAGATCAAACAAAAAGCAAAATAGACTTAGTTTTGTGGAAAATATTTTTAAAAAGCATGAAAAAAAAAATATTTTTCCAACATTTTGCTTCATAAGCACCAAACAATTCTCTAAATCAATTTTTAAAAAAAAATTATTGTTGGACAGTTCTCTAGCAACAATTTGACTTTTAATATCAACTAGTCGACGAGTTATAGCCAAACCTTATAAACAATATGCTAAAAATCGCCATTTGTCTGCAAAGTTCGAAGGTCGATTAAAAAAAATATTTTCATACCTCACTCTCAGAATCGACCTAACTTTTGCTAACCTGAATTTGTTCCACAGAGTAATTTGACTACACACACCATTCATCAATTTGCAACCCTGGCTATAAATTGAAATGAAAGACCTAGAAATCTTTTTTATTTGCCAGTAAACGTCAAAGAAATAAGTATTCTAAAAGTTCAGATTGTTGATAAAGACGCACTATTAATTAATTTTCGCAGGGAAGAAATTACACTTCGACGTCATCTTAGACCAATATCAAAATGATTATTTATAATAAATATACTAATACAAAGAAATACCTAAACATTCCCGTTCAAGCACTCAAACCTAAAAGACCACTGCTAACAAAAGAAAACAACAAAATTTTGAAATCTTTAAAACTACATTAAAAAACATATTGTCTGAATTACTACACGCCACTGATAAGCCCCTTTCGGATGAAAGCATAATAAAAAAAGAATATCCCAGCTATATTCCATATACGTATACAATTATTTAAGCATAATGGTAAAATTAGAATCACACTTGAATATCAAGACCAATATGATATACCGAGTGAAAGTTATCTGTATATAGAAAGAAATGTGACACTATTAGGAGGTGCCAAATCTTCAAATGCACGACTTCGAAATAATTATGTACCGAAAATGTTTGATGATATACGATATGAAATAATTGGTATAGAATCCGATAGAATTCAAAATCTAGGGGTATCAAGCACAACAAAGAATTTTGTATACCCAAACGAATTTGAAAGCAATATGATGAAGAATGTTGGATGGAATACTGGTGGCGATTTATCGGTGGAGTCATTTAACTTTTACATTCCCTTAAGTTATTGTTGGGGTTTGCTGAAGACTTTAAAAAGGTTTATTTTAAACTGCAAACACTAAGCTCAAGTGATGAAAATGCTTGTTATAAAAATTAAAATCTAAAGTGAACTATAAGAAATTTATCATGGAAAATCCCTCACATACATCTCTCCGAGTCCTCAAAGGTAAAAATAATTAGGGATGGAACATCTTGACCTCTGGCATTTCGGAGCTGGGATTGCCATTTTAACACAACCTTTTCAAGCGCAACAAAGTGTAATTGAAATGTAAAATTATCGGCTAATAGAGAAAGACCACGGTTTATTCTTATTGCATTCAAAAAGAATCTTCATTTATTTACTGTAATCTAAAAAACATGAAAGTACATTTAAACTCAGAGACCTACCCATACGATGATCTAATTTTGAAGTTTAATGAAAATCGGTTTGCCGTGCTATGCGATATGTATGCTAAATATCAACAAAGTTACTATATGAAATAGTCCCAACCACTTGATTCATGCGAAAAGTTTAAGGACTGTACCTATTATTGTAGTAGATGTCAGATGTCTGGTAAATTAAGTTTGAAACAAACATACCGGTTACTACGTCTGCATACTGCTTGATTCTTCACGATCGCTTAACATAATATACTCCTTTAACAGGAGTTATCCAAAAAATTATTTAAATTGTTTCAAAACTAATGGTCTTGTTTTTTGTATACTCACCAGATTCCAAAAATTCAATAAAGATATCATTTATATTTTCCAAATTAAATAAAAATGGTTTTTATGTAAAAATTGATTAAAAAAAATAAACAACGAAGGGGTGTATGTATGTGATAACATATAATAAATACATATTTTTTCTATCATCAATAAATGATAAATTAAGATTAGACTCAAACTCAGTTAATAATTCTAATTCACATAAGTTAACATCAAAATCATCATTTAACATCCCAACATCGGTAGATATATTTAAATCATTTATATTCCAATCGTTTTCGAAATTTCCCCGTGCGTATGTATTTATTTTATCATTTTAACTTTTCGTTTTGTGTCCATATAATTTAATACTACTTTACTTAGCCTTTATGTATAAATATTATGAAGTTTAGACTTGAAAGTTAGCATACTATCGCAAGTTTTTATTTCATTAAATAAACAATGTTTATATTTTTCTATCGTATATTTCGATACTACATATTTTTTAACTCCTTTCGCTTTTTTTACCTCATCACCATTATCTACGGTAAACGAATACATATTTGGGCCCAACCCAACAAATTCCTTCAAAACCATTCTACAGTTTTCGTCCTTCATACTATCGCAAGTTTTTATTTCATTAAATAAACAATTTTTATATTTTTCTATCGTATATTTCGATATTACATATTTTTTAACGCCTTTCGCTTTTTTTACCTCATCACCATTATCTACGGTAAACGAATACATTTTTCATATAATTTTAACTAATTCTATTCTCGAATTTTGGTTTCATATATCCATAATGAAAATCATACATTTTCAGTTTAGATAATTCTAAAACACAAAATCCTAAATAGGTTGCTTTGTTATATTTAACCTTAAATCTATCCATTTGTACTATCCAAATATTATCGGCTATGGAAGTTGGGACTTGCTATTAATGCTTCTGCTATATATTTATTACAATTAGTTTTTCCCAGTAAGTAACTAACTTATCGTCCTTCCGCCATGGTTTTACCATAAAGCATTGTTACGTAATTAAAACAAAAATTTTCAAACGAACTACTTTAATTTTTTCTATGTCCATTATGTAAATTAATAAACTGTTTTAACCAAGGAGTTTGATCGAATGATAAAACTAGGTGTTTAAGCACTATGTAGTGCATGGAATAAAACCGTTTTGGAGACAAATCGACAACAAGCTTCTTATGTTTTGCTCCTCCAACTATCTTGTTTTCCGCGCAAAATGGTAAATCATTATGTGCATTATGAATGTAATAAGAGTAATGTAAGTCCAATTCATATGTATATCCCGTTAACCGTAAAGATTGTCAGCATCTTAATACATTAAATATTGAGAAGGTTTGCTTTGATCAAAATCAGAAAAATTTTAGTGATTACCCCTGATGATGAACGACGAAGTCAGTTCGAAATATTGGGTTATTTAAAATTAAATAAATTATAAAAACACCAACATCTGTTTTTTGCTTATGACCTCAAGCCTGACAATAACTGAAAAATAAACAACAAAAGGTCAACTATACAAATACTAATATCAGGAAAATCTTTATTATTCTTTAAATACTTCTTACTACATTGCGATAAAACCCCTCGCACACCCTTACTGCCAAAATAATGCATATCAATGTCCGTTAAAAGCTATAACTCAACTTTTGTGGTTTTAAGCATTGCATCCTACGATAACCCAGGAGCCGTATAGTACTAACTTACACCACGTTTGTAAATACCCTTACATAACTTTCTGAAGTTTTCAAATGTATCTGTTAGGAAAAGTACATCCGTTTTCAAATATAATTCCATATAATCACGCAAATGTTTACAACCAAATGTGTTCCAAACTTGAACAGCGTGGTTATAATCATTTTTTATTATTATTTCTATACTTACTATAGAAAGTACTGATAGGAGGAAGTTCATTGATTTTTTCTTAACTTTTAATAATCATCTAGAAACTCATAAGGAAAAATTCCATATCTTTTAATAAGTTTAAAGTGATTATCGTTGTGTACGAACACTACGAAAATGATCGTCAGTGAGATTGTTTGCTAAAGAATCTAATCTAGCTACCATAAATCTAAGGGAGCCTAAAATCTCAACTCTAAATTTATTCATCATCCATTACAACTGTGTGAGAAAGTGAGGTATAAAGTCCCTTATGTAAAGGAATAATTTTTATGTGCCCCGGAATATATTATAATAGCTATCTTATAAACAAAAAAGAATCGTAAGAAGAAAAATTATGGAAATAACTTGGAATACAATTTGGGACACGATAATGTAAGTAAGTTACACTCGTTGTTCAGATCTAAGGTGACGTCTTATTAATATTAATCTCCAATCCCTCTTTTCTTATAAATGTCTATCCGAAATCCTTTTCTTGAAGTTCAGACAATTTTGTTTTTAGAATATCCACCTAATCCTTAAAAACTTCTTCTATATTATCAGCTCTGGTAACTTGTATTAATTTGGTTATATGAAACATTATATTCTCCAAGTTGAACTTTATTACATTGTGGGTTGCTAAACTATTCATTAATAGTTTAACAATAGACTTATTATCATCTCTGAAAATTCGTCTAGTTGTAAGGCGCTAAGTCATTATTATATTTATATGACGCAATACGATTGTTAAAATAGATTCGTATTTGTTTTATACTTCCACTAATAGCGAAAATGATCGTCAGTGAGATTATTTGCTAAAGAATCTAATCTATCTGCCATAAATCTAAGGGAGCCTAAAATCTCAACTCTAAATTTTTTCATCATCCATTACAACTGTGTGAGAAAGTGAAATATAAAGTTCCTTATGTAAAGGAATAATTTTTATGTGCCCTGGAATATATTCTAATAGTTATCTTATAAATAAATGAGAATCGTAAGAAGAAAAATTATGGAAATAACTTGGAATACAATTTGGGACACGATAATGTAAGTAAGTTACACTCGTTGTTCAGATCTAAGGTGACGTCTTATTAATATTAATCTCCAATCCCTCTTTTTTTATAAATGTCCATCCGAAATCCTTTTCTTGAAGTTCAGACAATTTTGTTTTTAGAACCTAATCCTTAAAAACTTCTTTTATATTATCAGCTCTGGTAACTTGTATCAATTTGGTTATATGAAATATTATTGGCAATAAAATTTCTTCCACGTAAAGCTTTATATATTCTCCAAGTTGAACTTTATTACATTGTGGGTTGCTAACTATTCATTAATATTTTAACAATAGACTTATTATCATCTCTGAAAATTCGTCTAGTTGTAAGGCGCTAAGTCTTTATTATATTTATATGACGCAACACGATTGTTAAAATAGATTCGTATTTTTTTATACTTCCACTAATAGCTTGTGCGCTATTATCTTTGCGTTCTGCTGTTCTGTAATGTCTAGAATGTGTTCTAAATTTTCGTAAATTTTATCAAAATTAACAGAACATATTATTTCAGTAATTTTTTTTGGAAAGTTTTAAAACGGCTTTGATGTTTAACACACGGTGTATAAAGACAGACTGGACTTAACAATGTCTGTTGATTCTGCTATGGCTCAATTAAAAAATGGAGAACACCTGAAAGGGGGGATTCCATCGAGTCAGTTGTTAGAAAACGAATCGACAATTTAAAATGCAAAACAGAACCTTAGATCTGAACTAAAGGGGTATTGTTCATCACAGCAATTATCAAGTATAAGAAGACCGGAAAGACCGAGTTGATTCTGATATGGCTTAAAATCAAGAATTGAGAACACCTGAAAAAGGTGTGATTTCTGAAAAATTTATTTTGTGTACATACTATTACATACTTTGTGTGTGCGTTTTGTAATCTATGATATTGGTTTTGTTGTTGGCTAATTGAATTTGATTCTTTTTTATACTGATAGGATCGTGTCATTGTTTCACCTTGTGTTTGAAGTGAATGATGATATACCGTCTTAGAAGATTCATAGAGAATCAACGTAGTCTGGCTGGTACCAGGCTACTTGTACTTGTCTTTTGCTGTACTATCAGGATGAGGTTTGGTTGGGTATTAATGTTACCCTTATTTTGATAACTACTCTAAGGTAGCAAGTGAAAAGGTCGTATCCTTCATATCAGAATCGACGCTGTCCGTCCGGGCAAAAAAAAAAAAACAATTAAAAACATCCTGAGGCACACAAAGTAGCAGGCTTCCAATATTTAACACAATATAAGGAAGAGGCAGTTGCCGAAAAAACACTAAACTCGCTAGCACAAACTACAAAATGGCACAAAGTCACACGTACCAATGAATTTAAACTAAAAAGAGAGAGGGGTAGGTTCCGAAAAAAAAACAAATCAAACTCCTCTGAACCACGCTTCAATTAATTTTACCCAAAGTAACAGAGAGTCAATTACCGAAAAAACAATCAAAACTCTTCTAAGCCGCGCTTCATTGAATTTTACCCAAAGTAACAGAGGGGCATGTGCCAAACAACATAAAAAAAACTCTTCAGAGCCACGCTTCAATGAACTTAACCTAATGTAACAGAGAGACAAGTGCCGAAAAAACACTTAAGTCACCCCGCATAATCTGCAAAACCACACAAAGTACCAGGCTCCCAGAATTGAACCCCCCACAAAGAGTACATTATCACGATCCAGTGCTTTTAACCCCTCCCAAAAAAGAGTGCTAAGTCCGATAAGCACTTAACCCAGCCGCATGAAGTAGTAGGCACAGTTATGTACTACACACTTGTTAGTTTATTGGACCAAGGAAGGACTTAAAGATTGGTGATTGGTGAAGACTTAGGTATAGCTCCCGCATACATATATTCAATCTATTTTCTGTTTGTACATTTGCATATATTACATATAAACTTAGTGAATTAAGGTAAACGTTAGTTTATGAGACCAAGGAAGAAACTTTTTGAAATTGAAAAAAATCGTTTAAGGTTTAGATATAGCTCCCACATATTAGTTCATTCGGCTTAATGTTATCTGCCACATTTTACATTCAATATTTTTAAAATTTGGCACACGTTAGCTTATTGGACCAATGAAGAAAGTTATTGAAGTTGAAATAATCGGTTCACGTTAAGATAAAGTTCCAACACATATTTCCATCCTATTTTATGTTTGAAGCTCTACCTGTCACATATAACATCCAATCTTAAAGATATTTAGCACAAGGTTATTGTTTGAACCAGCGAAGAAAGTTACTGAAATTAAAAAAAAACGCTTCAGATTTAAATATATTGAGAAACGGGGCATTAATGAAATTTAACACAAGTTAGTTTTTTGGACCAGCAAAAGAAGTTATTTAAATGAAAGAAACTCGGTTCAGACCTAGATATAGCTCCCACACACATATGTTTATCCGATTTTATGTTTTTAGCACTATATGCCATATATTTCAATCAATCTTAACCCTCCGGCTGGTAAGAAGGTCCCTGGGGACCTTTTTCATTTTTAAGCTGAAATCACCCCTTGTTGCGTTCTAAGCAAAATTTATCTAGAATCGTTTTATAAAAAGTTCAAACCGATCCGACCAACAGTTTAGTTTCTTTTGAGATTTAAATGTGTTTAGTACGGGAACGTGTGAAAAGATCCGCTGGGATCTTGTACTGAAATTTAGAGAAATCGTTAATAAATGCACTGTCTTTTCGCTTGTTTTATTGTTTGAACACATCACAAACGTGTTCCTTGAATTTTAGTTACTCTTTGGATTATTTTATTGTGACTTTCCTTGAAAAATAATAAACTTTCCGTCCCTTTTTGCATTTTTGTTACCGTCCCTTTTGAGTTGTTTGAATTTTCCCTTCCTTTTTACGCATACTTTTACCTACTCTTACTCTCACATAGACGAAGATGTACAAGCTAGAAGCCAGGAAGACGTAGAAAGGGGTATAAAAGCGGCTATAGTTTCGTAAACCAAATCAGTGAAAGTTGAGACAGTGAACATTGAACATCGAGTGCAAAATTTTTTTTTGAATATTATAAAGAGAAATAAAAGTGCAATACAATGGAAGAGGAAAATTTAGATATTGCTGAAATTGTGGTACGTCGTAGTACACGCTACCAGCAAATGAGTGAGGACGAAAGACGTGCAGTGGATAATAGATTTGCAGACTTCTTGAGTACGGAGATGAGTGATGACGATGAAGGTGCTATTCCTGCATTTGGTCTTGAAGGTGCGGATGATTACGAATTTACATATCAAGCAAATTTTCATGTTGATGATTCGGATGCGGAAACTGAACTACGTATAGACATGAATGAAGATATTAGTGATGACGACGATGATGAAGATTAAGAAACTGATGCTCAGCAAACAAGTGACAATCACTTCGTTTCCAAAGATGGCACCAAATGGACATAAAATCCACCACCGACTTCCCGTACTCGTGCTCATAACGTGGTCGAACCACATACTATCCCTTTACCATATTCCGCTCGCTCATCACCAAAGTCATGGCGTACATCATAATACGCTAATCAAATAGGAAAGGCAGGGAAGTGAACGCTGCATAAAATTTGGCAAGATCCAACACAAAGGAATGGAAACCAATCACTTTGAAAGAGTTCGATGCTTTTTTGGCTATTATTTTGTATGCTGGACTCACTTAATCGAATAGTGTCCAGTATATAAAGCTGCATTATCATTAGATTGCATGAAGTGCATTAAACAATTCCTTAGATTCGACAATGGAAATACGCGACAGAAGCGACTAATCAACGGCAAAACTGCGGCTATTGATAATATTTGGCAAATGTTGAGGTCTAACTTGGCAGCAGCTTACACTCCGCATGATGCAGTGACCGTTGATGAGCAGTTATTCTCATACAGTGACCACACCCGCTTCACACAATATATTCCATCGAAGCCTGCCAAGTACGGTATAAATTTATGGTGGTTGTGCGACTCAAAATCATTTTATCCTGTCAAAGGAATGATTTCATCCTCGCACACCCTTACTGACAAAATAATGCATATCAATGTCCGTTAAAAGCTATAACTCAACTTTTGTGGTTTTAAGCATTGCATCCTACGATAACCCAGGAGCCGTATAGTACTAACTTACACCCAGTTTGTAAATACCCTTACATAACTTTCTGAAGTTTTCAAATGTATCTGTTAGGAGAAGTACATCCGTCATATAATCACGCAAATGTTTACAACCAAATGTGTTCCAAACTTGAACAGCGTGGTTATAATCATTCTTTATTATTATTTCTATACTTACTATAGAAAGTACTGATAGGAGGAAGTTCAGTGATTTGTTCTTAACTTTTAAGAATCATCTAGAAACTCATAAGGAAAAATTCAATTTCTTTTAATAAGTTTAAAGTGATTATCGTTGTGTACGAACACTACGAAAATGATCGACAGTGAGATTGTTTGCTAAAGAATCTAATCTAGCTGCCATAAATCTATAAGGGAGCCTAAAATCTCAACTCTAAATTTTTTCATCATCCATTACAACTGTGTGAGAAAGTGAAGTATAAAGTCCCTTATGTAAAGGAATAATTTTTATGTGCCCTGGAATATATTATATTAGCTATCTTATAAATAAATGAGAATCGTAAGAAGAAAAAATATGGAAATATCTTGGAATACAATTTGGGACACGATAATGTAAGTTAGTTACACTCGTTGTTCAGATCTAAGGTGACGTCTTATTAATATTAATCTCCAATCCCTCTTTTCTTATAAATGTCCATCCGAAATCCTTTTCTTGAAGTTCAGACAATTTTGTTTTTAGAATCTCCACCTAATCCTTTAAAACTTCTTCTATATTATCAGCTCTGGTAACTTGTATTAATTTGGTTATATGAAACATTATATTCTCCAAGTTGAACTTTATTACATTGTGGGTTGCTAAACTATTCATTAATAGTTTAACAATAGACTTATTATCATCTCTGAAAATTCGTCTAGTTGTAAGGCGCTAAGTCGTTATAATATTTATATGACGCAATACGATTGTTAAAATAGATTCGTATTTGTTTTATACTTCCACTAATAGCGAAAATGATCGTCAGTGAGATTGTTTGCTAAAGAATCTAATCTGGCTGCCATAAATCTAAGGGAGCCTAAAATCTCAACTCTAAATTTTTTCATCATCCATTACAACTGTGTGAGAAAGTGAAATATAAAGTTCATTATGTAAAGGAATAATTTTTATGTGCCCTGGAATATATTCTAATAGTTATCTTATATATAAATGAGAATCGTAAGAAGAAAAATTATGGAAATAACTTGGAATACTATTTGGGACACGATAATGTAAGTAAGTTACACTCGTTGTTCAGATCTAAGGTGACGTCTTATTAATATTAATCTCCAATCCCTCTTTTTTTAAAAATGTCCATCCGAAATACTTTTCTTGAATTTCAGACAATTTTGTTTTTAGAACCTCCACCTAATCCTTAAAAACTTCTTTTATATTATCAGCTCTGGCAACTTGTATCAATTTGGTTATATGAAATATTATTGGCAATAAAATTTCTTCCACGTAAAGCTTTATATATTCTCCAACTATTCATTAATATTTTAACAATAGACTTATTATCATCTCTGAAAATTCGTCTAGTTGTAAGGCGCTAAGTCTTTATTATATTTATATGACGCAACACGATTGTTAAAATAGATTCGTATTTTTTTATACTTCCACTAATAGCTTGTGCGCTATTATCTTTGCGTTCTGCTGTTCTGTAATGTCTAGAATGTGTTCTAAATTTTCGTAAATTTTATCAAAATTAACAGAACATATTATTACAGTAATTTTTTTGGAAAGTTTTAAAACGGCTTTGATGTTTAACACACGGTGTATAAAGACAGACTGGACTTAACAATGTCTGTTGATTCTGCTATGGCTCAATTAAAAAATGGAGAACACCTGAAAGGGGGGATTCCATCGAGTCAGTTGTTAGAAAACGAATCGACAATTTAAAATGCAAAACAGAACCTTAGATCTGAATTAAAGGTGTATTGTTCATCACAGCAATTAACAAGTATAAGAAGACCGGAAAGACCGAGTTGATTCTGATATGGCTTAAAATCAAGAATTGAGAACACCTGAAAAAGGTGTGATTTCTGAAAAATTTATTTTGTGTACATACTATTACATACTTTGTGTGTGCGTTTTGTAATCTATGATATTGGTTTTGTTGTTGGCTAATTGAATTTGATTTCGTTTTATACTGATAGGATCGTGTCATTGTTTCACCTTGTGTTTGAAGTGAATGATGATATACCGTCTTAGAAGATTCATAGAGAATCAACGTAGTCTGTCTGGTACCAGGCTACTTGTACTTGTCTTTTGCTGTACTATCAGGATGAGGTTTGGTTAGGTAATAATGTTACCCTTATTTTGATAACTACTCTAAGGTAGCAAGTGAAAAGGTCGTATCCTTCATATCAGAATCGACGCTGTCCGTCCGAGCAAAAAAAAAAACAATTAAAAACATCCTGAGGCACACAAAGTAGCAGGCTTCCAATATTTAACACAATATAAGGAAGAGGCAGTTGCCGAAAAAACACTAAACTCGCTAGCACAAACTACAAAATGGCACAAAGTCACACGTACCAATGAATTTAAACTAAAATGAAAGAGAGAGGGGTAGGTTCCGAAAAAAAAACAAATCAAACTCCTCTGAACCACGCTTCAATTAATTTTACCCAAAGTAACAGAGAGTCAATTACCGAAAAAACAATCAAAACTCTTCTAAGCAGCGCTTCATTGAATTTTACCCAAAGTAACAGAGGGGCATGTGCCAAACAACATAAAAAAAACTCTTCAGAGCCACGCTTCAATGAACTTAACCTAAAGTAACAGAGAGACAAGTGCCGAAAAAACACTTAAGTCACCCCGTATAATCTGCAAAACCACACAAAGTACCAGGCTCCCAGAATTGAACCCCCCACAAAGAGTACATTATCACGATCCAGTGCTTTTAACCCCTCCCAAAAAAGAGTGCTAAGTCCGATAAGCACTTAACCCAGCCGCATGAAGTAGTAGGCACAGTTATGTACTACACACTTGTTAGTTTATTGGACCAAGGAAGGACTTAAAGAATATCGGTGAAGACTTAGGTATAGCTCCCGCATACATATATTCATTCGATTTTCTGTTTGTACATTTGCATATATTACATATAAACTTAGTGAATTAAGAAGGTAAACGTTAGTTTATGAGACCAAGGAAGAAACTTTTTGAAATTGAAAAAATCGTTTAAGGTTTTGATATAGCTCCCACATATTAGTTCATTCGGCTTAATGTTATCTGCCACATTTTACATTCAATATTTTTAAAATTTTGCACACGTTAGCTTATTGGACCAATGAAGAAAGTTATTGAAGTTGAAATAATCGGTTCACGTTAAGATAAAGTTCCAACACATATTTCCATCCTATTTTATGTTTGAAGCTCTACCTGTCACATATAACATCCAATCTTATATAGATATTTAGCTCAAGGTTATTGTTTGGACCAGCGCACAAAGTTACTGAAATTAAAAAAAAACGCTTCAGATTTAAATATATTGAGAAACGGGGCATTAATGAAATTTAACACAAGTTAGTATTTTGGACCAGCAAAAGAAGTTACTTAAATGAGAGAAACTCGGTTCAGACCTATATATAGCTCCCACACACATATGTTTATCCGATTTTATGTTTTTAGCACTATATGCCATATATTTCAATCAATCTTAACCCTCCGGCCGGTGAGAAGGTCCCTGGTGACCTTTTTCATTTTTAAGCTGAAATCACCCCTTGTTGCGTTCTAAGCAAAATTTATCTAGAATCGTTTTATAAAAATTTCAAACCGATCCCACCAATAGTTTAGTTTCTTTTGAGATTTAAATGTGTTTAGTACGGGAACGTGTGAAAAGATCCGCTGGGATCTTGTACTGAAATTTAGAGAAATCGTTAATAAATGCACTGTCTTTTGGCTTGTTTAATTGTTTGAACACATCACAAACGTGTTCCTTGAATTTTAGTTACTCTTTGGATTATTTTATTGTGTGTCCCTTTTTGAATTTTTGTTACCGTCCCTTTTGAGTTGTTTGAATTTTCCCTTCCTTTTTACGCATACTCTTAGTCTCACATAGACGCAGATGTACAAGCTAGAAGCCAGGTAGACGTAGAAAGGGGTATAAAAGCGGCTGTAGTTTCGTAAACCAAATCAGTGAAAGTTGAGACAGTGAACATCGAGTGCGAAAATTTTTTTTAATTTTATAAAGAGAAATAAAAGTACAATACAATGGAAGAGGAAAATTTAGATATTGCTGAAATTGTGGTACGTCGTAGTACACGCTACCAGCAAATGAGTGAGGACGAAAGACGTGCAGTGGATAATAGATTTGCAGACTTCTTGAGTACGGAGATGAGTGATGACGATGAAGGTGCTATTCCTGCATTTGGTCTTGAAGGTGCGGATGATGACGATTTCACATATCAAGCAAATTTTCATGTTGATGATTCGGATGCGGAAACTGAACTACGTATAGACATGAATGAAGATATTAGTGATGACGACGATGATGAAGATTAAGAAACTGATGCTCAGCAAACAAGTGACAATCACTTCGTTTCCAAAGATGGCACCAAATGGACTTAAAATCCACCACCGACTTCCCGTACTCTTGCTCATAACGTGGTCGAACCACATACTATCCCTTTACCATATTCCGCTCGCTCATCACCGAAGTCATGGCGTACATCATAATACGCGAATCAAATAGGAAAGGCAGGGAAGTGAACGCTGCATACAATTTGGCAAGATCCAACACAAAGGAATGGAAACCAATCACTTTGAAAGAGTTCGATGCTTTTTTGGCTATTATTTTGTATGCTGGACTCACTTAATCGAATAGTGTCCAGTATATAAAGCTGCATTATCATTAGATTGCATGAAGTGCATTAAACAATTCCTTAGATTCGACAATGGAAATACGCGACAGAAGCGACTAATCAACGGCAAAACTGCGGCTATTGATAATATTTGGCAAATGTTGCGGTCTAACTTGGCAGCAGCTTCCACTCCGCATGATGCAGTGACCGTTGATGAACAGTTATTCCCATACAGTGGCCACACCCGCTTCACACAATATATTCCATCGAAGCCTGCCAAGTACGGTATAAAGATATGGTGGTTGTGCGACTCAAAATCATTTTATCCTGTCAAAGGAATGATTTAATCTGGGAAATTGCCTGACCAGGCACGAGAGGTGAATCAAGGGCAGAATGTTGTACTTCAAGTTTTGGAGAGATATTTGATTACAGGCCGCACAATTTATGCCGACAAATTTTTCACAACTTTGGATTTGGCACGTACTTTGATCAGGAAGAAAATCGCATATGTTGGAACAGTGAGCTCGAATAAGACATGTGTGCCTCGGGAATTACAAAAAAATCATACGCGTCCTGTCAACAGCACATTGTTCGGTTTCAACGAAGGCGATATAGCACTATGTTCATATGTGCCCAAGAACAACAAAGCGGTTATTTTGCTGTTGACACAACATTATACTTGAGGTGTGGACATGCAATCTGAAAAAAAGAAGCCGTTTGCTATTTTTGATTACAACGCCAACAAATCGGGCGTTGATACAATGGACCAGATGCTTGGTACATATACATGCAAGCGCTCAACAAACCGCCGACCATTGACCATGTTTTTTAATACAGTGGACATTGCTGCATTAGCTGAATTTATTTCATACAACGAGATGATGCCAATAAAAAGAAGTGACAGACGACCGTCATTCCTACTGATGCTGACAAAACAATTGGCACTACCAAACATTGAGGAACGAGCTCTGAACAACCGCATAACCAAGGATACGGAACGCAATGGAAGCATTTGATGTAAAGGTAAGAAAAAACAATTCTAATGTTCAAAAGCAGAATAACTACATCATTTTGTTCTTTTTAAATATTATCAAGACCGGCAGAAGGTGCTGCTTTGCGTCTAGATCGAACTGGCAATCATGTCGCCTATGTTATATATAATTTTTTTCTAACATTAATTATACATGTATAATTTGTAAATAATAATAAATCAAAAGAAAAAATGAGTTTTCATATAATATTCCATACATATAGAAATAATATACTTCGTATAAGGGCAACGGATGACTCAACCGTCGGAGGATTAATGACATTTGGGACATGTTATTTTTTTGGAAGAACGAAATAGGTTACTGAGAATGAAGAAAATCGGGTTAGATTTACAAAAAGCTCCCACATACGTATCTTCAACCGATTTTGTGATTGTAGCTCTATCACATATTACATCTAATCTTAGGCTCAAGCTGTGACATATTGCATTCACTCGTGATGAAATTTGGCACTTGTTAGAATATTGGACCAAAGAAGGGCGTTACTGAAATTGATATTATGCTTTTAGCACCATCTGCCATGTACTCGTATAACACTCTATCTCGATGAAATTTGGCACACTTTAGTTTTTTGGACCAAGCTGAGTAAATGGAAACGTAGATTGAAGAAAATTAGTTCAGATTTAGAAGTAGCTGCCACAGACTTATATTTATTCAATTTAGTTTATGGGATTTAGAAAGAAACTTATTGAAATTGAAAAAAACGGCTCTGGTTAAGATATTGCTTTCACACATATGTTCTTTCGGTTTTATGTTATTTAGCTCTATCTGCTAAATATTACATCCAATATTAATGAAATTTAGGACAAATTAACTGTATAGACCCGCAAATGAAATTGCTGAAATTGAAAAAAATTAGGTCCAGAGTGATGAAATTAATGAAATTTGGCACACATTAGTTTTCTGAACCAAGGAATAAAGTAACTGAGATGACGAGTAACGAAAATCGGTATAGATTTATATATAGCTCCCACGCAATTATGTAACTCCGATTTTATGTTTTTATATGTTTTTAAATACATCCAGTCTTATTGAAATTTGGCATACGTTAGTTTTTAGACCAAGGGAAGATATTATTGAATATTTGGAAGAAGGAAGTTACTGTGATTGAAGAAAATAGGTTCATATTTAGAAATTGTGTGTGGGAACAAATGCTCAACCGATTTTGTGTCTGTAGCTTTATCTGCCACATAAAACATCTAATCTCAAGCTCTAGCTCTACCAAATTGCGATCAATCTTGATGAAATTTGGCACTTGTTTTTTATTGGACCAAGGAAGGAATTTTTGAAAGCAGCCACATAAATTCATCCAATTCATCTGTTCATATTACATCCAATCTTCATGCAATTTGGCACACGTTAGTTTTTTTGGAGCAATATATAATAATGTTGGAATTAAAGAAAACCGGTATAGATTTCGATATAGCTTCCACTAAGATATATTCAACCGATTTTGTTTTTGTAGCTTTAGCTGCCACATATTACATCTAGTCTTATTGAAATTTCATCTTCGGTAGTTTATTGGACAATGGAACATAGTTATTGAAATTGATAAAATCGGTTCAGGCTATGATATAGCTGCCACACACAAAAATTTACCCGATTTTTTGTTTTTAGCTCAATCTACCACATATTACATTCAATCATAATGAAATTTTGCACATGTTAGTTGTTTAGGCCAAGGAAGGACTTAAATAATATCGGTTCAGACTTAGGTATAGGTCCCGCATACATATATTGATCCGATTTTATGTTTTTCTAGAAGCTACATCTTACCTCCAATCGTGATTAAATTTGGCACACGTTAGTTTGTTGAGCAAAGGAAGTACTGAGATTGTAGAAAATCACAAACATATGCATCAAGAGATTTGATGTGTGAAGCTCCGGGAGATACATTTTAAATCTAATCTTTTCGAAATTTGACACACGTTAGTTTATTGGACCAATGGAGAAAGTTATCTGTTAGAGTTTAAATATAGCTCCCAAACAAATGTTGATCCGAATTTAAGTTTTTTAGCTTTGTCTGCCACGTTGGTTTTTTGGGCCAAGGGAAGACTTATTGAAATTGAAGAAATTCCGCGGAATTTCCGCGGAAATTAGTAATTGCAGTCGATTATATAAGTATAACAATTTTTGCCAAGTATTCAATTAAAAAAAAATTTAGTTTAAGGAGCGATTTTGTGTGATACAACAATATACGATAAAAAAAAAATGACACGCATTCCCTTTAAGCATTGCCTCTTCTCTATTAAAATAAAAAAATGATTATTTATCACATAGACCCTTTTATATTCTCCACCACAGGAAGGGAGTGTCCCAATATTGGCATTTTATTTATTACGCCTCAAAATATTTTTCTGATACCCTATAAAGTATATATATTTTTGATCAGCGTCCAATTCTAAGACGCGCTAGAGATGTCTGACCGCCCGTCCATCAGTTTGTGAGAGGAAAAATGGTTCTCTATACAAGGACTCAAAAACATCTGTAAAGATCACACTTTTTTGGGGTATTTTGTAAAGAATTCGGTACCATGGGATTGGCCTAGGCTGCTGAAACAAGGTTGGAAACTGTCATTTAGACAATGCCTATTTACTTTGATATAGCCCCCACACAAAGTACCATTCTGAGTCGAGGTAACGGTGCTCTAGAAACTGCATTTATAGTCTGATCTAGACGGAATTTGACACGAAGTAGTTTCATGGCATGGAAATTTATTTGAAAAGGCCTATGTGAAGAAAAACACAAAGGTCTTCTACAATAATTTTATAATAATTTCTATAGTGAAGCGCACATAGGCATTTTTCTAAATCCTGAACCAATAAAGATATCGAACAATGTTTTGGTGGGTATATGTATAGCCAATATAACTACTAAAAGCGTTAATGAAAAAATCAAAACTTTACACATTGCTCATCAGCTGGGGATTAAAACGATATTAAATATATTCTTATTGAAATTTGGCACACGTTTGTTTTGTGGACCAAGGAAGAAAGTTGTTGAAATGGAATAAATCGGTCAGGTTAGATTAGCTCAAACATATATGTTCAGTCGATTTTATGTTTTTAACTCAATCTGTTACATATTACAACTAATCTTAATGAAACTTAACGCACGCTACCAACCAATAAAGATATCGAAAAACGGTTTAAAGCGACTATAAAAAAATCAAAACTTTACACAGAGGAACTACGACGATATTAAATCTTATTAAAATTTGGCACACGTTAGTTTTGGAAATGGAATCAATTGGTTTAGGTTAGATATAGCTCCCACTCATATGTTCATCCGATATATTTTTAACTCAATATGCCACATATTACATCCAATCTTAATGATATTTGACACATGTTGATTTTTACTGGATCAATGAATTAACTTGTAGAAATAGAAAATACCGGTTCAAGTTAAGATATGGCTCCAACACAAATGTTTATCCGATTTTATGTTTTTAACTCAATCTGGCACATATAACATTCAATCTTAATGCAATTTGACACACGTTAGTTTTTGGGAAGTAGAAAGGAATCTAGTTAAATTTTTTAGCTTTATTTTCCACATATTGCATAAAATCATAATGAAATTAGCACACTTTAGTTCTTTGGAACAAGGAAGACCGTTGGCGCTTATTAAAGAAGGAAATCTATCTAGCTCCCACACACATGGTAGATTTAGCTGCTACATCGTACATACGGTCTTAAGATCTATCTGCCACATATTACATCCAAACTTGATGAAATTTCGCACACGTTTGTTTTTTGGGCCAAGGAAGGACTTTATTGAAATTAAAGTTAATCGATTCGGATTTAGATATAACTTCCACATACATTCTCATTCGATTTTTTGTTTTGAGCCCAATCTGCCAGATATTACATACAATCTAAGATGGATGTTACTGAAATTAAAGAAAATCGCTTAAGATATAGCTACCACACACATATATGTCTTTATCCGATTTTATGTTTTTAGAGTGTTACTGAAATATAATATATTTTCTGTATATAATAAATAACAAAAATTCGGATCAGATTTAAGTATAGCCCCACTCATATATTCATCCGATTTTATATTTCAAGCTGAGTGTTGGGGTGTCGTTTACTCCAACTTGCTGAGGAGGTGCAATCTCGGGATTCCTGCTGTTGACTGCACTGCTCACTAATGTTCAATGGGATCGGCTGTACTTAGTAGGGACATAAATACTGTTACACTTGTTTTATGCTTTAAAATACAAAGTACTGAATGTTTTTGGACCAAATATTTTTTAATATATTTATTGATGTATATTGTATCAAAAAATAATCTACTTATTCAAAAAATGTCCGTCTTTGCCTTTACACACGCCTTAAGTCGCACTGGCCAATCGTCAATAGCTGCACGAACCCCGTCCATTGGAAAATTGGCCACAGCTCGAACCAAAGCGATATTAAGAGATCCAAAATTGGGGTATCTTTTGTGACAAACATTCTCCTCTTAAACCGTCCACAATTTGTAATCCAATGGGTTCAAATCTGGACTGCCTGAGGGCCATTCTTCACAGGAAATGAACGCTGGCAAATTGTTTCGAAGCCAGGCCTATGACGTTTTAGCCTTATGGGCCGGCGCAGAATCCTGCTGGAAAGTTTATGGCTGGTTTTGGAACAGGGAATTGTTAAGAGGCTTTACAAAAGCGTCCAAAACGGTTTCTTGGTAAACTTTGACCGATGTTTTTATTCCTTGTTCGCAGAAATGCAGGTCAGTCACCCGATCGTAAGAGATACCACACCAAACCATGAAGCTGGGTGATGACCCTTTTCCACCCTTGGCATCAGTTCAGATGCTTCCTTGGATGACCGCGCACACACTCTTATCAGTATGCTTGTTAAATTTTTCCTGAACGGTAAATTTTTTCATCGGTGAACAAGTTATCAGCGTGCTTCTCTAAAAGACGTTTGCATTTTTCAATCCTATTTTTTTAAAGCTGCAGTCAATAAATGTCCGGTATGTCGTTTGATACCCTCAAGTCCCAAGTCTTTTTTAATGATTCGACTCATGGACTTTTGCGTAATATTCATCTCAGGGGCCATGATTTTCTGTTTTCGGAACGGTTTCCTGTAAATACTTGATTTAACGGCTTTAAGGACATGCGGTGTTCGAACAGAGCGTGGACGGCCAGACCGATGGTGGTCTTTTACATCTCCAGTCTTCTCAAACAATTTTATGCATCGGTAGACGAACATGCGGCTAATCCCTAGTGGCCGGAGCGTTTTGAATATATTGCTTTTTTCATTTCAAGCTCGCACACACAAGTTTTTGAGCATTGCAAAATGATCTATTGCCTATCCCTCTGTCGTTCAAGTTGACGAAACTGATTGAGAGGGAAGGCTGGAAGAGAGACACGTTCGCGAGCAAACAGACCTTTTGAAGAAAGGGGGTGGGCCACTGAAGGCCCTTTTGATCGCGAACACTGAGTATGCCACATATTACATCCAATGTTAAAGAAATTTGCCGATGTTATGTTTTCCGTCTTTTATGTTGGTAAACCTAGCTTCCAGAAATGGTGTGAAAAATGTATATTAGCTCAGCAAATGAAAACAACTGGGTCGATTTGGCTCAATTTTTTGAGCTTTTCGTTATTGCTTGAATAAGGTTTTTACGAAAGAAAATTTTGGGAAAATCCTCCGGAAGAGTCGGCAAGTTAGAAATATCAAAAATTGATTTTTAGTATTGTATTTTGCGTTCAATTGTTCCGGAATGGCTATGCGAATTGCAAAGTAGAAAACTTTCAATGAAAAACTCAGAAAATTCCTGAAAACCGTGAAAATTTTTTCGACGAAATTTTACATTTTATCGCATCATTTGGGACAATCCCATAGATGGCGTTATACGTTGGCAAATGTGCTATATTTTTTACTGCAATTGATTCGAGTTTTGTGTTTACACTGATTATTGCAATGAAACGGTACAAACATCACGATCAATTGAAATTGAATGCGATATTTATCAATTTGATAAATTTTATTTGAAAATAAGTTCAAGTGTCAAAGGTGAGGTTATCTTATTGGTTGCGGGCATTTACTGCAATACATTAGTTCCGTAATTATTTTTTTTTCAAGACTTTTAGGGAGTTATCTACTTAACTAAGGCCTAATATAAACCGAACACACCTTAGACAACGTGTACGCAAACGCAAGAGGAAGGTGCAGGAGAAAACATATGGAGACAAAATGATACTAGAAGAACCCCTGTCACAAATGTAGGGTTAAATCGCGATGTTTTCGAATACAATTCCGTCATCGCCTACAAAGATCTTCGCTGCGTTGATATTAGTTCATTGTCTGTCATATGCCAGCATTGCAATACATTGTAGTTCCAATAGGAAACCCCTGGCTAAAGCTGCGCTGGTGGCAACGTAAAATTGCCCGTTTTAACTCACCCGCCAGAGCCATTGTTTTTGTTACTCTATGGAAATCCAATTAAAACATTTTCTGGCGAATAAACAAAAATATAACGGATGATTTCAAATGACGTCAGTTGTAACCGAAGTGACCTCTTATTCAAAATGAACACTTTGTCTTATTTTTTTTTGAAATTGCTTCCAAACATGCAGATTCAAGGGAATGTTTACCATCGATAGGCCACTTTGTTACTACAACGACAGATGCAAAATCTTCGGCAGGAGAATAATGATTTGATCAGATTGTTTAAATCCGCATTGGATACAATGCACACTGACAACTACAAAATCATTATCAGAGCAGACAAAAAGCACGAAGGAAGGAGGCAAGACAACTCAATGCTTATACTATCATAAAGTCGGAGTGGTGATTGCTGGCGAGCATGTGGAATCATGCGATATTGTTATTAAGAGTCGATATGGTGGACAGTTGCTAACAAGACTGGTTTGAACCGATCATACTGACGAACATGATCCATGGCCCTTGCGGAGGCCACAACCCAGACTCGCCGTGCATGGAAAACAGAAATTTCACAAAGCGTTTTCACCGTGTGTTGGTGACTGATAAAATCAGTGGAATCGACGAATATCCATTGTATCGGCGCCGTTGTCCAGATTCTTATTTTCCACTTTTGTCAAAAACGTTCTCAACCCACTTCAATGTTGAGTACTGCAGCTCCATTAAATCCATCAAATACGTTTGCAAGTTTGCAAACATAGGGAGCGACATCATGAAGTTTGGCATTGTCAAACCGATTGCAAAAGGCGAGGTGACGAAATTTCAAATGGGACGTTACGTCAGTTGTAACGAGCCAGTTTTGCGGCTGTTTTCATTTCTGATTCACGAACGTCACAAATTTCTTTATTCCGTTCGCTTTTATACTTATACACGGAACGCTGTATCGAAGAGGTCTCAACGCCGTTGCTGGCTTCACTTATTTCTATTCAACCGATGCTCTCGGACGAATACACACAGGTCACTCACGCCAAGACATAAGCTTCTTTCTTCGCTTGCTTTTGATGCTTGCCAACGTTTTAGTTTTCTCGAAAACGATACACATTGGGACTCCACTCTCGCCGATGCAACTAATTTTGCGCCAGCGATTCAAATTCGTGCTCTGTTTGCAATCATCATAGCCACATGTTATCCATCGAACCCGACCCCATTGTGGGACAAATATTGACGACATTTTGCACAGAGTACGCACGACAATTTCGATCTTGAAATTAACATCGAGATGGGCAAGGAAGCGTTAGTTCTGATCGAACACATGTGCCGCAGTCGGGTTTGACATTGGGAAAGCCAGCGGCAAATCGTTCGATATAGAATGCGTTAAACAGGAACTGCACGAAGCAAGACTATAAATGAGATGAGCTGGCCGAAAGAGTATGAACAAATGTGCCACTGTTGAACGCCGAGCAGAAGAACGTGTAGGAGTCGCTGATGAAGATTGTTGACGATGGAACGGGATGCTGGTAGGACTGGCAAGACATTCGTAATTTCGTTGATTCTAGCAACAAATTGGTCAAGATCTCAAATTGCGTTGGCTGTTGTACCTCTGACATTGCTGCCACATTCTTGGAAAGCGGTCGAACTGCACATTCCGCTTTGAAGTTGCCGATGAATCTTCTCAAGGAGGAAAAGTGAACGTGTATAAAGACCAAGAATTCAGCAACAACGCAATTGATGCGAGAGTGTAAAATCTTCATTTGTGATGAACGCAAGCAGTTGACCCACCAATGGAGGATTTACGAGGTGATTCGAGACAATTCGATGGGGATATGATGTTGCTCTCCAGAGAGGAAAGCGTTAAGTGCCTTCCGTCATCTCGAAATCTACTGCTGCCAATGAAACTAATGCATGTCTGAAATAGTCGCATTTTTGAAAGTCGCGTGGCGGAACGTCATCAGCTCTTGAATTCTCAAGACAACTGCTGGCGTTAGGCAATGGCCAAATTTCTGTAGATGTTCCCATTTAATTGAAAACTTGCCGGGAATCCTTCCCTTTTTGCAAGTTCACATCGTCGAAGGAGAAACCTAAGACCAAAGTGTTCCCCGGCTTTGCACAAAATTATAAAAATGTCTATTGGAATCCATAGCTTGAATTTGATTACTCAAATCGCTGGAGAACTGCATTCGTACAAATCCGTTGACAGTGTGAGATTGAAGCGACCAACTATCCGACGGAATTTTTGATGTGCCTGGAACGCCGCCAGATAATTTACAGCTAAAGGTGGGATCAATCATAATCATGTCACGGAATGTGAATCATGCGAAATTGTGCAACGGTACACGGTTGTCGTTAATAGCAAATTGAAAGGAGTTCCTTATTGTACGAATTACAATTATTCCAACTGATCTTTCATTCCAATTCAAGCGGATTCAATTATCGGTTTCATTGGCTTCTGTGATGGCAATTAAAAAATCGCAAGGCCAGTCGTTGGTAAACTGCAGAATTAATCTCGAATCTCCCTGTTTTTCGTACGGTCAGCTTTACATTGCACGATCGTGTGTTGGGAAACCGTCGTGAAAAATATTATTGACCATATTTCTATCTAATGACTTCGATTTCATCCAAATAGATCGCATTAAAATTTTAACTATCTGTGTTTTATTATCAAAGTTTTATTATAGTCGAAGTTCGCCGGTCCGCTAGTTACATATAAACTTAATGAATATATGTACACGTTAGTATATGTGATTGAGGAAGAAACTTATTGAAATTAAAGAAAATCGTTCAAGTTTAGATAACGCTCACACACTTATATTCATTAAGATTTAGTTTTTTTTAGCTGTATCTAACACATATTACATTCACTCTTGATGCAATTTGGCACAACTTAATTTGGATCAGCGAAGGAAGATACTGAAGAAAATCCGTTTAGATATAGCTTTGACACACATATGTGTAGCCGATGTTATGTTTTCACTCTAGCAGACATATTTTTGGACCAAGGAGCTACTTTACCGAAATTCATGAAAACAGCTTCTACACAGATGTCTTCATTTGATTTTATGTTTGCATCTTTAGCTGCTACAGATAATCCTAATGAAATTAGGCACACGTAAGTTCATGGGATTAAGGAAAAGCTTTGTTGAAAGTGAACAAAATCGGCTATGATTTAGATATAGGTCCCACACACATATGTCCATCCGATTTTATGTTTGTAGCTCTCTAGTTGCCATATATGACATCTTATCGGATGCTCTAACACTCACATATTTCCTATAATCTTGATAAAATTTTTGGACTAAGAAGGGCCGTTACCGAAATTAAGGAAAGAAATATATAAAGTTTCCACATACTGATCTTCAACCGATTTTATGTATGCACCTCTAGCTATATAACATCTTATCTTAATGAAATTTGGCACACGTTATAGTTTTTTAGACCATGGAAGCACATAAGTGAATTTTAAGAAAATCGGTTTAGATTAAGATATATAAATATATTTATACGATTTTATGTTTTTAGCTCGAAAAGCCACATATTGAATCCAATCTTCATGAAATTGGGCACACTTTTGTTTTTGGACCAAGAATGGACATTATTGAATTTAAGAAAATTTGTTCACAATTATTAAATATCGAAAACATATTGTATCCAATCTTCATGAAATTGGGCACACTTTTGTTTTTGGACCAAGAATGGACGTTATTGAAATTTAAGAAAATCTGTTTACAATTAAATATAGCTCGCACACATATGTTAATCTGATTTTATGCTTACTCGTATTAGCTCTATATGCCACACACTATATATATATATATATATATATATATATATATATATATATATATATATATATATATATATATATATATATATATATATATATAGTGTGTGGCATATAGAGCTAATACGAGTAAGCATAAAATCAGATTAACATATGTGTGCGAGCTATATTTAATTGTAAACAGATTTTCTTAAATTTCAATAATATATATATATATATATATATATATATATATATATATATATATATATATATATATATATATATAAGGACCCAGGAAGGAAATAACTGAGATTGAATAAAATCGTTTCAGATTTAGATCTGGTGTCAACACACATATTTCCATCCGATTTTATAGAGCTACAAACTTAAATTCGTATGAACATATGTATAGGACTTTTATCTAAACCAGAACCGATATTCTTCAAGTTCAGAAACTTCTTTCCTTGGTCCACAAACTGACGTGTGAGAAATTTCATCAAGTTTGGATGTAATATGTGGCAGTTAGAGCTTAAGATTATTTGTAAGATGTGGCAGATAGAGCTAATAAACATAAAATCGGATGAACATATGTGTGGAAAGTATTTCTAAATCAGAACCGATTTTTTTAAAATTCAGTTACATCCTTCCTTGGTTTAAAAAACAAACTTATGCCTAATTTCATGAGGACTGGGTGCAATATGTGGCTTCTAGAGCAAGATACATAAATTCGTAGAATATATGAGTGTGCTATATCTAAATCTGAACCGATTTTCTTTAATATTATTAACTTCCTTTTTGTTCCACAAAACAAACGTGTGGTAAATATTACCCTGGTTCGCTGTAATAAGTGGCAGCAAGAGCTTATGAATACATGTAATATGTGGCTTCAAACCCAAAATGGGAGTTATTTATGTGTGTAGGATCATAGTTATTTCTTTCCTTCTTCCAAAAACTCACAGGTGCCAAATTCCATTAACATTGGATGTACTATGTAGCAGATTTAGAAAGAAACATAAAATCGGATGACCATATGTGTGGCAGATATATCTTAAACGGAACCGTTTTTTGAATTTCAATAACTTTCTACCTTATTCCAATATACAAACTCGTTTCAATTTCAATAAGATTAGATGTAATATGTGTCAGATATAGCTACAAACATAAAATCGGTTGAAGATATGTGTGTGGGAAAAAATATATTTCTCTCTTTAATTCCGGCAACGGCCTTACTTGGTCCAAAAAACTAAAGTGTACATATGAAATCGGACAAACTTATGTGAAAAACCTACATTTAAATCTGAAACGATTTTCTTCGAATAAAGTAGTCTTTTTTCATAGTTACTTCTTTCCTTCTTCCAAAAAGTAACATGTGCCAAATTTCATTAACATTGGATGTACTATGTGGCAGATTTAGATAGAAACATAAAATCGGATGACCATATGTGTGGCAGATATATCTTAACCGGAACCGTTTTTTGAATTTCAATAACTTTCTACCTTATTCCAATATACTAACTCGTTTCAATTTCAATAAGATTAGATGTAATATGTGTCAGATAAAGCAAACATAAAATCGGTTGAAGATATGTGTGTAGGAAAAATATATATTTCTCTCTTTAATTCCGGCAACGGCCTTACTTGTTCCAAAAAACTTACGTGTGCCTAAATGTATTAGGATTGCAAATTATATGTGGCAGATAACGCTAAACACATATAAAATCTGACAAACTTATGTGAAAAACCTACATTTAAAACTGAAGCGATTTTCTTCAATTAAAGTAGTCTTTTCTTCTTCCGAAAACCTTACGTGCGCCCACTTTCATTGAGATTGGAAGCAATATGAGGCAGATGGAGCTAAAAACAATAAATCATTTTCAATAACGTCCACCCTTGGTCAAAAAAAACAAATGCGTGCCAGTTTTTTTCAAAATTGGACGTATTATATGACAGCTAGTGCAATTTCATTTAGTTTAGATGTAGCATGTGGCAGCTGAAGCTACAAACATAAAATCAGTTAAAGATGTGTGTGTGGGAGCGATATATACGAGTATAAGTATTTCTTTATTTATCTTCGGTAACGGCATTCTTTGGTGAAAAAAACTAAAGTGTGCTTAATTACATTAGGATTGCATGTAATATGTAAAATCAGATAAACATATGTGGGGACATAAGTTTAAAAATTAACCGATTTTTTTAAATTTTTGTAAATTCCTTTCCTTTTTCAACAAATTAACGTGTGCCAAATTTAGTGAAGATTGGATGCAATATGTCGCTTCTGCAGCTGAAAACATAAAATTTGATTATATATGTGTCCGGCAGCTATACCTAACTCTGGCCGATTTTCTTCAATTTCAGAAACTTCCTTCCTTCTTCCAAGAAAACTAACGTGTGCCAAATTTTACTAAGGTTAGGTGTTATATGTGGCAGTTAGGGCTACAAGCACATAAAATTGGATGAAGATATGTGTGTGGGAGCAAGGGTTCCCTGGTGCAATCTAAAATGTGATATATTTCATCATGATTGACTGCAATAAGTGGCAGCTCGAGCTTAAGACTGATGTAATATGTTGCTGCTTGAGCAGCAAACATAAAATCGAATGAAGATATGTGCAACAATTCGATCCGATTTTCTTCAATTTCAGTAACTTCCTTCCTTCTTCCAAAAAAAAAAACTAAGATTTGATTAAATATGTGACAAGTATAACTTCTTATACAAACATAAAATCGGATGATATGTTTGTAGGAGCTACATATATTTCTTTCTTTAATAATCTTTAACGGTCCTCCTTGGTCCAAAAACTAAGGTGTGCCAAATTTCTTTTAGATTGGATGTAATTTGTTTCAAATGAAGCTAAAAACATAAGATCGGATGAAGATACGAGTATATGTGGGAGCTATATCTAAATCAGACCCGATTTTTTTAAATAAAAGAAAATTTCTTCCTTGGTCCAAACAATTACCTAGTGCAAAATTTCGCCAAGATTGGATTAATATGTAGCAGATAGAGTTAAAAAAACATAACATCGGATGAATATATGACTGGGAGCTATATCTCAACCTGAACCGATTTCCTGTAGCTTGTTTCGGTGGTCCAATAAACATACGTGTACCATATTTCATTAACATTGGATGTAGTATGTGGCATATTGAGCTAAAAACATAAACTTAGATAAGCATATGTGGGTTAGATTAAGATATTATCTAACCCATTATTTTTCCATTTCAACAACTTTCTTCATTGGGCCACAAAACTAAAAATCGGATGGAGATATATGTGTGGGAGCTGTATATATTTCTTTCTTCAATATCAGTAACTGCCTTTCTTGGTCAAAAAAACTAACGTGTGCCAAATTTCATTATGATTGGATGTAATATGTGGCAGATGAAGCTAAAAATTATAAAACCGGACAACGTAAGTGTGGGAGCTTTATCTTAACCTGAACCGATTTTTTTATATTTCAATAACTTTTTTTCTTGGTCCAATTAACTAACGTGTGTCCAATTACATTATGCTTAGATATTATAGGTGGCAGGTAGAACTATGATTATAAAATCATTGAAAGTGTGTGGGAGCTATATTCTTTTTTTCTTTAATTTTGGAACCGGCCCTTCTTGGTACATAGGTGTATAAAACTTAAGCGTGCCAAATTTCATTGCGATTAGATGCAATATGTGGCTTCTAGAGTTAAAACATTGTGCTAAATTTTTTTAAGATTGGATTAATGTGTGGTGGAGTGTGCAAAAAAATAAAATCGGATAAACATATGTGTGGGACCCATATCAGAGCTAAACTGATTTTTTACTTTCATTAACTTTCTTCGTTGGTCCAATAAACTAATGTGTTCCAAATTTCAATAAGAGAAGATGTAATACAGGGCGGCTGATTAAAGCCGCTACCAAAAGAAATTTAATAACTTTATTTCTATTTAATGACTCTGGTTATTTTTTTTATTTTGCAGAATATTTTTTAGTTTTAACAAGAAAGGTATCAGAGACACTAAAACAAGAATTTGGATTGTCACACACTGGAGTCCGTTGTTTCGGTTCGAAGAGGTATAGGCGCATGTTTGGCAGCATTCCGCCGAGCAGATGGTCCATAATAAGAATTGTTAACAATACAAAACAATCCAAGAGTTTCGACAAAAAGCTTTTCTGCTCAAATGGGTATAAGCAGACAGTCAATAATGATTTGAACTTATACTCTACTATAAAATTCAAATTGCTAACAAACTAAACGCAGCAGACTTTCCAGCTATATCTACATCTGAACCGATGTTCTTAAAATTCAGTAACGTCTTCCTTGATTCAGAAAACTAACGTGTGCCAAATTCAATGAGGGTTGGATGCAATATGTGGCTTCTAGACATAAAAAAATAAAAATAATAAAAAGAAGATGAAGATATGTGTGTGGGAGCTATTTCTAATTCTGAACCGATTTGATTCAATCTCCGTAACCTGTTTCCTTCTTCTTTCAAAAACTAACATGTGCCAAAATTCATTAACATTGTTGTAATAAGAGGCAGATTAAGCTAGAAACATAAAATCCGATAAACAGATATTCCTAAGTCGAATAAACTAGCTTGTGTAAAATTTCAATAAGATTATATGTAATATGTGGCAGCTAGAGCTACAAACAGAAAGTCGGTTTACGATATGTGTGTTAGAGCAATATATATTTCTTTCTTTAATAATCGGTAACGGCCTTTCTTAGTCCAAAAAACTAACGAGTGTCAAATTTCATTAAGATTGGATTGGAGAACCGATTTTCTTCAATTTTAGTAACTTCTTTCCTTCCTCTAAAAATTTGAAGTGTGCTAAATTTAATGAAGATTGTATGTAATACGTCTCATACGCAAATAAATCTAAAAAAAAAATAAAACCGGATAAACATTTGTGTGTGAACTACATTTTAATCTGAACCGAGTTTGTTCAATTTAAGTAGCTTTCTTTCTTTGACCCAAAAACTAAGACACGGTTCATTTGTCCAAAAAACTAACGTGTGCCAAATTTTATTTGGTGCAATATGTACAAATAGAGACTAAGAACCGATTTTTTCTATTTCAGCAAGTTTATTCATTGGTCGAAAAAACTTAAGTGTGCCAAATTTTATTAAGATTGGATGAAATATGAGGCAGATTGAGCTAAAAACATAAAATCGGAAGAATATATGTGAGAAAGCTATCTCTTAACCTGAACCGATTTTTTCCATTTCAACATTTTTTTTCCTTGGTCCAAAAAACTAACCTGTGCCAATTTTTAATCAGATTAGATTTAATATGTGGCACTTAGAACTACAAACATAAAATCGGATGAAGCTGTACTTATTTATTTCTCTAATCTGGGTAAAGGTCATGCTTGGTCCAAAAACCTAACGTATGTCAAATTTCGTTAGAACATAAAGAGTTCTAGAGTTAAAAACATAAAATCGTATTAATATATGTGTATGGGAGCTATTTCTAAAACTCAACCGATTTTCTTCAATATCAGTTACTTTCTTCCTTTTTCCAAAATAATAACGTGTGCCAAATTTCATTTAGTTTGTATGTACAGAGTGGACCAAAAGTTACCATGGGGGTTAAAAACTTAATAAATTTTTCGTTTATATATTTTTTGTAGATTATATAAATAACACTTGGAGAATAAATAATGGAGAGATTCACAACTGAAAAAAGAACCAGAACAATAGAATTGTATTACCTAAATCAGCGAGCAATAACTTTAACGCAAACGCGTTGATTGGCTTTGTAAATAAATAAGCTGTAGGTTTCGGGGTTCTGAAAATCCAAGAGCCATTCATCAACGCCATTTGCACCATATTAGGTTTACAGTATGGTGTGGGATCAGATCTGCAAATATCATTGGGCCTTTCTACTTCCGTAAATGGCGAGCGGTATCGGTTTATGATAGAATTTTTTTATTATTTATTTGTCAGCACCCGACTATTTTCTTTGGGGTTATTTGAAGGAGAGGGTATATGTGAACAAGCCCGAGGCAATTCTTAAACTCAAGCCTAACATTGTTGCAGAAATTCGAAGGCTACAGCCACAAATGTAGAAAGATGTTATGGAAAATGCTCTAAAATGAGCTCATCATTGGGAACTTGTAAATTATATAATATGAGAAAAATAATTAGAAAAAAAATAATAAAAATAAATAGTTATTAATGTTTTTAACCTCATGGTAACTTTTGGCCCACCCTGTATATTAGGCAGATAAAGCTTAAAAGATAAAATTAAATGAACATATAAGTACGAGCTATATCTTAACCTCAACCGATTTTCTTCAACCTCAGTACCTTCCTTCCTCGGCCCAGAAAACTAACGTGTGCCAAATTTTATTAAGATTGGATGTATATTAGCCAGATTGAGCTTAAAAGCATAAAATTAGATGAAAGTATGTGAGGATTTTCTTCCATTTAAATATCTCTCTTTCTTCCTAGGTCCACAAAACTATCGTGTGCCAAATTGTATTAAGATTTGATGTTATATGTGGCAACTAGAGCTAAAAACATAAAATCGGATGGAAATATGTGTGTTGACACTAGATCTAAATCTGAAACGATTTTATTCAATCTCAGTTATTTCCTTCCTGGGTCCTTATATATATATATATATATATATATATATATATATATATATATATATATATATATATATATATATATATATATATATATATATATATATATATATATATATATATATATATATATATATATATATATATATATACAGATGTAGGTCTAGTGTCAACACACATATTTCCATCCGATTTTATGTTTTTAGCTCTAGTTGCCACATATAACATCAAATCTTAATACAATTTGGCACACGATAGTTTTGTGGACCTAGGAAGAAAGAGAGATATTTAAATGGAAGAAAATCCTCACATACTTTCATCTAATTTTATGCTTTTAAGCTCAATCTGGCTAATATACATCCAATCTTAATAAAATTTGGCACACGTTAGTTTTCTGGGCCGAGGAAGGAAGGTACTGAGGTTGAAGAAAATCGGTTGAGGTTAAGATATAGCTCGTACTTATATGTTCATTTAATTTTATCTTTTAAGCTTTATCTGCCTAATATACAGGGTGGGCCAAAAGTTACCATGAGGTTAAAAACATTAATAACTATTTATTTTTATTATTTTTTTTCTAATTATTTTTCTCATATTATATAATTTACAAGTTCCCAATGATGAGCTCATTTTAGAGCATTTTCCATAACATCTTTCTACATTTGTGGCTGTAGCCTTCGAATTTCTGCAACAATGTTAGGCTTGAGTTTAAGAATTGCCTCGGGCTTGTTCACATATACCCTCTCCTTCAAATAACCCCAAAGAAAATAGTCGGGTGCTGACAAATAAATAATAAAAAAATTCTATCATAAACCGATACCGCTCGCCATTTACGGAAGTAGAAAGGCCCAATGATATTTGCAGATCTGATCCCACACCATACTGTAAACCTAATATGGTGCAAATGGCGTTGATGAATGGCTCTTGGATTTTCAGAACCCCGAAACCTACAGCTTATTTATTTACAAAGCCAATCAACGCGTTTGCGTTAAAGTTATTGCTCGCTGATTTAGGTAATACAATTCTATTGTTCTGGTTCTTTTTTCAGTTGTGAATCTCTCCATTTTTTATTCTCCAAGTGTTATTTATATAATCTACAAAAAATATATAAACGAAAAATTTATTAAGTTTTTAACCCCCATGGTAACTTTTGGTCCACTCTGTACATACAAACTAAATGAAATTTGGCACACGTTATTATTTTGGAAAAAGGAAGAAAGTAACTGATATTGAAGAAAATCGGTTGAGTTTTAGAAATAGCTCCCATACACATATATTAATACGATTTTATGTTTTTAACTCTAGAACTCTTTATGTTCTAACGAAATTTGACATACGTTAGGTTTTTGGACCAAGCATGACCTTTACCCAGATTAGAGAAATAAATAAGTACAGCTTCATCCGATTTTATGTTTGTAGTTCTAAGTGCCACATATTAAATCTAATCTGATTAAAAATTGGCACAGGTTAGTTTTTTGGACCAAGGAAAAAAAATGTTGAAATGGAAAAAATCGGTTCAGGTTAAGAGATAGCTTTCTCACATATATTCTTCCGATTTTATGTTTTTAGCTCAATCTGCCTCATATTTCATCCAATCTTAATAAAATTTGGCACACTTAAGTTTTTTCGACCAATGAATAAACTTGCTGAAATAGAAAAAATCGGTTCTTAGTCTCTAGTTGTACATATTGCACCAAATAAAATTTGGCACACGTTAGTTTTTTGGACAAATGAACCGTGTCTTAGTTTTTGGGTCAAAGAAAGAAAGCTACTTAAATTGAACAAACTCGGTTCAGATTAAAATGTAGTTCACACACAAATGTTTATCCGGTTTTATTTTTTTTTTAGATTTATTTGCGTATGAGACGTATTACATACAATCTTCATTAAATTTAGCACACTTCAAATTTTTAGAGGAAGGAAAGAAGTTACTAAAATTGAAGAAAATCGGTTCTCCAATCCAATCTTAATGAAATTTGACACTCGTTAGTTTTTTGGACTAAGAAAGGCCGTTACCGATTATTAAAGAAAGAAATATATATTGCTCTAACACACATATCGTAAACCGACTTTCTGTTTGTAGCTCTAGCTGCCACATATTACATATAATCTTATTGAAATTTTACACAAGCTAGTTTATTCGACTTAGGAATATCTGTTTATCGGATTTTATGTTTCTATCTAAATCTGCCTCTTATTACAACAATGTTAATGAATTTTGGCACATGTTTGAAAGAAGAAGGAAACATGTTACGGAGATTGAATCAAATCGGTTCAGACTTAGAAATAGCTCCCACACACATATCTTCATCTTTTTTTTTATTATTTTTATTGTTTTATGTCTAGAAGCCACATATTGCATCCAATCCTCATTAAATTTGGCACACGTTAGTTTTCTGAATCAAGGAAGACGTTACTGAATTTTAAGAACATCGGTTCAGATGTAGATATAGCTGGAAAGTCTGCTGCGTTTAGTTTGTTAGCAATTTGAATTTTATAGTAGAGTATAAGTTCAAATCATTATTGACTGTCTGCTTATACCCATTTGAGCAGAAAAGCTTTTTGTCGAAACTCTTGGATTGTTTTGTATTGTTAACAATTCTTATTATGGACCATCTGCTCGGCGGAATGCTGCCAAACATGCGCCTATACCTCTTCGAACCGAAACAACGGACTCCAGTGTGTGACAATCCAAATTCTTGTTTTAGTGTCTCTGATACCTTTCTTGTTAAAACTAAAAAATATTCTGCAAAATAAAAAAAATAACCAGAGTCATTAAATAGAAATAAAGTTATTAAATTTCTTTTGGTAGCGGCTTTAATCAGCCGCCCTGTATTACATCTTCTCTTATTGAAATTTGGAACACATTAGTTTATTGGACCAACGAAGAAAGTTAATGAAATTAAAAAATCAGTTTAGCTCTGATATGGGTCCCACACATATGTTTATCCGATTTTATTTTTTTTGCACACTCCACCACACATTAATCCAATCTTAAAAAAATTTAGCACAATGTTTTAACTCTAGAAGCCACATATTGCATCTAATCGCAATGAAATTTGGCACGCTTAAGTTTTATACACCTATGTACCAAGAAGGGCCGGTTCCAAAATTAAAGAAAAAAAGAATATAGCTCCCACACACTTTCAATGATTTTATAATCATAGTTCTACCTGCCACCTATAATATCTAAGTATAATGTAATTGGACACACGTTAGTTAATTGGACCAAGAAAAAAAGTTATTGAAATTTAAAAAAATCGGTTCAGGTTAAGATAAAGCTCCCACACTTACGTTGTCCGGTTTTATAATTTTTAGCTTCATCTGCCACATATTACATCCAATCATAATGAAATTTGGCACACGTTAGTTTTTTTGACCAAGAAAGGCAGTTACTGATATTGAAGAAAGAAATATATACAGCTCCCACACATATATCTCCATCCGATTTTTAGTTTTGTGGCCCAATGAAGAAAGTTGTTGAAATGAAAAAATAATGGGTTAGATAATATCTTAATCTAACCCACATATGCTTATCTAAGTTTATGTTTTTAGCTCAATATGCCACATACTACATCCAATGTTAATGAAATATGGTACACGTATGTTTATTGGACCACCGAAACAAGCTACAGAAGTTGAAGGAAATCGGTTCAGGTTGAGATATAGCTCCCAGTCATATATTCATCCGATGTTATGTTTTTTTAACTCTATCTGCTACATATTAATCCAATCTTGGCGAAATTTTGCACTAGGTAATTGTTTGGACCAAGGAAGAAATTTTCTTTTATTTAAAAAATCGGGTCAGATTTAGATATAGCTCCCACATATACTCGTATCTTCATCCGATGTTATGTTTTTAGCTTCATTTAAAACAAATTACATCCAATCTAAAAGAAATTTGGCACACCTTAGTTTTTGGACCAAGGAGGACCGTTAAAGATTATTAAAGAAAGAAATATATGTAGGTCCCACAAACATATCATCATCCGATTTTATGTTTGTATAAGAAGTTATACTTGTCACATATTTAATCAAATTTTTTTGGAAGAAGGAAGGAAGTTACTGAAATTGAAGAAAATCGGATCGAATTGTTGCACATATCTTCATTCGATTTTATGTTTGCTGCTCAAGCTGCAACATATTACATCAGTCTTAAGCTCGAGCTGCCACTTTTTGCAGTCAATCATGATGAAATATATCATATTTTAGATTGCACCAAGGAACCCTTGCTCCCACACACATATCTTCATCCAATTTTATGTGCTTGTAGCCCTAACTGCCACATATAACACCTAACCTTAGTAAAATTTGGCACACGTTAGTTTTCTTGGAAGAAGGAAGGAAGTTTCTGAAATTGAAGAAAATCGGCCAGAGTTAGATATAGCTGCCGGACACATATATAATCAAATTTTATGTTTTCAGCTGCAGAAGCGACATATTGCATCCAATCTTCACTAAATTTGGCACGCGTTAATTTGTTGAAAAAGGAAAGGAATTTACAAAAATTTAAAAAAAAATCGGTTAATTTTTAAACTTATGTCCCCACATATGTTTATCTGATTTTACATATTACATGCAATCCTAATGTAATTTTGCACACTTTAGTTTTTTTCACCAAAGAATGCCGTTACCGAAGATAAATAAAGAAATACTTATACTCGTATTTATCGCTCCCACACACACATCTTTAACTGATTTTATGTTTGTAGCTTCAGCTGCCACATGCTACATCCCAGCTATCATTTTCAATCGTGCACGATTCTTTCACGATGTCGTATTCCAATCGCGCACGTTCAGAGCAACTGATGTAACTGTGTCAACACGGCGACACTTACTTTCCAATCGTCGACGATGAGCAAAATCCAATCGTCGACGATGAGCAAAATCCAATCGTCGACGATTGCCAAGACGATTGTAAATTTATACAAAAATGCTTATTATTATTTGTTTCTTTCATAGAACATGTTTTTTAATAAAAATTTAATTTGATAAATTAAAATATAGTATTAAAAATTAAAATTTGATACTTATTTAATAGTTTTTGTTCGGTCTACTTTCCTAAGCCGGTCTGCAGCATGAACAAAGTGTTGCTGGATTGTTTTATTAATTGAAGACTAATCACATTTCGGGAACTTTACATGACACATATCTTTGAAAAGGAAAAAAAAATAAAATGCTGTAAGAACACGTGATTAGAAATACTTACTGGTTATAATTTCCTTAATACAGAACTCTTGAATATTATATATTATTATATATTATATATTGTATTTATTTTAATTCACCACCTACAAAACCACTTTTTATTTTATTTCTTTACAAAATTTTATTTTCTTACAAAAAGCACTTGTGTTCACCTCTGACACTTGTTTTCTTGATAAATACTCAAATGAAAACAACCAAAAAATTGTTTTCTTTTCTTTTTTCTGCTGAGCAGATATTGGAAAATCCGTTAGAATTTCAGAGAGACATAGTTAAATTCTCTTTGCAAAACACGAGATCGGTGGTGTGTGCGGGAAGAAGTATGACAACAATAACAAATCTACATGTACGACTGTGACACAAAGTAAACACAAAAACAAATCGTGAAAAGCAGAGAAAGCAAAAGCAGAGAAAAATATAATTCTGTTCCGACAATCGTGGTGACGATTGGAAATCCGATCGCTAAACAATCGTGATCGTGAAACAAACGTTCAAATGCTAGCTGGGATCTAAACTTAATGAAATTGCACTAGCTGTCATATAATACGTCCAATTTTGAAAAAAAACTGGCACGCATTTGTTTTTTTTGACCAAGGGTGGACGTTATTGAAAATGATTTATTGTTTTTAGCTCCATCTGCCTCATATTGCTTCCAATCTCAATGAAAGTGGGCGCACGTAAGGTTTTCGGAAGAAGAAAAGACTACTTTAATTGAAGAAAATCGTTTCAGATTTAAATGTAGGTTTTTCACATAAGTTTGTCAGATTTTATATGTGTTTAGCGTTATCTGCCACATATAACTTGCAATCCTAATACATTTAGGCACACGTAAGTTTTTTGGAACAAGTAAGGCCGTTGCCGGAATTAAAGAGAGAAATATATATATTTCCTACACACATATCTTCAACCGATTTTATGTTTGCTATATCTCACACATATTACATCTAATCTTATTGAAATTGAAACGAGTTAGTATATTGGAATAAGGTAGAAAGTTATTGAAATTCAAAAAACGGTTCCGGTTAAGATAAATCTGCCACACATATGGTCATCCGATTTTATGTTTCTATCTTAATCTGCCACATAGTACATCCAATGTTAATGAAATTTGGCACATGTTACTTTTTGGAAGAAGGAAAGAAATAACTATGAAAAAAGACTACTTTATTCGAAGAAAATCGTTTCAGATTTAAATGTAGGTTTTTCACATAAGTTTGTCCGATTTCATATGTGTTTAGCGTTATCTGCCACATATTACTTGCAATCCTAATACATTTAGGTACACTTTAGTTTTTTGGACCAAGTAAGGCCGTTGCCGGAATTAAAGAGAGAAATATATATTTTTCCCACACACATATCTTCAACCGATTTTATGTTTGTAGCTATATCTGACACATATTACATCTAATCTTATTGAAATTGAAACGAGTTTGTATATTGGAATAAGGTAGAAAGTTATTGAAATTCAAAAAACGGTTCCGGTTAAGATATATCTGCCACACATATGGTCATCCGATTTTATGTTTCTATCTAAATCTGCTACATAGTACATCCAATGTTAATGGAATTTGGCACCTGTGAGTTTTTGGAAGAAGGAAAGAAATAACTATGATCCTACACACATAAATAACTCCCATTTTGGGTTTGAAGCCACATATTACATGTATTCATAAACTCTTGCTGCCATTTATTACAGCGAACCAGGGTAATATTTAGCACACGTTTGTTTTGTGGAACAAAAAGGAAGTTAATAATATTAAAGAAAATCGGTTCAGATTAAGAAAAAGCACACTCATATATTCTACGAATTTATGTATCTTGCTCTAGAAGCCACATATTGCACCTAGTCCTCGTGAAATTAGGCATAAGTTTGTTTTTTAAGCCAAGGAAGGATGTAACTGAATTTTAAAAAAATCGGTTCTTATTTAGAAATACTTTCCACACATATGTTCATCCGATTTTATGTTTATTAGCTCTATTTGCCACATTTTACAAATAATCTTAAGCTCTAACTGCCACATATTACATCCAAACTTGATGAAATTTCTCACACGTCAGTTTGTGGACCAAGGAAAGAAGTTTCTGAACTTGAAGAATATCGGTTCTGGTTTAGATAAAAGTCCTACACATATGTTCATACGAATTTAGGTTTGTAGCTCTATCTGCCACATATAACATCCAATCTTGATGAAATTCGACACAATTTAATAGTTTGGACCAGCAAAGGATATCACTGAAATTGAAGAAAGTCGGTTCAGATTTAAATATAGGTCCCACATACATATATTTATACGATTTTATGTTTTTAGCTCTAAAAACTACATATTGTATCTACACATTAGTTTTTTGGAACAGGGTAGGCTGTTACCGAAATTAAAGAAAGCGATAGATATAGCTTACACACACATATCTTCATTTGATTTTATGTTTGTAGATCTGTTTGTCACATCTTACTCATATATGCTCATTAGCTTTAGCTGTCACATAATTAATATAATATAAAGTTATAGCTGCCAAATATTACATTTAATCTTGATGAAATTCGGCACATGTTAGTTTTTTGACCGAGGAAAGTCGTTTTTAAAATTAATTTTTTTGTTTTTAGCTCCATCTTCCACATATTACATACAAAATTAATAAAGTTTAGCAAAAGTTAGTTTTCTGGAAGTAGCAACTTAAATGGACGAAAACTGTTTCAGATTAAAAAATCACTCCCACACATATGTTCATACGATTTTATATATTCTTAGCTTTATATGCCACATATTACATCCAATCATAATTAAATTTAGTATACGTTAGTTTTGTGTACCAAGGAACTACGTTTAACCGATTTTATGTTTTTAGCTCTAGCTGACATATATTACATCTAATCTGATTAAAATTTTGCAAACGGTAGTTTAGAAAATCGGTTCAGATTTATATATAGCTCCGACACACATATGTTTATCTGAATTTATGGTTGTTGCTCTAGCTGCCCCATATTACATCTAATAGCAATAAAATCTGGCGCACGTGAGTTTTTTGGACCTAGGAAGGACGTTACCGAAATTAAAGTAAGAAATAGATATTGCTTCCACACACATATATTATGGTCTTAGCTCTAGAAGCCGCATGTTGCATCCAATCTTAATGAAATTTTGCACAAGTTCGTTTCTTGAGCCAAGGAAAGACTTTAACAAAATTAAAGAATGAAATTGAGATAACTCCACGCACATATCTCCATTCGAATTAATGTGGATGGTAAAGTAGCGTTCACCGAAACTGCAGTCACCTCTTTCTTGCAACTTTAAGCCGTTTTTTATAACTTTTGGGATTCTCTTTAAACAAAATGTTTTAAAGAATTTATAAACAAAGCATAACTGTTTTGTTGACCAACATACATGTCAAAAAAACATACACCCACACGTAATACAGGGAATGGTAAAAAACATAACAACATCATATAGCATGCAATACAAACCTATGCGAAACAGAAGGCAGTGAGAGGGACTTTAATTATGTTTACTTTGTTCGGTGAAATACTCTACTGCCGGAAATTCCTCATTAAATTTGAATCTCCGAGAATGGCGAAGTAGCGTTCGTCGAAACTGCAGTAACCCCTGCTTACAACAAAAAGTCGTTTCTTACTATAAACTAAGCATATCAGTTGAACAGTATATTCTTCGAACTGTGCGAACCCAACAAACCAAAACCATTTAGAAATAACTTGTAACAAACTTACTATCATAAGCCTTAAGCTTAGAAAACTTTAGTGAAAACTATAGTAATACGCTTGGTAACAATTATATAATAAACAAAATTGAACCCTGTTATAAGCTTGCTAGTCTATAATATACAATAAGCTTAGAAATGTAAGCTTTGAACAAGCTTAGAAATGTAAGCTTTGAACAAGCTTAGAAATATAAGCTTTAAACAGGCTTGGAAATGTCATCTTTGTAAGACATTTTTTTATAGTTCTATATATTTTATTTTACTTTTACAAACTTTATTTCTTCACTTTTTTACTTCTCTTTAATTTATTCACTTTTTCACTTTTTTACTTCTCTTTAATTTTCACTTTTTTGTTACTCCAACTTTACAATTCAACATGAACAAAACAACTGAGAACTTTAACAAAGAAAACAAAATGCACGTGTACAAATAACGGCACATCATATACGTCGCAGCGACTTTGGGTTTTTTTGTTTCTTGTGTGAAGCAAGCAGCGTATAGTTGACGACTTTGTGTTTATTTTTCTTTGTTACGAAATCTATGGGTTCAAATGATGTATGTTTAAGAAAAGTTGTAGAAATTTGTTAGTAGTAAGTGTATTCTCCAATTTAGTTATATTACGCTTAGGGACTGGTTTATTGGGAAGAGTTATCTTTCTTCATAAGGTCTTTTTTGTGTAAGTGGTCGTTTATAAGTACCCTGAAGTTCATCGGACTGGTTCAAAACCGGTGATTTCACCGGTCACAAATTGACAATAACCCGTACTTTCACCGGTTGTTTCGCCAGTGATTTTAACATGGTAATGTCCTAGGATGGGGTCAATTGCCCTCAAACAGGTCAGTATCAGTGAATCAGTAAATTCACCAGTCATGTTTTACACATCAAATCACCGGTTTTTCTGAACCAGCCAAATTACTGACATTAACGAACTATTCACATGAATATACCTCTATTACCAACAAATCATTAATTTTCCGTCAGTTCTCGAGTTTGTAATAAGAAAATGCAAAATTTTTTGGCTTTCCCTGCCTTACAACAACACACAGCACGAGCCATCATAATTCAATTCGCACAAGTAAATTATATTTTTACAACTGAGAGAGTAATTTATTGTTTGAGAGAGTAAATGATCGCCATCATAATTCAAGCGAATTTTTTATTCTTGTTGACAAAAACTGAAAAACGGATTAGGGTATTTTTCTGCAAATGCATCTGCGTGCTTAACAACAACACTCAGCACCAGCTATTAGTAGCATGAATATAATTTCGAACTTACCCACCCTTCTATAGATAAATTTTGGTTGGTCAAAACACCAGTGCATACAGTAAGTAAATTTTAATTATTATACACAAAATCAAAAATTATAATTTTTTTAAATAAAATATAACTTAAAATATAACAATAATTCAGCAGAAAATTGCAAATTTACCCTAAAACTAATTTTGAAAATTGCAAAAAAAACAAGTGGCGAAATAATCAGTATGCATTCCTTTCCCTCTGCAACTATCTTGAATAGAGGAAATTTTATCTTCGTGTTGAGCAATGAATACTCAGGTCCTAGTGAGAGTAACCACTGTATATGTGAAGCCCTGGTTTTTGTGGTTGTGTTTATAAAGCAGTCGTTGTTGTATTTTATGTGGAGCTCTTTATTTTGTTCTTGGTTTAATGTTTCGTGTATTGTTTTGTTGTTATTCTTACGGATATCGTGTAAGATCTGTTCACTCTACAAAAGTGGTTGGCTGTCTTCTTCTTTTAACAGCTGATTTAAGCGCAGTGAAGTCGTGACTGTCATGATAGACGGACGCATAGCGGAGAACAACTTTTTTCAATCGTTTCTTTTGATGCTACACAACAATTACATAACCCATATTTATTGTGTTTATACTTTTAAACAAAAAAGAGAAATAGACTCTAAACATAAAAGTGAAAATACAAATGAGTGATCTTAATTCACAAAACTCGAAATCAATCAGTCATAAAACAAACATTAATTACGCACTAACAGAAGAAAGTGCAAAAATATGCAATGAAAGAAAAAGAAAAAACAACACACAAGACGGCACAATGTCGAAACAACTAAAAAAACAATTACTATGCTATTCTTGACAACGACAAAGAATGCAACCAAGATCTCTTAAATAATTTTGAGAAACATGTGAGAGAGCAAGAGAGCAACAAAACAACAACATCAAAAAACCCAACAAGTGCATCTAAAAGAGAAATCAATGCAAACGAAAATAATGAGATAAACAATAACCAAAACAAAAAAATACCACCCATCAATATTTTTGACGTGGATGCCAAAGAACTTATAAATTTTTTAAAGAATGGTATTAATATATCAGAAATTAAAATAAAACAATTTCAAAATAAAAAAATTTCTTTACTTCTATCTGAAATAACCGATTACTCTAGAGTAAAAGCTTATTTAGAAAAAACTAAAACCAAATTTTTTACCTTCACTCCAAAGGGAACTAAGTCAAAAACTTACCTATTAAAAGGTCTTAGTAATGATTCTGATACCATCGAAATCTATGAAGAACTATGTAAATATGAAAGTGAATACCTGAAATTCGTAAAAGTTAGCCAATTTGCAACAAAAAAGTCTAAAAACGAGGGTTACGACCTACCTATATACTTAGTACAAATAAGTAATCAAAGTAAAGTTAGTGAACTTAAAAAAATTAATGGTCTTCTTTATCGATGTGTACGATGGGAAGCCTTACGAAGACCTGAAATAACCCAGTGTAGAAGATGTCAAAGCTTCTTTCACAGTGCAGCAAATTGCTATTTACCACCCAGATGCGTCAAATGTAAAGAGACGCACGAAATTGGAAAATGTTCCTTAGAAGAGGTCCCTGCAGAAGAAAGAGAAAAACTGTTTTGTGTTTTGTGCAACAGTTATGGCCATCCCGCGTCCTATAAAGGCTGCGAAAAATATAAAGAGCTCCTCGAAAAGCTACGCATACGAAAACAAAATTTAAACCGCAAAAGAACCACAGGAACTCCATCAATGGCTGTAAATTCCAACGTAAGCTTTTCCAATGTCGTACAAAACAACATGGATATAGGAAACAACTCAAATCCTATTCATCTAGTCTTGAAAGAGCTAAACAACAATATGCAAAATTTATCGGCCCAGATAATTAACCTACACAAGCAACTACAAATACAAACATCTAGAATAGATACTATTTTTACAATGATAGACTCATAAATGCCGGAAACCATTGTAAAAAATCTAAATATTATCGAAATTAATGTTAATTCCATTATAAGGCTAAGCAGGCGATATGACCTAGCTAATTTTCTAAACAGACATAAACCAGACATTGTCCTACTTAATGAGACAAAGCTCAATGCAAGACATAAAGTTACATTTAAAGATTATAGCATAGTACGTAAAGATAGGGGGGATTCGACTAGGGGAGGAGGAACGGCAATTCTGATTAGGAATGGTATGAAATATGGAATTTATACCAACAGGGCTATAGACTCACTCAGATGTCTCGAAACCTGCATAGTGAAGATACCACTGGTATCCAATCGATTTTTGTTTATAATATCTGCATACTATCCAGCTGGCAACAACAACAATCATTTAAGGACTGATCTTAACATACTTTTTGATACTTTAGATTTGCAAAATCTGAATCATCTTTATCTGCTCGCAGGCGACATGAATTGTAAACATTCAAGCTGGGGAAATTTATCGGATAATACGAAGGGCAACACCTTAAAAGAATGGTTACGCCAGAATGAAATCGGTTTTCGGTGTAGCTTATACGCTTCGGTAACTCCTTCCTATCCACGCTGTAGCTCATATCTCGATATATGTATAGCAGACTCTCGTATACGTATAAAGAGGGAGAACTATTCCATAAATTGCCTTAAAGTTCTCGATTACGATAGCGATCACCATGCAATACAGATTGTAGTGCTGAATACTGAGAATGATGATCCATTCTCATTTTTTAGTGAAATACCTGTTCCCCAGTTTAATTACAAGAAGACTAAGTGGAACAAATTTAAGAAATGTATGTTAGATAAATTTAACAATAGAGAGGCCACTCCAAACGATAGAAATCTTACTAACTCTGAGATCGATTTTTATTTGCTGAAAGTGAATGATGACATCATTAGATCAATTGAAGAGTCCGTCCCGAAAGTTACAATCTGCGATCCAATTTCTAAATTTATCAATCCAACTATTAGGAGACTTCAGAGAGAGAAAAGCAGAATTTTGACCGCCATAAAAAATCACAATAGATTAGTACACATGTTGTCTACAGTAGAACTTAATCTACTCAGATCACAGATCAAACTGATCAGAAAATTAATCAATGACAACCTAACTCTGTCCGTTAACGAGTACTATGGGAGGAAGCTTGCGAAATTGAATCAGAAGGATACTTCAAATATGTTTAGTGAGGTCAAGAAACAATTCAGGAGGACCGAACATTTGGACATAAATGTTATTAGAGTTCCAGAGAATGAGGAACTATTGCTTAGAAATGCGGGGATAAATCACGTGGATTTGGAGAAGGAAGTCAGTAGCAATAACTTCCTAGTCAAGGATCAGGACCAAATATTAAATGTCATAGGAACTTTTTTAGAATCAATTTACTCTTTCAAGGAAATTGATACTGGAAACAGTCTGCATATAAATATTCAAAATTGTTTCTCCAGATTTCTAGAAATGAAAACTAATCATGAACGCAATCAATTAACTATAACCACATTCACCAGTGGTAAAAGGGCCAATGGTCTGGATCAGTCGACGACAGAAGATTATTTTATAACAAGTGAATCTACACTTTACATTTTTAAGAATCTACGAGGAAAGTTATCCTCTGCCATGGACAAAATTCCAAATATTCAGCCTTATTACGGTTGTCGAAGACGTAGTCGAATGTCGATTTTTTTGGAAAACGGTACTACGGTTGTCGAAAATGCACAATCTGTTACAATTTTCGTAACACGGAAGACGAAAACGACTGTCAAAGTTGGCTAAAACAGTCGATCAATTTTTTCCATACGACTAGAGACGTCGCCGCATTCAATTGACAACAATTGTTAGCCGTTGGTTTCATCCGCTAACACGCCGTTAACTAATTTGAAATTTAACACATTTTTTTGACATTTTATATTCGACAATAAATAAATATAACAAAATTGTATAAAATAAATTATTTATCTATTTTCAACATTGGGTAAATTTGCGGTATTTTACCAAAAAACTTTTATCTGATGTCGACCGCTGATATAAAGTCTATGTCGCCGTCACTTGTTTTGTGTCAGTTGTCGCCGTAAAAATGAACAAGCAGGCGTTGTTTTCTGAATATATTCACATTTGTTTACAAAGATGAGCTGCAAAATGTAAGTATTTGTTTTTTGTGAGAAAATTCATTTAATTAATTATTTATTTATTCCAGGAATAAAATAACCACGCAACAACAGTTTTCAAAAATGGTGGAATTGTTGGAGGCAAATCCAAATCTTGCGCGTGCGTACCACAGCGGCCTACATAAAGTAAATACCAAGGAGGAATGGGCGAAAATTGCCATTGAATTAAATTCCATTGGGCCTCCCATGCGCCAAGGTACGGAATGGATGAAGGTGTGGGCAGACTTCAAATGTAATTTGAAAAAGAAGCTGCTGCACAACAAGGCAGAATGCCGTGCAACGGGAGGAGGGCCACACAAACAGTTTGTACTAACGCCAGTGGAGGAAGCAGCCTCAAGTTTGCTGCAGCTAGACTCCATAGTAAATCCGGAGGGAGTCGAATTTGGAGTCTCAAATACTCCACTTAAGTCCAGCTATTGCCGTATGGACACCACAAATGAAAATATTTTTTTTATTATATTTATTTTATTTTATCTTGAGAAAATTTCAATGTTGCCTTTGGCGGACAATTATGTAAAAAGTAAACATTGTTTTGACAGTATAGCACATCTTTTACTTTTCAATCTATTACAAAATCACAAGAGTCGAAAAAGTTACGTAATACCAAAAATAATCGAAATCGACAACGACTTCGACTGCTCTCGATTTTCGTCTTCGACAACCGTAATAAGGCTGATTGTTTTAAAAAACATTCCTGAAGTAGTTGTCTATGAATATTGTACTCTGTTTAATAATATGCTTAATAATTCTTACTTTCCAATTGCGTGGAAAGTTTCAAAAGTGGTAATTTTACCTAAAAAAGAAAAAGATTGCAGCAATCTAAAAAATCTCCGTGCCATAAGCTTACTGCCGAACATCAGTAAAGTATTTGAGATGTGCGTTAATAATATTATAACCAAATTTTGCGAAAGGGAGAAACTTGTTAACAATAGGCAATTTGGCTTCAAAAATAGACATTCAACAATCCATGCGATACAGTTGCTTGTCTCTGATATAAACTGGAACCTCAACAAATCTTTTTATACAGGGGCCTGCTTAATAGACTTTGAAAAAGCCTTCGATAATATCTGGATTCCCGGACTAATTTATAAGTTAGTAAACTACAATATCCCTATACATTTGGCAAAACTTATTCACAATATGTTAAATAACAAAACGTTTATTGTTTGTAACAAGACCCAAACAAGTTCGAAGATATTTACCATTGTAAACGGTTTGCAACAGGGTACAGTGAATTCACCAATCCTTTTTAATTTATATATATACGATTTATTGAATCAATTTGACAAAATCATTGGTTTCGCTGATGACATTATCGTCTACCATGCTGATGATAGAGTGGATAAAATTAATGTGAAATTACAGCATTATTTTGATACAGTAGCTAAATATGCAGAAGACTGGAAAATGAAAATTAATACTAACAAATGCGAAACAATACTTTTTCGTCCTTCTGTTGTAAGATGTAATCATAATATCAGAACCAAATGGAAAGAATTTGGCATCAAATCACATGAAAACATCAGCATCCCAAATAAGGAAATCGTTAAATATCTAGGTATTAATCTAGACAAATTTTTATATTTCAATAGTCATATTAAAATTCAACTTATAAAAGCTAGAAATGCATTCTTCATGTATCGAAACTTGTTTTATTCTAAATACATTAATACTAGAGTTAAAATTATGTTGTACCAAACTTTAATACGTCCTATCCTAACATATGGTTGCCAAATATGGTTCAATATTTCCCCTGCATGTATGGAGAAACTAAGAATTTTTGAAAGAAAATGTCTTAGAGCAAGCACGTCACTTTATAGAAGTCCAAATAGCGATTTCAAGAAATATATATCAAACAGTAAATTATATAACGTAGCGAAGGTCAACAGAATCGACAATTATATTATACACCTCATTAGAAACCACATTTTGAGAAGCTTTGAATGCAAGGAAAACGATTTAATATGGGCTCCGTATTACGTCAATGAAGAATACATTTCTAGTACACTACAAAATGGGTACATTCCACCAGAGGCCTTCTTATATCTTGATAAAAATGGCTATATACAAGACGAGAACGGTATCCCTATATTTTACCATATATATAGGAGAGCCAATAATAAAAATATAACTTGCAGACAAATAACCATGGACAACCAAAGGTTTGACAGGAACATTTATGAGAAAGATAGAAACACACCTCCGAATTTAAATATTAAAAAGTATTGGTGGCTCACTGGATAACCCTTTCATACTTTTTTTTTTACCTCCTTGACTGTTGTTTTTGACCTATTCTTATACAAAAATTAAGGTTTTTGAAAATTTTCCTTGCATACATCTACACTTATCAATGTATTTTCCATATACAATTAGAATATGAAATTGTAAATTATGAATTAAGAGTATACTTAATTTACTTGAGAACCTGATTATGGGGCAGTGTATTTTGATTTATTTATTATACTATTGGTTTATTTATAGTCTAAGCATACAGTAAAGTGTTCAAATAAACGTAAAAAAAAAAAAAAAAAAAAAGCTGATTTAAGCGCTCGCCCCTCTCCTCAGTAATTTCTCTCTCCTATTTATTTCTTTATACAGGTATTGTATTAGGAGTTTTAAAAGTTTGATTTGAAAATCGTAATGTTTTCTTCAGATTTGGCGGGATGTTGTTTTTGTTTCGAACATTTTGTATGTGGTTTTTGTTGAGTTGCTAATAAATTTTGGTATGATGCCTATTTGTTTACACACTATTAGAAATGTGGGTGACGATTTCAAATTTGCAAATTGCTTGTTGTGTTTTGAATAATGTTTAACAGTTGTGTAGGTGATGTTGTTGTATTTATGTGAAATTTTGTAATATAGTGTCATTGTTGAAAGTTTTCGGTGTGCCTTCCGTGTTGTCTGTTTATTACGTATCTATTATCTTTAGCTATTAATTTCAGCTTAATTTCGTATTTATGTGCAGAGATTCTTGATTTGTTTTAGTAGTGCCAACATATACCCTTTGGCGTATGTCGGACTTGTCACCATTGCAATTAGTTTGGTACTACGTCAGATTTGTCTTGGTTTTTTATTTTGCTTTTATTATTGCTGAATAAATTGTTAACTGTTTTATGCGTCTTAAATGCTACACTGAAAAAACAGATTCGTTGATTTTATTGAATTTCGGACTTGATTTCAGTGAATTTTTACTATGATTTTTGGTCATAGAGTGAAATTATATGATATAACTAATTATAATTCGTTGTTTATGAGAAAGAAACTTTCGTTGATCCTGCAAATGTTTTCTTTGTTTTGGAGAAAAAATATGATAAAACGAATACAATAAATAACTAAAAAATTAGTTGATTTATATAATTTTTTTAGGGGATTCTTTGGTTTGTAGAATTTTTTCTTTGATTTTAACTATTTAAAAATGGTTGAAATACCTAATTCATTAGTTAATTTAAAGAAAAGATTTGGTATATCATATAATTAATTAAATTGAAATTGGATATATTATATAATTGTTTCTCTGGTTTTACCACTTTTTAATTCGTAAAATTGAAGAAAAAATTCTTAAAATTATAAAATTTATTCTATGAACGACGATTGGAAAATTCCTTGATTAAAATAATTTATTCTCTGATTATACAAAAGTTATATTCTTGAAATCATAGAAAATATTGTTCAATTTAACCAATTGATTCAGTGTTTAATAGAAAATATTTTTTTATATATCGTTTTTAAATTTATTTATTTGAATCTATAAGTAATTACAAGTAGTTGTATCTTATCATTTGCTTATAAGTAAGTATTTTCATTTATTTTAGATAATCTACATAGTCATATTTTTTATTATTATACATATGTGTTTGTGTATAGTAAGAATATAAAATGATATACTTAAAAAAATGTATACATACAGTCGGTCCCAAAAGTGAGTTAACACTTACTATTTTGATATTGTTATTGTTGTATTTTATATATAACGGTCCTTATCGATACAATTTTTTTTTAAATTCACAATTACTTGCCCTACAATTAAAAAAAACATAACAAAAATCTCTTTATTTGAACTATAGTTTTTGACTTTTATGATAAGAAATAATCGTAATTTAATGTAATTTTTTCATTATGTTAATTAAAAGGTATCTTTAATTTTATAACGGTTTTTTATTAGGTAACATTATTAAATGTAAAGGAGGAAAACTTACATCACACACATCAATTATTTCATATACATCAGTATTGCTATTATTTTTAAGGTCAACAATGTAACAGTCTAAATGCGAATCTATTTGAAGATTTTGGAACTCCTGACAAACTAATAATTGTTTTGTGTTATTTTTTTCTATAAGTATGTATTTAATTTGAAATACCGATATTTCATTTTGACTACTTAAAGTTGGGAGAATATTTCCCACTTTGTAACATGTACAGTTAATTGAAATTTCTTGCACAGAAAATATGTTCGTAAAAATGTGTGGGTCTTTTGTTTTGTCTCGAATGTACGGCCAAGCATAATTATCTGTAAAATTAATAAAATTACCAGAGCTACAAATTGTATTTTGATCGATTTCATTTTGTATTTTAGAATAAATTGTATGAGCAAAGTGGTAGTTAGATTTTATAGCTAAGCTTAGCAATATATTTTTTCGCGAAGTAGTTGTACCAGCATAAGTCTTATTTGCTTTGTGTTTTGCTTCAAATCTCATGGTCCATAATTTTTTCATGGGGCCTAATTTTTTTATCGCACTTATGTAATGCGTTATGAAGTGGTGTTTCGGCATTAAGTGGCCATCAAAAATATTTAAATATAACTGGTGGTGTTCAGCTATTAAGGTTCTGAATTCCACTAAAGTTTCAATTGTAAAGTTAGGTAAAGACGCATTTTCTACTAATCTTATGAGTAATCCCCAAACTTTATCATTTATTGGTACAAAGTCCCCAATTATGAAAGGCAAAAAATGCAAAAAACTTTTCATTTCTGAAGCTGACATACGTAAGCGTTTGTTTGTTATATGCTTTATTTTTATATCTACCATTTTATTTTTACTATCTGTGGGACCATAATCAAAAGCATATTTTCTAGAATTGAGAACAGATAAACTGAAATATTTTTTTTCGATAATAAAATAATTTAGAATATCACATAACTCATAATGTGCTATGCCTTCTAGAATATCGTGCATCATATCACAAGTAACATTATCAATAACATTGAAAGATTTTATGTTATTAAAAACGCAATTTTCCTTGATACCTGTGGTGGGAATATCATTTGAAAGAAGAGCCTCATTATAGTTTTCAATAGTTCTAAACTTAGTACAATCTTCCATGACTAGTTTTTGCGTTACAGATTTATTACAAGTACAAATTCTACAAAAATGATTTGCAGAAAATGATTTAGTAAAGCCCAAAATAGAATTGAGACCTAAATTATCTGCTGTTATTGCTGCTAATATTAAATGTACATGAACCGTCCAGTTTTTAGAAGGAACATTTATTCCACTTTCTTCTAGCTCTTTTAATTTTGTAACCAATGGCATTAAGTTAGCCTCATTTCCATATGAAGAATCGGACGATTTTATATAGCAGCAAGAGAGAATATTGTGTAGCTTAGATATTTCAGAATCAGATAACAAGGGAAAACTCATATAAAATGCTGAAATTTTATCAATGCCAGCTTTTGATCCTAGAGGATTGTCGAGCTCAAAATCGTCCTGGTATAATAAGTACATAACTTGTTTTTAAAAAGTTTAATCTTTTCTTTCCACACAGAACCATTAATAATATTAGAGATTTTAGAGCTATTCTCAAGGTCTTTAGCTTTGTTAATCATATATGTTAAATTGTCCTTAATATTTATTATCCTTAATAGGTAACAAAACGCCTTTAGATGGCTTTACATTAATGTTTTCGACTGTTACGCAACTATTTTTTAAGAATTCCTCGGGGTCTGTGAACAAATTTTTATTTTTCAACATTTTTAAAAATTTGTATTCCGTATTAAGTTCTGACAACAAGGACAAATACCAACTATAGTTGGTATTTGTCCTTGTTGAATAGGTAAGAGTGTCTAAGTCTCTCCGAAAAACGATGTACATTTCTATTTCTATTTATAGGTTCTTCGACATCTAAAGCCGTATTTATATTAAGTCTGCACTTATCTATAAGGTCAGCAAATTCTTATAAAGAAATTTTCAATTGTAACCCTTCCGTAAAAGTTTATAACCCCTGCGATTCCGTCACACTTTCTTCTAGGTGTTCAAATATGAGTCAGTACAAATATATTTTAATATTCGCTCCGAAAAATATATATGAGATTTTCGCAAAACCCTTTTCCGCTACATCCGTAATTAAAATTAAACACATACAAGGTGACTGATGAACATTAAGAACTCAAAAAACTTTTTTTCGGTGTATGGTATTATTTTTTCTTTTAATTCTGTTAAGCTTATTCAATTTTATTAAACATAGCTTAACTAGTTTTAAAAATAATAAAAACTAAATGCCCCATCTGAATGGATTGCTTAAGTTCAAATCTGTTGGCATTTGAACCATCTTCTGGCAAAAGTCCAAGCGAATCGGGTTGTGTGTTCTCAGTGTGTTGGCCATTTGAATTTTAAAAGGGAATAAGTTCAAATCCTTTTGCATTATTGACTGCAATGACTGTCTGCTAATACTCATTTGAGCAGATAAGCTTCTTGTCGAAACTCTTGGATTGTTTTGTATTGTTAACAGTACCTTTTTGTTGCTAAAAATTTATCTGCCAAATAAAAAAAGAAAACCAGATTCATTAAATCATTTTTGGTATCGGCTTTAATCAGCCGCCCTGTATTACATCCTCTCTTCTTGAAAATTGGCACACATTAGTTAATTGGTCTTACGAAGAAAGTTAATAAAAATAAAAATCAGTTCAGGTTTAGATATAGGTTCCACACATATGTTCATTCGATTTTATGTTCTTAGCACACTCGACCACACATTACATCCAATCTTAATGAACTTTAGTACTGAGGATATAACTGAGAAAATCGGTTCAGATTTACAAATAGCTCACACATATAATCATCCGATTTTATGTTTTAGCTCTAGAAGCCACATATTGCATCTAATCGCAATAAAATTTGGCACATTTAAGTTTTTTATACCAAAAAGGTCCGTTAGATTTACAAATAGCTCACACATATATTCATCCGATTTTATGTTTTAGCTCTAGAAGCCACATATTGCATCTAATCGCAATCAAATTTGGCACATTTAAGTTTTTTATACCAAAAAGGTCCGTTACCAAATTTAAAGAAAGAAAAATTATAGCTCATTAAATTTTTTTTAACTATAGCATAATTAGTTTTAAAAATAATGGAATTTAAATTGCTCCCCTGCTAGTTGATGAATGTGCGAATGGATTGCATCAGATAATTCTGTTTGCAATAACTCTACAAGAAAAAGTAAGGTGCAGTAAGGTCAGGAGACTTGGGGGCCAACGGAATGTGGAGTTTCTGGATATCAGCTTATTGGGAGATTTTCGTCGCAATTCACTATCTTGATGAAACCACACAGAGTTAAAAGAGATCCTCGTTCGTCATAATTCTACATAGTAAAAATCTCTCAATATGCTCAAGTAACAGTTTCTAGTAACCGTAACGATGTGACCGTTTTCTTAGAAGAAGTAGGGCCCGACAAAGTGGCGTCATCAAACTGCACACAACACTGTGACACGAGGTGGATGCAATTCCGTCCATGGAGGATCTATGGGTTGGAAGCACTACATATTCGACAATTTTGTTTATTTATGTTGCCTTTTACATCGAAGTGGGCCTCGTCAGACATGAAAAGAAGGTTCAACATGTGTACGTCCTATTCCACCATTTGCAGCATCTTCTGGCAAAATTTTAATCGAATCGGGAAGTCTGCTACGTTCAGTTTGTTGACCATTTAAATATTATATGGGAATAAGTCCAAATCTTTGAGCATAATTGACTGCAATGACTGTCTGTTTATACTCATTTGAGCAGATAAGCTTGTTGTTTAAACTCTTGGATTGTTTTGTAGCAGCAGCGATTATTTTCTGTTTACTGTCCCATGCTGTGCACAATTTAACAAGTCTCATTATGGTCTATTCGGAGGATTGCCGCCAAACGTGCGCCTATACTCTGATAGCGGCAGACAATCCAAATTCTTGTTTAAATTCAAAAGTCCAGTTACCCATTTTTGTTAAGCCTTAAAATCAATCTGCAAAAAAAATAACCAGATTAATAAAATGTAGAGAGAGTTATTAATTTTTTTATTTGTTATCCGCTTTCATCAGCCTCCCTCTATATGAAATATTTATTGTATTAATTTTTTAATATTATATTACTATTTTAACAATGGCTCAGCCGCAATATTTAGCGGCTGAGCCATTATATCCTCTTTAAACTCTGATATGAACGCGTTCCAGACTTTGCAATTTTAAGTGACATTATTTTTCGTTCTAGCAAAACTAAAAGTTAACTAACAAAATTGCCGCATCTGTAGATCAGAAAACCTGCACGTTGTTTTTAAGAAGCCAATGTAGAGAGAGTGACAGTTTAGTGCATATTATGGAGTAAAAGCACCATTTCGAATATAAGGCTGGTAAAAACGTTTTGGTGAGCGTTTCAAAGCCATGTTATATGATATTTTTTTACTGAAAATACGGTATTGATTTAACCGTCTCTGTTTATGCAGGATGGCTTGCCACGCCAAGCAAGCTATGCCAAAATTGATCTTTTGCGCAAGGTATTTCCAAATCGTGTTATCAGCCGTCTTGGCGACGTCAATTGGCCACACCGGAGCTCTGATTGCAGCTATTCAAGGTCTTAAGGCTACGCTACAGGCCGCAAACATAAACAATATTATGGAAAATTTGAGTGAAAATATGTGAAGTTACGTTCTATTCTGTATTCACAAGCAATCGCTTAAGGCGAAAAATCCAATTGTTCAAGACCAGTTTTTATAGAACATGTCAGTCACGATTGTACAAAGAATGGGGGTGATTTTGGTGCTTGGTTATTAAGTGAGTAAATGGTCGCTAAGGCAGTATCTTTAAAACTTTGAAAAAATCTGTAGAAACTCCTGAGTGCACAAAACATTAACAACTTTACGAATCATAGACGATTTTATATGAATGCTTTACGATTATACAAAACAAATTATTCAAGAAATACTATTACTGATAATACTGATAACTGAGCTCGCTAAAAGTCTTCTCGATTAACTTTTTACAAAAAATTTAAAATGTTCAAAACAAACAATTTTTTTTACTATTGTACAATTGTGCGAAGTTATCATATTAGCGACCTATTACTTGCTTAATAACCGAGCAAAAAATGAAAGCGGCTAATATAACTGATTTTTGGATTATTATTTTTCAAAATAAAATGTTAACGGTATATTTATGATTCATAATAAAAACATGTAGCCACATGATGATTTATTCTGTTTTCATCAGCAAAAATACCTTAAAGATATGGGTTTTACGAGAGATTTTAATTAGGAACAAAGTTAGATGATACAGCTAAATTTTTGTATTGAGATATTACAGTTGTTTGCATGGGATAGAGAGTATCATTCGAAATATCTATCAGAGACTCCATGAATTAAATATGATTCTCTACAAAAAGAAGTAAGGGATTACCTTTCCAACGAGTCTTTCCGAGTCAAAATACTGTATTTATTTTATTTTTGGCAAACCAAATCAAAAACAATTTTAAATCCTTTTTTTGCAAAAAGTAAAATGAAAATCATCTTAAAATAATGTAAGTTTTGTGGCAAACCATTATTTCCTTTTCGTTATGTGAAAGAATAGTAATGCAAAGTCCGTGCTTTAAAATTTGTTATACTTTAAGATTTCCTGAAGATGCTATCCGATAGATAGCGAAATATCGAATCAAATAAATAAAAAACTGACCTTAAGATTAAAGAAAATAATACAAGGAGTTTTTAAATAACAGGTCAAACAAAGTTACACGAAATTGAATTTTTATTTATATTTTAATTTAACTAAAAATGTTTAACTCGTTAAAATTGTTATATATACGCACTCAGTAAATATATTTTGAATAGGGAAGAATCGTTCGAAATAATACAAGGAGTTTTTAAATAACAGGTCAAACAAAGCTACACGAAATTGAATTTTTATTTATATTTTAATTTAACTAAAAATGTTTAGCTTGTTAAAATTGTTATATATACGCACTCAGTAAATATATTTTGACTCGGGAAGAATCGTTCGAAAGTTAATCGCTTAGGGATAAATACTGTATTTTGAAAAAATATTTTTATATTTATCGCAAAACAAATTTCACACAATTTATTAAAATCTTTTCTTGCAATAGATTGCATTTTAAAATAAATATATTATAAATCCCTATTGGAGTACCGTTCAAATGCATATTCGCGTATATCATATTCTTAATATCTTAACTGTGGCCGAAGTTATGAAAATCAACAAAGTAAATTTTAGTTTTATGAACCGTTTTTGCATAGCATCACTCATATATTATTGATCGTCGTTAAATTCTACGAGGATCTACCTGTCAGCAAACAACCTTATCGTGTGCCTGTTGAAAAGTAGTTGGGGTTTGAAATGGCGAAATCGGCCCAGAAATGACAGCGTAAAAAAGATCACTTTTTTAAGTGTATTGCGATACATTCACTCCGTAAGTTTTTTTTTAAAGTAATTTTCTTGTTAGAGTTGTGTGTATTGTAGACCTTTTTGTTGTAAGTTGCATTGAGCTCATCCGGCTGTAGGTCTTTCTTCAAAAACAAAAAAAAAAAACTAAATTTTCTTCGTTTTTATAATTGTTAATGTTATTTTCCAATATTTCGATCAACGTCTTTGATTATCTTCAGGGAATCTGTTTTAGATACAGGGATAACATTTATTATTAACAAGAAAATGGTTACATATAACAATATTGGTGTTTACATTGAAATTTTTAATTTTTTACAAGCTTTTGTTAACTAACATTTATTTGTCGTCAGTGTCGTTTTATTGTGTTACGATATATGCTAGCACACTTGTCTGTTTGATAAGTAAATATGTTACCTATTTCTCCAGAAGAAAAATAGGGAGAACTTCTCCTTAGAAAAATAGGGAGAACTTGTAAAGATATTTACGATGTTTAGCTCGTTTGTTTTATTTCGGTCTGTTGCTTTTACACATTGAACAGGTATTAAGCCGGCTCAAGACCTCTTGCTTCTATATTTAAGTTGTTGTAAAATAAATCTATTGATGGCTCTCGATGTGGAGTCTCTTTAGAGGTGGCAAGAGTGAGTTGTATTTTCGTGGGCAATTGTGTGAAGAAAACTTGAAAAGTAAGGTTTACAACAGTAGTTCTCATTCGTTTGGGGAGAGCCTGATCTTATAGAGTTCGGTTTTACTTTCAACAATTGCAGCAAGGCTTTCTGAAGAGGGTTGTCACGGACCCGAAATCATGATAAAAGTAGTGTGCAGCCACGAAAATCAATGTCACTATTCCTTTTGTTAAAAACTTGTCTTCTATTTAAATATAGAATCAAGAGGTCTTGAGCCGGTTTAATCCCTGTTCAATGTGTAAAAGCAACAGGCCGAAATAAAACAAACGAGCTCAACATACGTACATGCACGGCACGGCACACAAGTTGACATAGTCAACTAAACTCTTTTTACAACATACACACACGTTTTTGTAAAATAAATCTATTGATGGCTCTCGATGTGGAGTCTCTTTAGAGGTGGCAAGAGTGAGTTGTATTTTCGTTGGCAATTGTGTGAAGAAAACTTGAAAAGTAAGGTTTACAACAGTAGTTCTCATTCGTTTGGGGTGAGCCTGGCCTTATAGAGTTTGGTTTTACTTTCAACAATTGCAGCAAGGCTTTCTGAAGAGGGTTTTCACGGGCCCGAAATCACGATAAAAGTAGTGTGCAGCCACGAAAATCAATGTCACTTTACCATTTTGTTTAAAACTTGTCTTCTATTTAAATATAGATGCAAGAGGTCTTGAGCCGGTTTAATCCCTGTTCAATGATATTTACGATTTTTAAAATGTAATATAAAGAAAATAGCTTTAGCACTTATTTGAGTGTTGTAATTTGTTGGGCTACTAGAAGCTTAAATAATACACCTGTAATTATAATTCAATTTCAATTGTAATTCCGTGTCTACATTTTGTATAATCTTTGTTGCTACTCTCTTGATCTAGTTCTGGAAACTTTCAAATTGGCAAGACTTCGTTCGCAATTAAATGCCTTCTGTTACCTATAATGTGCGATACATTTGACGTAATAGCTGCGCTGTTTGTGCAGAAAGTTGTTTAAATTAAGTGCCGTTTTCCTTTTCTTTGCAGTTGATTGCATATAAAATAAGGGCGAACCTTGTTTCAACATCTCTATAGACACCAGTAATCTGGTTGTTTTTCAAAACATGTTGTTGAAGTGTTTCTGTCATTAGTTTAAAATCTTCATATTTTATTGGTAAATTCGTTCAATACTTTACCGTTACCTATTCTATGAAAAAACAAAAAAATGAACACTTAGAGTTTTTCCAGTCTTAATGTGGACTATTTTTGCAAACTTCTTTACATATTTAAAAAATAGCGAATGGCATTGGCACGAAGTTTTCAATGTTCTTCGTTTTCACTTATCAACTGTAGAAGAACTGCCGAAGCTATAAACATGTTTATATTGGTAACAGTGTTATTATGTGTAGCTTTTTCTGGCTTGTAAATACTTTGGTCTGATGATCCGCTACCTCTCTTTTTGTTTATCAAAGTCTATCTTTCCGAAAGTAGTTCTGCCTTTTTTCCAGATAAGCTTAAAATATTCCTTCAAGTCTCAAATCGATAGCTCTGCTGATATCTAGTTACATTTAAACAACAAGGAAGAATGTTCATATTGTGATGCTTCAACGACCTACGCTTAATATAAAAACGTCTAAGCGTCTTCAATTGTATGCTTTGATGGTTAGGTATTCGGTGGTGTTGGAATACTCTCTTTTTCGTATTCTTAGAAGTTGATTTGGACTTGCGACCTATACTGAGATAGTTTTGTCACCAGCTTTGTGGATATTTGAGTATTTTTAATCAACACATAGTTTCTACCATTGGAGGTTTCCCATTTTTGTTAGTAATAAATCAAATTACAGCTTGTGTCTACATATTTATGAAATGTGAATTTTTTTCAAAACATCCAATTTAATGCTTTTGTTTTCGGAGCTACAGACCAAATTAAATTTTGCCGAATTTTGTAATGTCATTCTCTTGGCCCACTGAACCAAAAAAAATATTTCATCGTACTCGTTTCATGACCCCAACAATAACATTAATTATTGTTGGGGTCTCTGCTACTTGAACTGGTAATTGCAGGTAAGCCCTGCGAATGATGGTTTGTTGTTTGAGGGTGATTGAAAAAAATGTTCCCGCGACGTCTGCTCCGAGTAACACACAACAAGGGCACATAATATGGAAACCATGGTCGGCAAGCACAAATTGTGGCTGAAATGGGCCACGGAATACGCTGGTGAAAGTAAAGGCGGACGACAACTTCAACGCAGAAAGTATAAAATGCGGGCGGACTGAACGACAGACAGAGTATAAATACAGGAAGAAAACCGACACGACGTTTCAGAAGTAAATACAATTATAATCGCCTGTGATAGTAGATGGCTACTTCTTTCCTTAAAAGCTCTGAAATCCAGGAGAGATATTGGATCTACTTGTTTTAACATGGATTAATTTGTGGAAATATTGATTGTCCTTGTTGTCACTTATTTGGTTTAATGCACCACCTTCACTACGAGTATTAAGTCATTACGTTTTATTTGGCATGAAAAGCAGCTTTCAAATTATGTCGTCAATGAATAATCTATCTATGGAACTTTTTAATTCAATTTGTAAAAATGTAGATTTTAGTCTTCCTTGTATTAAGTTTAAAAATTTGTTACTTTGTTTAATTAGTTTTAAACTATAACTAAAATGATTTTGTTGTAATTTATATTACTTTTTCTAATTGTAGTTATTCTGTAAGGAATTTATCTCCATTGACCTAATAAATGAAATATCACGCGGATGGAACGTTATAAACATTACAGGCAAAGTTCCCTCAGTACTTCTAGTGTCAAAATTATAAACAATCAAATATGGTTCTTAACCGAATAAGGAGTCAAACGCGTCTGCTATGTAGACGACGTAGCAATACTTATAAGGGATGATACTCAAATACCTTCTGCACTATATCTTCTAGTCGCTTAATTGTGATAAATTATAGGCTTAAACGCAATCCCAAACAGAGTCAACAGCCACATATTCTAATGGATATCGCGATGTTTGATTTGGTGCTACTTATTATAATGTTTCATACAGCGGCGAATTCGATCTGCTTATTTAATTGTCGGCTGTTTTATAATGAAGGCAATTGTTTTATCATAATAAAACATATCTGTAGTTCGGCTGTAGAAAAATTTACCTCTGACAGTCTTCGTCTACAGGAGTTAAAACTGCGACAATATTACGCATCGCTTTTTTAAGACCAACATAGTTTTTTGTTTATATATGGCAGCTGTAATATGTATCGGAATGTGTCGATGTCAGTTGTAAATGCAGCTTTTCGACGTCTAGCTTCCTTTTGTTGTTGGTACGTAAAACTTTTGGAGAAATAAATCTGGTATGTACATTTGCCGCTACAAGGTAATAGTCAGAATTAATGTATGCTGGTCTAAACGTTTAAATGTTTAAAACGCTTGATGAATGTCGACCGTCGATTACAACATGATCGATTTGTTTTTTGGCTTTCTATAAGGTGACAGCCACGTATCCTTATGGATATATAAATTTTTGTTGATATATGGCAGCTGTAATATGTATAGAAATGTATCGCTGTAAGTTGTGAATGCAGCTTTTCGACGTCTAGCTTCCCCTTGTTGTTGATACATAAAACTTTTGGAGAACTAAATCTAATATGTACCTTTGATGCTACAAGGTAATGGTCAGAATTAATGTATGCTGGTCTAAACGTTCGAATGTTTAAAACGCTTGATGCATGTCGACCGTCGATTACAACATGATCGATTTGTTTTTTGGATTTCTATAAGATGACAGCTACGTATCCTTATGGATATCGCGATGTTTGATTGTGGTGCTACTTATTATAATGTTTAATGCAGCAGCGAATTCGATCTGCTTATTCAATTGTCGGCTGTTTTATAATGAAGGCAATTGTGTTATCATAATAAAACATATCTGTATCTCGGCTGTAGAAAAATTCACCTCTGGCAGTCTACGTCCACAGGAGTTAAAACTGCGACAATATGACGCATCGGTTGTTTAAGACCAATCCAAATATAAATTTTTGTTTATATATGGCAGCTGTAATATGTATCGGAATTTTCAATTTTCTCTACGCCATGCCCTTTCTATTTAAGGCCGACCCGAATAAATTGACAATATAACGATTAACTGAAGAAACTAACTGCACTTTACAGTTCCCAAACAGGAATATTATATAACAACATTCGCAAACAAATCCTAGTAAAAATAGCTACAGTCAGGCGAGACCGGCTTTATTTTACTCTGCACTAATTTTTTTTAGAACAGCTAACGGAAAATGTAAAATTCTGAATTTTCTGTCTACGGTCTGTCAACCACATTTACTCAAATAGCGAATCTAATTTAGTTTTTGACTTCTTGGGATTCTTTAATAGGTACTTTGCACTCATATGTATCGAAATTAATATGGTACCTTTGTTGTAGTTGTCGTGACAACAATATATTTATTTTGAAGTCTTGTTCGTCTATGGGGGATCTGCTTCCATATCCAGGTGGAGGAAACTCGCCATTTGAACTGGATGCGTCCACAGAGACCTGGGGGTCAGCTGAGTGGGCTTGGCCGGACAATTGAAGAGGTGCAGCACATCATGTGGTCCCTGATGGCAGGCGGGACAGATGTCCGGAACGTTATCATCAATTCGTGCCCAGTAAGAATTAAGGCGGTTGCACCATCCAGATCTCATCTGTGCCAGAACCAAGCGCGTCTGCCGAGGTAGTACCTTCTCCTTAAGTGAAATCTACGGGGGATGCTCCCCCAAACACTACATTAACACGGTAGCTGGATACTGCTGCTGCAACTTCATCGGCGTGATTGTTGTTCAGACCTGCCTGATAGTTTCGATGATCTAAAGGTTCTCTCTTATACCGCTGGAACTCTCTCTCTCTCTAGATCATGAAGATCTTCCTGGGCGGTGGCATCCTGTCCAAGAGATGGTGGTTAGGATGACTGCTGCGAAAACACCCGAGCGGGTTTGCTTAGACAGAAAGAAATTGTGTCTGCGCACGGTAAGGACCTTCGTCTCCTCATGTAGATGGTCCTCAGAAGATATAAGAAGACACCCTGTTAATTTTCTGAGGGCGGCATTCTGGCAAGTCTGAATTTTCTTCCACTGCGTCGTACTCAAATTCTCCGACGATACAGGTGCTGCGTAGTTTGCTACAGACCGACCTATCGCTTTGTAAAAGGTCAACTCGGTTTGTTTGTCGGCTCCCTGAATACTGCGGCAAGTGACTTCAGGACCTTGTTCCTACTTTTGAGTTTATTGCAGATAGCTTAAGCATTTGCAGATCATCGAAAAAGGCTGTCCAATGTGACCCAAGGATTTTGGTGTAGTTGGTAGTCGGGATGTTGACGTCATCGACTTTCACATTGAGTGACAACCGCACCTCTGTGGTCCATGCAGTAAACAGTGTGGCTGAAGATTTGGAGGCGGATATTTTCATAATCCTCGCAGTGAAAAAGCGTGCTAAGTCAGTGAGGTAAAAGTAGATTTTCTCGCATATGTCATCCACTTTAGGTCCTGACGCCAGAATTGTCCAATCGTCAGCTTACGACACAATTTCAACGCCGTCTAGTGGTGCAGGAAGTTTAGAGAGGTAGAGGTTAAGAGGATATAATATATATAGAAGATATAACTCCACCATGGGGAACTCCTTGTTTAACTCTACGGGGTTTCGACTTTCTAAATTCTACATATTACTGGCGCCCACACATATAGTTTACGACCCAAAGTTTCAAACTAGGCGGAAGGGACGTTTCTTCAATGTCCTCTAACAGAGGGCATGATTAGGCTTTTGTTAGGTCAAAAGCTACAAGGGCCGTCCACTCGTTAGGCGTATTCTGGTAAAGGCCGCGACTTATACGTGAGGTGATGGCGTGTAAAGCAGTTGTTATGCTGTGCTGCTTGCGGAATCCATGCTGATGATCAGCACAAGGAAAGTGTTCGATCAGGCTGGGGAGGAGCAGTGCTTTAAGCGTCTTTGCTACTGGAGAAAGCAATGCCATTTTCCAGGCATCGGGAACTAAGTGCTCGGAGAACGCGGATACTACTCAATACTCTACTTTAAGCCTCTCTTTTAATGAAAAGCCGGTTAAAATAACACGAACATCGCTTCGGATCTGTCACTGTTCTATCACAGAACGTGACAGCAGTCCGATCATCCTTCCTTCCAGGGTTAGAGAGAGATTTGTCCGTTGTCCACAACTTACCAATTCCGTAACTCGTTGACCAACCTACTGATCATAGAGTTGAGATTCCTAATTCTAGGGTCAGTAGGGTTGGAGCGACGAATGTCATCACGCTGGTCTGCGAGTCCCGCTGCCTCTGCTGGGAAGTTTGGGCGAGCTTCCGGTATTTGACCAGCAGGAACTTTTTCTCGGCTAACCGAACATCCGACGGAATAGCTAGATTATTAAAGCTGCGTTTGGTGGCTTCTCTAAAGGCCTCCCAATCAGCCTTTTTTTGATTGAGAAACGTACGGCTTTCAGAGGTTATGAAGTCGAATGGTCTATTTATGGAGAGAATTATGGGAAGGTGGTCCGATCCTAGTGGGATCACGGGTTGCCAGGTGACGTCGCTGATCAGGCCTGCGATGCCATAGGGATGTCTGGCGAGCTATGGCAATCATAACCCGCATGGGGGTGTCCACCTTCACTGTGCAGAACGTAGAGCTACCAATTTCCTCTGCCAAAGCTATGCCCCTCTGGTCGTTGTCTAGGAGAGAATGCCACAGTTCGTGGTGAGCATAAAAGTCTCTAAGAACCAAGCGGTTATTGCCTTGTAGCAGATTGCTAATTTCAGGCAAATAACGCGGGGCACAGCTACCAACCGAAGGGATGTATACGTTGTACAGCTATATTTCGCCAGTTCCAGACTTGACTGCTACCCCATACATTCCATGTATGGGTCTCTAGAGTCAAGCTCACGCGAAATAGGTCTGTACTGCATAGAATGGTGTAACAGGAAAGCAAGCCTCCACCTTCACTTCTGGTGCGATTCTTACTTAGCACGTTGTATCCGTTACAACTGTGCAAGGTGCATGTGGCATTCAGCTTTGTCTCTTGGATCGCAGCGACCATAATGTTTCTATGACTCATAAATACTATTACCTCATTGATTTTGTTGCGTAGGCCATTGCAATTAAACTGCAAAATTGATGCACTGTCAGGAGTGGCAACAGAAATCTGTGGTTTAAGATGCTGTATATGATGCGGGGATCTCGTAGTTAGATGATGATGACGACGACGCAAATGTAGACGGCAATGATAACACCAAATCCAAAGACTCACTGCTAAATTCGGTGATACAGCATGAGGCAACAGACCTGAACAGGTCCTGAAATGCACCCACTATATGCAACAATTACACCTTAAAGACGTAGCACGATAGTGTATAGAATAGTATATTCTGAAAAACCGACCAGATGGAAGGTCCGGGGTTTTGTTCGATTCCGGCTCGGACCACTAGTATTCGGAGCAGGCATTCCGGGAACAGATATTGTTAAGGTGACTGCCCCTGGCGGAAGAGTGTTTGTTTCGGGTCAATCCGGTACATAGAACCGGCAGTCGCGGGATTGGTACCTTTGTACTGGGGCTCTAGGAAAACGTGGATTGATTTCACCCATTTCAATGAGATGAAAACTCATCGATCGTAACGAACTGTATCTAATTCTATGCAGATTAGATTTTTTTATGTGGCTTCTGGAGCAAAACACAAGAAATCGGTTAAGCATATGTGAGGGAGCTATATCTAAATCAGAACCGATTTTCTCCAATTTCAAAACTATCCGCCCTTTGTCCAAAGAAACAAATTGTGCCAAATTTCATTAACACTGAATTTAATAGGTGGGTTGAGAGCTAAAAACATTAAATGGGATGAACATATTTATGAGATATATACTTAAATCTGAACTGATTTCCCCGAATAAATTGACAATATAACGAATAACTGGAGAATTTAACTGCACTTTACAGTTCCCAAACAGGAAAATTATTAAAACAATATTCGTAAACAAATCCTAGTAAAAATAGCAACAGTCGGGCGTGACCGACTATATTATAACCTGCACTAATGTATTTCCAGAAACGCTAATGGAAAATGTAATTTTGGACCATTGGACCGGCTCTAAATGTACCTAGATTTGAAAACAAATTTGTACTATCAATTCATGAATTAATTACTCAAATAGCGAATTTAACTTTTGGCTTCGTGGGATCCTTTAATAGGTACTTTGCACTCATATGTATCTAAATTAATACGGTACCTGTGTACCGGGGCTCTATGAAAACGTGGATCGATTTCACCTATTTCTATGAGATGGAAACTCAGCGATCGTAACAAACTGTATCTAATTCTATGCATATTAAATTTTTTATGTGGCTTCTGTAGCAAAACACAAGAAATCGGTTAAGCATATGTGTGGGAGCTATATCTAAATCAGAACGGATTTTCTCCAGTTTCCAAAATATCCGCCATTTATCGAAAGAACTAAATTTTCCCAAATTTCATCAATACTGAATTTAATCGGTGGGTTAAGAGCTAAAAACATAAAATCGGATAAACATATTTATGAGATCTATACACACCGCTTCGGATCTGTCACTGTTCTATCACAGAACGTGACAGCAGTCCGATCATCCTTCCTTCCAGGGTTAGAGAGAGATTTGTCCGTTGTCCACAACTTACCAATTCCGTAACTCGTTGACCAACCTACTGATCTTAGAGTTGAGATTCCTAATTCTAGGCTCAGTAGGGTTGGAGCGACGAATGTCATTACGCTGGTCTGCGAGTCCCGCTGCCTCTGCTGGGAAGTTTGGGCGAGCTTCCGGTATTTGACCAGCAGGAACTTTTTCTCGGCTACCCGAACATCCGACGGAATAGCTAGATTATTAAAGCTGCGTTTGGTGGCTTCTCTAAAGGCCTCCCAATCAGCCTTTTTTTGATTGAGAAACGTACGGCTTTCAGAGGTTATGAAGTCGAATGGTCTATTTATGGAGAGAATTATGGGAAGGTGGTCCGATCCTAGTGGGATCACGGGTTGCCAGGTGACGTCGCTGATCAGGCCTGCGATGCCATAGGGATGTCTGACGAGCTATGGCAATCATAACCCGCATGGGGGTGTCCTCATTTACTGTGCAGAACGTAGAGCTACCAAATTTCTCTGCCAAAGCTATGCCCCTCTGGTCGTTGTCTAGGAGAGAATGCCACAGTTCGTGGTGAGCATAAAAGTCTCTAAGAACCAAGCGGTTATTGCCTTGTAGCAGATTGCTAATTTCAGGCAAATAACGCGGGGCACAGCTACCAACCGAAGGGATGTATACGTTGTACAGCTATATTTCGCCAGTTCCAGACTTGACTGCTACCCCATACATTCCATGTATGGGTCTCTAGAGTCAAGCTCACGCGAAATAGGTCTGTACTGCATAGAATGGTGTAACAGGAAAGCAAGCCTCCACCTTCACTTCTGGTGCGATTCTTACTTAGCACGTTGTATCCGTTACAACTGTGCAAGGTGCATATGGCATTCAGCTTTGTCTCTTGGGTCGCAGCGACCATAATGTTTCTATGACTCATAAATACTATTACCTCATTGATTTTGTTGCGTAGGCCATTGCAATTAAACTGCAAAATTGATGCACTGTCTGGAGTGGCAACAGAAATCTGTGGTTTAAGATGCTGTATATGATGATGCTGTTGCGAGGGCGACTGCGGGGATCTCGTAGTTGGATGATGATGACGACGACGCAAATGTAGACGGCGATGATAACACCAAATCCAAAGACTCACTGCTAAATTCGGTGATACAGCATGAGGCAACAGACCTGAACAGGTCCTGAAATACACCCACTACATGCAACAATTACACCTTAAAGACGTAGCACGATAGTGTATAGGATAGTATATTCTGAAAAACCGACCAGATGGAAGGTCCGGGGTTTTGTTCGATTCCGGCTCGGACCACTAGTATTCGGAGCAGGCATTCCGGGAACAGATATTGTTAAGGTGACTGCCCCTGGCGGAAGAGTGTTTGTTTCGGGTCAATCCGGTACATAGAACCGGCAGTCGCGGGATTGGTACCTTTGTACTGGGGCTCTTGGAAAACGTGGATTGATTTCACCCATTTCAATGAGATGAAAACTCATCGATCGTAACGAACTGTATCTAATTCTATGCAGATTAGATTTTTTATGTGGCTTCTGGAGCAAAACACAAGAAATCGGTTAAGCATATGTGAGGGAGCTATATCTAAATCAGAACCGATTTTCTCCAATTTCAAAACTATCCGCCCTTTGTCCAAAGAAACAAATTGTGCCAAATTTCATTAACACTGAATTTAATAGGTGGGTTGAGAGCTAAAAACATTAAATGGGATGAACATATTTATGAGATCTATACTTAAATCTGAACTGATTTCCCCGAATAAATTGACAATATAACGAATAACTGGAGAATTTAACTGCACTTTACAGTTCCCAAACAGGAAAATTATTAAAACAATATTCGTAAACAAATCCTAGTAAAAATAGCAACAGTCGGGCGTGACCGACTATATTATAACCTGCACTAATGTATTTCCAGAAACGCTAATGGAAAATGTAATTTTGGACCATTGGACCGGCTCTAAATGTACCTAGATTTGAAAACAAATTTGTACTATCAATTCATGAATTAATTACTCAAATAGCGAATTTAACTTTTGGCTTCGTGGGATCCTTTAATAGGTACTTTGCACTCTTATGTATCTTAATTAATACGGTACCTGTGTACCGGGGCTCTATGAAAACGTGGATCGATTTCACCTATTTCTATGAGATGGAAACTCAGCGATCGTAACGAACTGTATCTAATTCTATGCATATTAAATTTTTTATGTGGCTTCTGTAGCAAAACACAAGAAATCGGTTAAGCATATGTGTGGGAGATATATCTAAATCAGAACGGATTTTCTCCAGTTTCCAAAATATCCGCCATTTATCGAAAGAACTAAATTTTCCCAAATTTCATCAATACTGAATTTAATCGGTGGGTTAAGAGCTAAAAACATAAAATCGGATGAACATATTTATAAGATCTATACTTAAATTTGAACTGATGTCCCCCAAATTTAAAATTGTCTGCCGTTTTCCCAAAAGCTAGCTAGTGAAATGAAATCGGATGAACATATTTGCTTAGGAGCTAAATCTAGGTCTAACCGAGTTTCTTTTTTAATAACGTCCGTCCATGGTCCAAAAGTTAACGACGATCGTTGGATCTGTCTCAGAAATAGTGGGTAGCTACAAACATTTGTCATAAAACTAACTTGTTATACCCTGTTCGGCAGTGCGGCGCAGGGTTAAAATATATGGATCCAGTAACAAATGGAATCAAAATATAAAAAACTTAAACATTGAGTTTTAGTAAATATCGTCGGTCTTGTATATTGATATTAAAATGTATATGTAAAGGTTTCGATAGGGATACTCCCTGTTCAATGTTTAAAATCAAAACAATGAAATAAACAAAAGAGCTTAACAACGATTTGAGTTTCTTTCAAATGAATGTTCAATAAAAACATGGACTCAATTCTGACTTTGAACTAAGCATAATTTAATTATTAATGGACGCAATCGAAATACTCTTACAAATAAAGAAGACCAAGAAAATATTATAGCATACGAACGCAATTGCAAGACGCTAGATTGGTTAAAGCGTCTTTTGGATTGAATATTACTTGCTTAATACATATCAAAGTTTTGCAATTTTTATTTTCCGGGATTTTCTGAGGATATCTACATGGAACGCTAACGGTATGAACCAACATAGACACGAACTGACAGAGTACCCAGATCGTCAGAATATTGATATAATATTCCTAACGGAAACGCATCTTAAAACCAAATATAATTTTGAGATGTCTAATCTAAGATTTTTATTACTCACCACACCGACAGTAAGGCTCATGGGGGCATTGGTATCCTAATACGGAAACAAATGAAACTTGAAGTCGCTGAAGGTCTCACAAAAATACCTGCAGGCGACAACAATTTGTATCTAGAGTCAAGGTAGTTTACTTACCATTTCGGCAATACGTGGTTCGCGGTATCAGAATATATACTTCTGAACTTTTTCAATGGTCTCGGATGCAACTTTATTACTGCTGGTGAATATAATGCCACGCATACGCACAGTGTATCCCGTTTAGCAAACACTAGAGGAAACTAACTGTATAAATGTCTAATGCGACGTCAAAATAAAATCAAAAAATATCGCCCAGTCAGCCTACAGACTGGCGTTCTGATATTAATAAAAAGACTGACTTGGTACACTTCGGTATAATCAGAGGAGTTGCCCTGACTTATCGTCAGACAACTCGCCAGTTATATTTCGTAACCAGTTATAATCCAGGAATTACATTAGCAGTCATTTATATTCGAATAATCTTATCTGTAACATGAAAGAGATCGATTACAACGTATCCCACTTGAACGTGATCCTGGAACAGTCAGCCATTAAGACTATAGTTTGAACTATTACACTAACCGGGAAATAGAGCACCTTGTAAATGAAAAAGAGGACTCGTCGCGTATGGCAGCGAAATAGGTAACCAGCGGACCGACTAAGACTGACTGACGCTACTACTAGCGCACTTAGAAATGAAGACAGTAGACAGCATGTTTGTTTCAATGGTAGCTTAACTCCGACAGCTTCAACCAAATTGTCATTATGGAAAACATTAAGAGATACTAGTACGCCCAACGAAACGCATGCTCCGATATGCGACGCAAATGGCGACAATAAACTTTCTACCAGACAATAACCTTGCTGTCGTAATTCCGATGTTTACTAACGCAAATGTTGATCTGTATGTCTTTAAAGAAACCGTGAACCCAGGTAAAGTACCTGTATGTGTAAAGTACGCCTAAAATGATCTTCCCTATATAGCTGTAAAGTTCCAGGCAGAAGTATTTAACTGAATTTTAAGACACAGTTAGTTTCCTAAAGCGTGGGAAATTTCTCTGAATCAAATGATTTTAACGCCAGGAAAGGACAAATCTATACCATCGTCATAAGCCGATTAGTTTGCAATAATCGAAAAAAATACCAGACCATCAGTTTGGATTGCGGGAAGGTCACAGCACCAATAAACAAGTAAGCCATCTGACCCAAGCAATTGAAAAATCATTTGACTCTGAATACGGCGAGAATATTGATGTGCCGTATTTGTGGATATTGCTCAAGCATTTGACAAAGTCTGGCACTTAGGCTTGATCAACAAATTTGTAAATACTTACCGGCAATATGCATACAATTCTTGAGTCTTACTTTAAAACCGCAGATTCATAGTCAAATGTGCAGATACCCCTACCAGCCCAAACATGTTAAGATCCACTTTTTCCGACGCTACCGCTATAATGGCCTCACATAAAAAGCAGGATATTGCATCTATGAATCTAGGTGTTTATCTCAGACGAGTAGAATTTTGGCTCTCTGATTGGAAAATAAAAGTCAATGAGGATAAATGCACATAAATAACGTTCACACAGAATTTTAGCACATGTCTGACATTGAAACTAAACAATTTCCCTTTTTCTCACTCTGATAATGTTACATACCTTAGAATCCACATGGATCGTCGACTCATATCGAAGACAAGCAGACTCAACTGAAACTTAAGGTCCATTAACTTCACTTGCTCCTTAACGCAAACTCCAAACTAACCTGGAATATAAGGTCCTGCTATACAACAGTGGTGATACGGTGCTTAGTTATGGGGTAAAGCAAGCTCGAGCAATCTCGACAAAATCCAAAGAATCCAATCGATGCCATTGCGGGTGATTACCGGTGCCCCTTGGTATATGACAAACGAAAACATCCACTGAAACTTAAAAATACTTCTCGTTAAAGAGGCAATTCAGAACATCAGTATAAAGCAAAAAGAGAAGCTCGGACGTTATAATAACAAGGTCTTTAATAATTTTTTGTCGACAAAGAATCAAGAGAATATATTTTTTGGCAGAGTATTCAGGATAGCTTCTGATGAGTAGTGAATGCGTCCAACGCTTATACAATTTTATGAAGCAAGGACATTTGTTATTTTTTACAGACTTCTTTACAATTGTACGAGTATGTATCTGTTACATTTGTTATCTTTCGCTGACTTCTTTACACTTGACTTTGACTACAGACATTCGTCAGAATGTAATGTCAATCTCTAGAGGCATTTCTGTGTTGAAATCAATCAGTACACATTGCCGTTTGTAGTATAAGTTTGCATTGACAATATTTAAATTCGTTATTGAGCAAAAATAAATACAGTATATTTCACTACTAGCATACCGTTATTTTATGAGGTTAAAGGTTAAGTTAGTGTTCTATAAGTCGATTTTCGACTAATCGATTAATCGACTTTTGGGAATAAAAAAGTTAATGCCGACTTTTTGTTTTTGGAAAACTTCAAATATTTTTATTTGTCTTCCAAACAATGTGTTAGAGTCCTTGTTGACTCATTTTGAAGTTCTCCACTCACCAAAAATGTCTTCCGCTTGTGCGTTTGTCCTGCCTAGTTTCTTCACTTTTTACTGGCTCGTTTTGTTTCGGCCCGCCTGACCGGCTACGCCACTGGGTTGTGCTATTCGTTTGCTGATTCCGATATCTGTGGCCACGGCTTGTCCGTTTCATCAACGGCGATCGGGACAGATGGATGGGTGAATATTCCAAAAGTGTGGAGCAGAATGAAGAAGAAAACTAACCGAATGCAGCATTTATTTTTTTGTGTTATTTTTGATTTGTTTCTTTTTGTAGCACTTCAACGTCCTATTATTTTAAAAAAAAATCACTTATAAATATGAATTAAACAATAACAGAGGGTTTTTGTTTAAGTATTTTTCCCTTGGTGCCCTTCTCGTTCAACTTGTAAAACAAACAATTAGAATTACATCACAAAGTGCGCGTGCTGCTTAACGATGATTGACCGTGGACAATTATCATTTTAGCAATTCAGCCATATATGGGAAGAGGCAGAGCGTAAGGCCATTAACGGGTGAGAGGCGAGCGACATGTTCACTCGATAGGGATGACTTTCTAATATCAGGTGAGGCCCTAAATGGCTAATCAGCGCGTGAATACAATGCGTATTGCCTAAATATATTATGCGCCTTTAGTTATTTTTGCCGATTGATGATATACATAAACGTTTTATTTTATTGTATGACAAGGTTAAAAAAATGCATTTAAAAATTGTATAGATGCATCCAGAGCAGTTAAGCTGTACTAACACTGAAATTATATTCAGCAGTGTAACAACTTTATTTTTTTATTTTTTAAGGTGACCTGATAAACACCAAAATCAGGAATTCTCTAATAATTTAACACCCATTTACCCAATGTTAATGTGGCTGAGGGAAATCTGGGGATTCGTTGACAAGAGTGGAAACACGATGCTTGAAAAAGGCCAAATTTTAATGAAGCGATATATTAAATGCAATGATGAGTTATATCAAGGCAATGTCTATTTTTCGTAACATAAAAATAATCCAATACTTATATGGAGTCCTATGGAAACCGATTTATTGCAAAAGTAACGAAATAAAACTTTGTCAATCGTTGCACTTCTGTCCGCGTGATAGGTTATTTTCGCATGCAGTTCTTATTGATAAATGTGACTTTTTTTGAGATCAATTGATCCGACTATGTGTTTCTAAGTATGCTAATCGGCTGCTTTGAAAAATAAGCTTTCTTTTAAAAGTTTTTAAAACTTGTATAATACTAATGTACAACCTACTTGAAATTCCTAAAGATATTTGTTTATTACTTACTTACTTTTTAATTTCTTAAATAAAATGTTTAATACCCGAAGACTTATTTTTTGTTCGTAAATATTGTATTTTTTGTTTTTAATGGGCTGAAATGGTCAATATTATAAATAAAACTAATTAATTTTTCCAATTTTTTTCTTGACGTTTCGTCGGTTTTTTCCGACATCCTCAGGAGAATTTATTTTTGATTAATATCTGATTTTGACCAAAAAAATTTGAATTAACCTATATAACATAAAACTTACGATTAGTTTACATTTCGTTTCAATTACTTATGATTATTGAAAAACTAGACAAACCTACACAATTAAATAATAATACAAATAATAAAAAAATATAGAATATTACAATTTAATTAATATAACGAGCTTTGCTTTTTAAAATACTGCGACTGAATACAGCAACTTTGTGTTATCATAGTCTTCTTTTGTGTTGAGAGGTTTTGGGATTCTCTGTTGGAGTCTGAGACTCTCCAGTGTATACCCCTTGTTCTCTTTTGTCTCTATATACAATATTGTTACTCCCTCAAAGTCTACAGAGTGACCTCTTTGTTTTGTATGTTGGGATATTGCCGTCGTTTATTAACCTTTGTTAATATCTGCTGCATATTTTGACAGTTTACTCCAAGTTTTGTCTTTGTTGATCCAACATACACTTTATTGCACACCTTCCCTTCGCGTTCCTTCATGTTTATCTGTTCTTCCGTTCTTGTTGTTCGTTTTGAAAAAAAATTGTCTTAGTGTTTCATTTCACTTGTGTGCTATTCGCAAGTTCACTTCGTTTGTTGTTATCAATAATGTTCTGCTCTCTGTGTTTGTTCTTTGTGTTTTTCTTTTTTATTGTTGTTTTGTATTTTGTTGATTAATTTATTAATGACGTAAGGGGTGGGGGGGGGGAATAATTTTGTTCAAAAATGTGTTTAGCTTTTTTATGTTATTTTCTTTATACTTGTTATCCCTCAAGATTATGACGTTCTCTACAAAGTTTGTTGCGGTGTTAATTTTCATTTTGAATGGTTGTGTTGAGTTAAAAATAATCATTCTTTCAGATGCAGTGCTTTTTGTAGACCAATTCGCAATTAGCCTATTGCCTTCCTAATGATTTCCATGGCCATGTATATTATTTCTTCCTTTTTGTCTCTTTTTATTATTGTGAATTGTATTTTACTGTGGTATGAATTTAGTTGTTTGTAGTTTTATAACTGTTTCTTCGTCTTTTTATTTTTTTACAGCCATTAAGTCGTCAACATACTTGGATATGAATTTTATGTTGATGTTATTTTGGTTTAGTACCTCGACTATGTCGTCTAATAGTGTGCCTTATATGATATCTGCAATCGTTGGGGATTTCCCATTGGCGTACTATAAGGCTGTTGGTACAAGGTTGATCCATATTTAGGGTAGATATAATCTTTTAGGCAAAACTGTATTTGTTTTAGGTATTGTCATGTTGCGTTTGAGTTTTTCCCACCTGTCCATAATGTTTCTTATAGGTAAATATGTTCGTACGAGTATATTTTCGAAGAAAGACTACGTCGAAAGATTCTCGTTGTATAATGTTACTACTTTTTAGGCCCAAAGAGTTTTTTATGTTATATGTTGGTAAAATTAAGTTCTTCGGAATTTGTCCAATATGCTTTGATTGGTTGTAGCAGGGTTCCTTTATAGAAGATGGCATTGGTCTTAATGTTATGTTCTTCTTATCTATCTCGGGAAGACCGTTTACTTCTGGAGCTGCTGTCGAGCTGCAGCTTAACCATTTCTTCTCCCGTAACATAATGTTTTTATTTCTCCATAAGTCAATTATGATATTGTTACCCTCTCGTTGTAGTGTCATTGATATTGTTACTCGCTCGTTGTAGCGTCATTGTTGGGTCTTCTTTGATTCTTTGGTACGTGTTTTTATCTTCTAATAATTCCTCCATCTTTTTGTGATATTTTTCTTTATACAGCGCCACTGTATGGTTTCCTTTGTCTGCGGTGGTGGGATCGGCTTATATTGTACTACAAAGACGATTTTAATTAATCTGTCAACACTTGATAGTTTTCCGGCTCGATAGCATGGATCAGTTTAAACGTCCCAGACTGTAATTTAGCATGACCGATATTTATAGAAACGATTTTAGAATTGGCATAGTCAAGATTTTTTACTTCCGCATTAGCGAAAGCGAGTATGACCGTTAAAAGAAGGAAATAGTTAGTTCCTTCTGCTGTTCTTATAGACTATCCCACCAGATTCGGTCACAACAGTGGTCCATTTGTTTTCTCTAACGATTTCCTCGGAGTAATTCTTACTTAATTTTGTCCCTAAACTTTTGTTTATCTTTACGAAAATTTCCTGACCTATTTGTGAAACTGTAAATCCTTTATCTGTTTCTGTTTTAATCTTTCAATAATCTTTATACAGTTAGTCACTGAGCGGTTTAGTATTTATTTAGGAGAAGAGTAAAGTCTTCAGAGTAAAGGTTCCGAAACTGTAAGTCAGTGATACGTGGGAAAGACTATTTCAAACTTATAGTTCTGAAGCTTATGGTTCTTGAAGGTGTTTAGAAGTGCATCGGATTACTGAATCAGATTTTGTGATGAACTTTCGTCACTATGCTGCTTGGCATTGGTGAAGTCTATGTGCGATACCTCTAGTAGAGGTCTAGACAAAGCATCTGCGACTACATTGGTGCTACCGGGTATGTACAATAGCTCATACTTATAATCTTCCAGAAAGGCCTTTTATCTCTTCAAATTATAATTTGAATTTTTGTTGTTCAAGGTGTAAGTTAAAGGAAAAGTAAGTAGTTCCTAAGTGACTTCAAAGCCCATACTATGGCCAGTATTTCTTTCTTATTGGTGGTATAGTGCTCCTCGGATTTTTGTAGGGTCCTGGATAGAAAACTAATAGGTATACCATCTTGTGGCAAAACAGCACCAAGTGCATAATTTAGTGTATCGGTGGTCAAATTAAATTCCTTCGCGAAATCCGGATAGGCAAGCAGGACGTCATCTTACATCAGCGTGTCTTTCAACTTGTTAAAAGCGCTTATCGCCTCTGCATCAGGACTCACTTTTATTTTGTCTGAAGAATGCTTGGACAAATATCCATTATCCCCCGTCGAAAGTAAGGTTTACAATTTTCCCATCTTAGCATAGTCTCTGATAAACCTCCTACAGGAGTTCAAAAGCCCAAGGTAAGATCTGAGATCTTTAAGGGTTTTTGGCGCCGAAAAATCACTTGTTGATTTTACCCTTTCCGGATTAATCATAGAATATCTACTTCCTTCAGGTGTTCGCCCTTCAAGATTTTAAAAACTGTTTGTAAGTACCTAAAGTGTGCCTCTTCATCCTTAGCAAATGTCATCAACATAGATAAAGTAAATCTTTGCTCCAGAACCTTTTGACAGATTGAGAGGTGTTTTTCAATCTAAATGGCAATATGATGAACCTATATATTCCGTAATTCACTAAAAAAGCTGTATTTCTCATATCACTTTCTTTCAGCTGTATTTGGTGAAAGCCACTTTTCGAGCCGATCACGGTAAGCATTTATATCTTGAAAGCTAAGGCAGAATATCATTTATATTCGGGATTGGATATTTATCGAGCATATAAGTAGTAACATCGTTTAATTTTCGGTAGTCGATAACCAAACGATATTTCTTTTTCCCTGAAGAATCCGGCTTTTTCGGTACAATCCAAATAGGAGAGTTAAACAGTGACCTGATTGCTGTATTATGCTGTTATCTATATATTCTTCCTTTATCCTTTATTTGGGTCTCAACTTCATCTTTCAAGTGCATTGGGTACGAGTAGAACCTCGATTAACCGGGATTTTCAATTTCGGTGTTTATCTCACCAATGACGGATGTTGTAAATGGGAACATTGGGATCGGAGAATAGTTCCACAAATCTTTTCACAATTGATTTGACAGCTGTCTTTTGTTCCGAAGCCATATGGCTATCCCAAATATTAATTGTATTCACAGATTGAGAAACTTGCTGTTTTATCATTACTCTTGTCTTGCCGTTGATAAGCATTACATTTTTAGAAGCGAAGATAACAGCCTTTAGTTCATTTAAACTGACGTTTCCTAAGATGGCATGGAAGGATTTTAGAGTTGGAAGTAGAAAGAATTTCATGTCGGTGGAATTTGTTTGGAATAAGTTAATGAGAGAATGTTAAGTAATCGCAGTTTTCCCACCTGCGGACTTAGCATAAAACGCTTCCCTACTGGGAAAAGAGTTCTTGATTGGATCGGGTTGGATATAATTTTTATTAGAACCAGTATCAATAAGAAAATTTAAAATTTTGCCCGTACTCGTCCTACATTCGAAATACGGTAAGGACGAGTCGGTTAGTCTAAAAAAGGAATATCGATAAACTATCTTGTCTCAGCTTGCTTATCTTCAGGATCTAAATTGCTACATTTATTAATGCATCCTTCCATTGGTTGTAGTTTCTGCTCCTCCTCGTAATTTGCCATATGAAATTGATAATACCTATAATTCGGATAGTGTTAACAATTCCTGATTCGAGGTGGATTTTTTTTTTGCATTTTAGGTGGCTGCTGCTCTTGATTGAGTGAATTGGGGTTTTTGTTTCCTCAAATCCGTTACTCTGTGTTGGTCTTTTCATGTAATTGACCATTTTAGTCCGCATTTACTGATCTATTCCATCGGCTTGGGCTGTGGTTTATGTGCCATTAACCTCGGCGGTGTGAAATTTCCCTACTGATTGTATTGCCTTTAAGGCACCTAGTTGTAAAATTGAGGTTTCTGAAATGCCAAAATTGACACATTTTGTTGATTTTGCCGTTGAGGCATTCGATTAGTTGGAAATGATTGTTGCATGTGTGCCAAATTTGGATAAGTTTGGGAAAGAAATGTCAGATAAGCGTAAAATTGAGTATAATTCCGACGATTACCTCTGCAAGATGGAAGAGGTGGTGGAGTCCTATTAACCTTCGTATATGAACTCGCGAGCTAAGCCCTATATTGTTGATTTTCCAATTTAAGATACAAATAAAAAGCCAGTGGCAAATTTTTTTGAACTCTTATTCTTTAAAATCTTGTCAAATCGCCCTTACGATCCCTGATGAATGTGTCTAGCGCTTTCACCTTTTAAGTTTGTGTTAAAATATCAAGAGATTCACGGCTAATTTCCATACACATGAGTTTATTCTTAATCAGTGATAAGTGGTAAATATACCACTTGATGAAATATCAGGAAGGTCATCTGAGATTTAAGAGTGGTTAAATATATCTTTTCTGCATAATCTACTGTAGGACAGCGTGAAATGCATTCCCAATTCAGGGGCGTATTATACGAATCCCGTGCGGCGTCGGCATTGCAAGTGATCTTATTACGATTTTTTTATATATCCTTTTTTAAGTTATTGAATCTGCTCCAAAGGAGCCCAACAGTAAGTATACGAATCCTAAGTATATTTCAATAATAAATCCTAGTATGGATTTTTTGTTATGTGGATCTCTGCTTATTAGCAGGAATTTGCATTAATTTGGTAAAATTAGTATATACCTGGTATGGAGCACATGTTTGAGAGTTTAAAACCTGGTATGGCTTAAACCTCGTGATAAAGGGCCAGAGTACCCTTACAGTCATTTACAGAGTGTTTGAGATATTATGAAGAGTGAAAAACTCTAGTTATGTATGTGTAACGGATAACTCTAGAGTAGCAGAGTGGACGACGTAATTTAGGTTTTGTAGGTTTTTCGTGACGACTGTTTAAAGGATCCGTATGTGAGCATTTAAGCCACGTGACGTAGAATAAAGGATTCTACACAGGCTTTTTGGAATGTTCGTTTGCGATTTGTATTGACTGTTTTAGGGATCACGTATAAGAGTGTGTTCGTTTCACGATTGGTACTGACTGTTTTAAGGATAACGTACAACAGCAGTTAAGCCACGTGACGTAGAAAAAAAAATCTACACAGTCTTTCAGGCGCGTGCTTTCGCGATTACTGTTACGGCTGAAGAACAAGTGTGGATTAGAAAACACGGTGTTCGTTTCTCCGAAGTCTTAAAGAGCTTGGACTGCACAATAATTGTCTAGCAAGTATGTTATCATGACGTTCGATCTTCTCTTTGTGCTATTTTAATTGCCTCTTTAACGAGAGGTATTTTTAAGTCTCGGTGGATTTCGTTCATCATATACCAAGGGGAACCGGTAATTAACCGCAATGTCTTCGATTGGACTCTTTGGATTCTATCGAAACTGCTCGAGCTTGCTTTGCCCCATATCACCAGATAGGTTGAAATTTTATCTGTGTGCATTTAGCCTCATTGATTTTTATTCCCCAGCCAGAGAGCCAAGATTCTACTGGTCTGAGATGTACACCTAGACTCATAGATGCAATATCCTGCTTTTGATGTGCGGCCATTACAGCGGTATCGTCGGCAAAAGTGGATGTTAGCACGTTTGGTCTGGTAGGGATATCTGCGGTAAACAGAAGGTAAATAAAAGGCCCCAGGACACTTCCCTGGGGCACACCAGCTAGTAATCCGCGGTAATCGGTGACGTATTGCCCACATTTGACTCTGAATCTGCGGTTTTCGAAGTAAGACTTAAGAACTTGATGCGTATATACCGATAAGTATTTTCAAATTTTGTCAAAAGCTTGAGCAACGTCCAGAAATACGACACAGCAATATTCTCGCCGTTCAAATGATTTTTTAATTGCTTGGGTCAGATGGTTTACTTGTTCAATGGTGCTGTAACCTTCCCGGACTCCAAACTGATGGTCTGGTCTGCTTATCTGACACGAGGCACGGTTTTTTTTCGATAAAAGAACTTGTTCAATTAGTTTTGATAAGCAGGGAAGCAAACTGATCGGCTTATGAGGATGGTATTGATTTGTCCTCTCCTGGCTTTAAAATCATTTGATTCAGAGGAATTTTCCATACTTTAGGAAAGTAAACATGTCTCAAAATTGAGTTTAATAATTTTGCCAGGTACTCCTCAGCAATATAGCGAAGATCATTTTAGGCGGGTTAATATCATATCCAGGCTCTTTACCTGAATTCACGGTTTCTTTAATGACATGCAAAACTTCATTTGCGTTAGTAAACAATGGAATTACGGCAGACATTTTATCATCTAGTGAGAGGGAGGGAGGTCGCAACGTGCAGGATTCGGGCGAAATACCTGGGACCGATGGTTTGCGAAAACATTGGCTTTTTCTTCTTCTGATATTGCCCACTCGCCATTTGCGTCGCGTATTGGAAATTGGGTTTCGGTGTGCATAGTAGTATTTCTTAATGTTTCCATAATGAGAATTTGGTTCAAGCTGTCGAAGTTAAACTTGCAATGAAACTAGCATGCTGTCAACAGCCTTCATTTCTAAGTGGCTTTGCAACCTTTTAGTAGCGTCAGTCAGTCTTAGTCGGGCCGCTGGTGACCTATTTCGCTGCGATTCGCGACGGAACCTCTTTTTACACTTACAAGGTGCTCTATTTTCCGGTAAGTGTAAGTATGCAAACTATATGTCGCATTGTTTTGTCTGTGTGTAGCGTGAATGGCTGCCTGTTCTAGAGTCACGTTCAATTGGGATACGTTGTTATCGATCTCTTCCACGTTAGAAATTAGATCATTCGAATCTTAATGACTGCTAATGTTATTTCTGTATTTTAACCAGATAGTTGTGGATGAAGGAATCCTTAGGGGCTCGTCTACAAGAACTGTCTTCACGTGAAGAAGAAATATAGCTGGTGAGTGGTCTGACGATATCCTCTTATTATACCGAATTCTATCAAGTCAGGCTTTTTTTAATATCTGAAGGCCAATTTGTAGGTTGACAGGGCGATATAAAGTCCAATTTATTTTGACGTCGTATTAGACATTCATACAGCTAGTTTCCCCTAGGGTTTGCTAAACGTGATCCCCAGTGCGTATGTTTGGCATTGTAGTCACCAGCAGCAACAAAGTTACGTCCGAGACCATTAAAAAAGTTCAGAAGTATATCTTCTGATATTGCGAACCGCGGGAGGAAATATATTGCTGAAATGGTAAGAAAACTTTCTTCAACTTTCTTGTTGCCGACTGAAGGTAGTTTTGTAAGACTCCTTCAGCGATTTTATGTTTCATTCGTTTTCGTATTAGGATACCAGTTCCCCCATGATCCTCAGCTTGCTCATTTTCAGGATCTTAATTGCTACATTTATCAATACATCCTTCCATTGGTTGTAGTTTCTGCTCCTCGTAATTTGCCATATGAAATTGATAGTACCTATTATTCGGATAGTGTTAACAATTCCTGATTCGAGGTGGAATTGTTTTTGCATTTTAGGTGGCGGCTGCTCTTGATTGAGTGAATTGGGGTTGTTGTTCCCTTAAATCCGTTACTCTGTGTTGGTCTCTTCATGTAATTTACTATTTTAGTCCGCATAGACTGATCTATTCCATGTGCTCGGGCTGTGGTTTATGTGCCATTGACCTCGACTGAGTGAAATTTCCTTACTGATTGTATTGCCGTTAAGCCACCTGGGTGTACAATTGAGGTTTCTGAAATGCCAAAATTGACGCTTTTTGTTGATTTTGCCGTTGATGCATTTGATTAGTGGGAAATGATTGTTGCATGTGTTCCAAATTTGGATCAGTTTGGGAAAGAAGTGTCGGATAAGCGTAAAATGCAGTATAATTCCGACGATTACCTCTTCGAGGTGGAAGAGGTGGTGGAGTCCTATTAACCTTCGTATATGAGCTCGCGAGCTAAGCACTATATTGTTGATTTTCCAATTTTAGACACAAATAAAAAGCAAGTGCCAAATTTTTTGAACTCTTATTCTTTAAAATCTTGGCAAATCGCCCTTACGATTCCCGATGCATGTGTCTAGCGCTTCGACCCTTTAAGTTTGTGTTAAAATATCAAGGGATTCACGGCTAATTTCCATACACATGAGTTTATTCTTTATCAGTGATAAGTGGTTAATATACCACTTGATAAAATATCAGGAAGGTCATCTGAGATTTAAGAGTGGTTAAATATATCTTTTCTGCATAATCTACTGTAGGACAGCGTGAAATTCATTCCTTATTCAGGGGCGTTTTATACGAATCCCGTGCGGCGTCGGCATTGCCAGTGATCTTATTGCGATTTTTTTTATATATCCTTTTTTAGTTATTGAATCTTCTCCAAAGGAGCCCAACAATAAGTATACGAATCTTAAGTATATTTCAATAATGAATCCTAGTATGGATTTTTTGTTATGTGGATCTCTGCTTTTTGGCAGGAATTTGCATTAATTTGTTCAAAATGGTATATACCTGGTATGGAGCACATGTTTGAGAGTTTAAAACCTGGTATGGCTTAAACCTCGTGATAAAGGGCCAGAGGACCCTTACATTCATTTACAGAGTGTTCGAGATATTATGAAGAGTGAAAAACTCTAGTTATGTATGTGTAACGGATAACTCTAGAATAGCAGAGTGGACGACGTAATTTAGGTTTTGTAGGTTTTTCGTGACGACTGTTTAAAGGATCACGTATGAGAGCATTTAAGCCACGTGACGTAGAATAAAGGATTCTACACAGGTTTTTTGGAGTGTTCGTTTGCCATTTGTATTGACTGTTTTAGGGATCACGTATAAGAGCATTTAAGCCACGTGACGTAGAAAAAGAATTCTACACAGTCGTTTTTGTGTGTTCGTTCACGATTGGTACAGACTGTTTTAAGGATAACGTACAACAGCAGTTAAGCCACGTGACGTAGAAAAAAATTCTACACAGTCTTTTAGGCGCGTGCTTTCGCGATTACTGTTACGGCTGAAGAACAAGTGTGGATTAGAAAACACGGTGTTCGTTTCTCCGAAGTCTTAAAGAGCTTGGACTGCACAACAATTTTCTAGCAAGTATGTTATCATGACGTTCAATCTTCTCTTTGTGCTGTATGTTGCTTATTTTAATTGCCTCTTTCACGAGAGGTATTTTTAAGTCTCGGTGGATTTCGTTCATCATATACCAAGGGGAACCGTAATAAACCGCAATGTCTTCGATTGGACTCTTTGGATTCTATCGAAACTGCTCGAGCTTGCTTTGACCCATATAACCAGATAGGTTTGAAATTTTATCTGTGTGCATTTAGCCTCATTGAATTTTATTCTCCAGCCAGAGAGCCAAGATTCTACTGGTCTGAGATGTACACTTAGACTCATAGATGCAATATCCTGCTTTTGTTGTGCGGCCATTATAGCGTATCGTCGGCAAAAGTGGATGTTAGCACGTTTGGTCTGGTAGGGATACCTGCGGTAAACAGAAGATAAATAATAGGCCCCAGGACACTTCCCTGGGGCACACCAGCTAGTATTCCGCGGTCATCGGTGACGTATTGCCCACATTTGACTCTGAATCTGCGGTTTTCGAAGTAACACTTAAGAATTTGATACGTATTTACCGATAGGTATTTTCAAATTTTGTCAAAAGCTTGAGCAACGTCCAGAAATACGACATAGCAATATTCTCGCCTTTCAAATGATTTTTTAATTGCTTGAGTCAGATGGTTGGATAAGCAGGGAAACAAACTGATCGGCTTATGAGGATGGTACTGATTTGTCCTCTCCGGGCTTTAAAATCATTTGATTCAGAGAAATTTTCCATACTTTAGGAAAGTAAACATGTCTCAAAATTGATTTTAATAATTTTGCCAGGTACTCCACAGCAATATAGCGAAGATCATTTTAGGCGGGTTAAGATCATATCCAGGCGCTTTACCTGAATTTACGGTTTCTTTAATGACATGCAGAATTTCATACGTGCACGATTCGGGGGAAATACCTGGGACAGATGGTTTGCGAAAACATTGGCTTTTTCTTCTTCTGATATTGCCCACTCGCCATTTGCGTCGCGTACTGGAAATTGCGTTTCGGTGTGCATACTAGTATTTCTTAATGTTATCCTAATGAGAATTTGGTTCAAGCTGTCGGAGTAAAATTGCAATGAAACTAGCATGCTGTCAACAGCCTTCATTTCTAAGTGCGCTCTTCAACCTTTAAGTAGCGTCGGTCAGTCTTAGTCGGGCTGCTGGTGACCTATTTCGCTGCGATTCGCGACGGAACCTCTTTTTACACTTACAAGGTGCTCTATTTTCCGGTTAGTGTAAGTATTCAAACTATATGTCTCATTGTTTTGTCTGTGTGTAGGGAGAATGGCTGCCTGTTCCAGAATCACGTTCAATTGGGATACGTTGTTATCGATATCTTCCACGTTAGAAATTAGATCATTCGAATCTAAATGACTGCTTATGTTATTTCTGTATTTTGACCAGTTAGTTGTGGATGAAGGAATCCTTAGGGGCTCGTCTACAAGAACTGTCTTCACGTGAAGAAGAAATATATCTGGTGAGTGGTCTGACGATAAGTCAGGGCAAGTACTAGCAGATAAGGTAGATATAATAACTCCTCTTATTATACCGAATTCTATCAAGTCAGGCTTTTTTTTATTATCTGAAGGCCAATATGTAGATTGACAGGGCGATATAAAGTCCAATTTATTTTGACGTCGCATTAGACATTCATACAGCTGGTTTCCCCTAGGGTTTGCTAAACTTGATCTCCAGTGCGTATGTTTGGCATTGTAGTCACCAGCAGCAACAAAGTTGCGTCCGAGACCATTAAAAAAGTTCAGAAGTATATCTTCTGATATTGCGAACCGCGGGAGGAACTATATTGCTGAAATGGTAAGAAAACTTTCTTGAACATAGTTACGAATTATTGCCGCCTGAAGGTAGTTTTGTTAGACTCCTTCAGCGACTTCATGTTTCATTCGTTTTCGTATTATGATACCAGTGCCCCCATGAGCCTATAAGTCGGGGTGGTGAGTACCATAAAATCTAAAATTAGGTATCTGAAAATTGCATTTGTCTGTAAGATAAGTTTACATTATATAAATATTCTGACGATCTAAGTACTCTGTCAGTTCGTGTATATGTTGGTTCACACTATTTGCGTTCCATGTACATATCTTAATAGGGCCTATTTTTGGTAAGTGAGACATGAATTAACTGATTTTGGTTACGCATGAAATCTTGCATCATTGATTGCATAACATGTTTATACTCTGTATCAGTTTTTGAATCATTGATTCAGCGTTACTAAGTTGTTGCTCCGGCACATTAGGTGTATGCGCCCTTAGAACATTCAAGTATGTTATACCGTTTCCGTCGCTTGGGTAAACTGGAGTCTGTTGGATGTCTATTATAGGATTTGGCGCGAATTTTTGCATATTTTCAGTTTCTAGTTTGTTCTGTTCCTGCGATTTGATTTTGCAGGCGGATGATTGGCGTAGATCATCACATAGAACACAAACTCTTGACAATTTTAGCATTGAACGGGACCATTTCAACCGTAATTCTCCTACATAACAAATATTAAAGTTTGTATATATAAGTAGGATGAACTGCATTTCTCTATAGTTCGAGCCAGTCAGGTTGAAGTTCGACCCTGTACATTGGTTGGCGAACCCTTTTATTATTAAGAAGGTTTACCACGGAGTGAACATTAAAATTCTTTTTGCAGTACTCATTTAACCTCAACTGGTCTTACAAATGATTCAATGCCTCTTAAGATTACCGCGATAGCCTTACTATTCTTTAGACGATACGTGTAAAATTTTTTTCATTTCTATCGCTAAAACTAACTAACGCGAAAGCCGTTTTCGGTGTATGCCTGAATTTTTGTCTAGTTAATGTTCCTTTTCTTTATTGACACTATGTAAAAGCCACCACTACCAACAAGTTGGGCAATGATATTTACTAGCTCATTTGGACTACTCTCACGTAGGTATATTGGGGCGGCCTTGCGGCATTTGCCGAGGTAGAAGATTGAGGTTCTTCTCAGCAATGCAAACCGGTTGTTACCCGTGACGGACGTTGGTGGTTCGTCACCGTTCACAATTTTGCAACTTTTTTGTTTGTGTTACCTTTGCTAGGGCTGGATCTACGCTGTAATGTAGCGATTTTTGAGTGAGACGATGGCTCATCAAGATGTAAGTTTGTTTAGCTGTTTGTGTGCCTTTTTTATTTTAATTGTTTTGTTTCACTGTTTCTTACACAACTGGATTTGTTATTTAATTTAAAATTTTATTCTGTCAAAAACTGCTTGAATTTCTTACAAATTAATACTTATAATGAATTCAAAAAGTTTTAGATAATTATTTTCCCTGCAATTAAGCTTCTTTTTGCACTTTCTCTGCATATTTTATTTTATTAGAACTAATTTCCGAGAGAAATTCTTTTTACGACCGTTCTCTTCGAGCTTGGAGAGCTGTGAATTGCGAATTACATTCACAATTTCAAAGTACTTCGTCGTTCCCTCGGTAGAAACATACAATCTCAATATTTTTTCCTCACTCTTTTTCCAAGAACAACATTCTGCTTCATAAGCAGAAATCTTCATGAGGCATCTGACCAAGTCTGGACTGTTACCAAATCCGCCAGATTTTCGCTATACCTTTCTTCGATACACTGATCAAATCCTGAAATATCCGCGCTTGGTTTAAAATTTACCTATGATTACTCCGATTTAAAATTTCCCTGACAGCAATCTATGATTACTCCGATATTCTAGCAATTGCTTCTAAGTCTAGCTTTTCGTTTCTATTATTCGGAAGAGTGAGGATGTTAGTAGAAGGAATGTTTATGATAGAGGGTCTAAGTAAACCAAATAGGTTTGCCATATGATTTTCTTAAAAATCGCGACTTTGTAGCTGAAAGGGTATTGAATTTTAGTAGCTAACAGATACTTAATTTTTTTTATGAAACTCGCGTTTAGTAGCATAACGGTACTCTTTTTAAGACGTAGTTCACGTTGGGCGCCAGTTAAACGCTTTTCCTGTTCATTTTGTGACTTGTGCTTTATTGAATCAAAAACAGTGAGTATCCGATTAAACTCCCCTAAACTTCACCTATCCTATGTGTGAACGGTTCCACAATTATCACCGTCAGCAAATTATTTGGGTGTGATGATCCATAGTGAAGTTGTTTCACACGCTTACAAGCGTAGCACCGTCAGCAGTTTATTAGTAGTCATAACATAGCAAAGTTTTTGTGTTATGTTTTGGCTTATAATACAGCAAACATTTTTGCGGTTAACATACTTATATATCTATAAATCAAAAATTTACATACACAATTCAGTTATACGTATACTTAAATTAAAACACCAATTAAAAACGTCCTTTATATTGGCCAAACCTAACCCTGTATTCCCCTACGGTTCCTTAGCAACTAGAGCGCAAAAAATGGTACGTGCTTTAGGGCTCCTCGGACCATGCGTCCGTCACTAATCTCAGACAGAACTTTAAAACTTTGGATTCGTAGCTAAATGTATTAATCGCCCCTTTTGACGTTCTTGGGTCAAATAAGCCAAAAGTATTGCGTCCGAACTAAAAGTGCCAATTTTAACCATTGTCCGTCCACAAAGAATTAACATATGCTGAGCAGCATATGCCCATAAGCCATAATCGTGCACAATTTAACGAAACTTGGTTGATATTGACCGCTACCGTGTTTTACGACGATCAAGAAGTGTACTTTGTACTGTCTCCCATCTATAATTCGTGGAGTTGCAAACACAATGACAAATTTAATATACCATCCGTGGAGTGTATAAAAAAATCATATGGAATTATACACTAGTAAAAAAACCAAAATTTGGACGTGACCTACTCCATTTCGGGAGAAACCTTTGTAAATATCAACACATCGACGAATATATCCCACTTTATCTGAGAAGTTAACTTAGCTGTCGTTATGAACTGTGTCAAATTTCATCAATATTTGATGTAATATATGACTTCTAGACCTACTCCATTTCGGGAGAAACCTTTGTCAATATCAACACATCGACGAATATATCGCACTTTATCTGAGAAGTTAACTTAGCTGTCATCAATATTTGATGTCATATATGACTTTTAGAGCTAAAGACATAAAATCGGTTGAACGTCAGATGTGTGGAAGCTATATCTAGATCTGAACCGATTTCCTTAAATTTCAATAATGCAAATCCTTGGTCTAAAAACTAACTTGTGCCAAATTTAATGAAGATTGGATGAAATGTGTGGCTTCTAGAAACAAAAAAAAATAGCCGGCTTAACATATGTGTGGGAAATGTACTTAAATCGGAACACACTTTCTTTAATATCCAAAGCGACCGTCCTTGGTTTTACAATAGTTATTTCTGGCAAACTTCATGAACAACAATTTAGACCTGTAGTTTGTTTCAAGATTTATATCTACTGCAGACGGAACTGAAATTGGATAACACAGTGTGGTGCATGGTAAATGTATTTGTTCAGCCGGTAGCAAAACGTCGAACGAAAAAGCCGACTGTTCGATTTAAATCGGATGCAAAAGTCGATCAGAAATTTTTCAATATCTGCAACAGAGTGTCGACCAATTGATAATCGACTTTTGCATCCCTACTATGTATTCGAGCCGCTGCCATTACAGGCAAGCCATTGTTCTCACCAAAACTTAAAATTACGGCTTGTGATCTGTCTTTAGAGTAAAGGTATTTTCAATTAGGAATTGTTTCAACTTAGAGAAAATAATATTGTATGAGCCTCTTTTTGGTGAATACTATACTTTTGTCTTAGTCAAAGCCCTTGTAGTAAATTCAATTGGCTTTATAATCGGTTTGAAAACGTACAAGAATCTGAAGTTTCTGAAGTGATTTCTTTCTTTGTCATATGTGCCGTTTGAAAGTTTTCCGACCACACAAAATTTACATCTTTCTGTAAATGTTGAGTTAAATCAATTTTCTTCTTAGCCAGTGTTACCATACGTCACATTCGGGGGAAAAGTCCTTCTTTCAGAACACTCTTCTCCGTCCTTTTTAAAAAAAAGTTTGTTCTCCTTTTGCTGCTGACATTCCTTCAAAATTATAATAATTATATAAAAATTTGAAATATTTCAGCTTTATTTTCGAGATTACATTTTATAACAATGTGTAATGTTTTCCCCATAAATTGAAATTGAATAAAATCCCTAAACAACAATGCAAATGGGGAAATGTGAAAACACACTTTCTAGTATTAGTAAAAAATTAAAAATTATATAATAAGAAATAGTTTTTCTACAGAATATTTTAGTGAACTTGGGCCAAAGATAGTAAAAACGGAAGACAGAAAAACGATTAGTTTAATCTTTATTGTAGTGAACCAATTATATGTTCTTTGGAAATTAAATTTTTAGCCAAAATAAACATGAGTCCAAAAAATTCGAACGGCAGCTAAACTAGCAAACCCAAATGGGATTACGTTAGTTTCGATAAGAATTTCGAAAAACCATACACTAGCAGTTGCATTTACTTGTTGCACTGTTGTGCAGTTTTAGGAACAGCAAAACTTTTCCGATGATATGACTAAAATTATCACTTTTGTTAACGAATGATAAAGTCATTGCAGTTTTAATAGCCGGTCTAAGTTATAATAGCCGGTCTATTACGTCTTACCTAAAACAGCACTATGATGATAGATTTTAAATGTTAAAACAACAGTTTAATTTTTTTGTTTTCTATTTATCCACTTGCGTTTAATACACTTGTTCATAGGAATTACCTTTTTTATCAAAATTATATAGAATAGCGATCATAATAAAATTTGTATTTTTTTCATTTACTACCACCTTTTCCTTAAAAAGTTTCCTCGGAAGGTTCTTAAGGATCTATGCCCACATCTAAAATGTCCCCTTTTTATGACACAAATATCGTCTATCCCGAAAAAGAATTATGGTAACCCTGCTCTCAGCAAAATTATGAGCAACTGTATAATAATTTGCCTTACCTAAAAATGCACGGAGTTGTGCAACATTCTTGGGTATTGAAGCCTTCAAACGTTCTTTGTTTCTTCCCTGTTCTTTTTAAAAACAAATCTGTCGATAGTGAAGCCTTATTAGAAAACGTTGACTTAATTTAAATTAAATTGAAACCAGCCTGCTGTAAGTTATTGAGACCTGACTTCAAATTGTGAACATGTTCCGACATATTTTGACTTGATGTTCTTATATCATCTTAATATACACCCACTAAGGACATGCCTTAAATAAGGTTTTCTTTTGTAAAATTGCAGCTGCTGGTTTAGGGAAATTGTTCATTCTAAATTTGCCAATATGGGTTGGCCATGTACAAAGAAGATGTAACATGGCATCAAGATTAAGCTAGTTTTATGTATTTAATAAATCATGCTAGAAAGTTGTTGAAATTCTTAGAGTGACGCATAATGTCATCAAATAATGGTGATGGATACTTAAAGTCCAACAAATATTTGTTGATGGTAACATCCTAACCAAAATTGCAGTAAAATTGCAGCTGCTGGTTTAGGGAAATTGTTCATTCTAAATTTGCCAATATGGGTTGGCCATGTACAAAGAAGATGTAACATGGCATCAAGATTAAGCTAGTTTTATGTATTTAATAAATCATGCTAGAAAGTTGTTAAAATTCTTGGAGTGACGCATAATGTAATCAAATAATGGTGATGGATACTTAAAGTCCAACAAATATTTGTTGATCCTAGCCTCCACAAGTTCTAACCACACCATTTGCTTTCAAAATAAAAACAAGTGGTTTACCCCACGCTGTATGGTGTACTGTTTTTAAAACATACCACGCAAATAAGTCCCACAAACCTCTCCCAATTTTGCTTTGACATGTTATTGTTACAAACTGAGGCAATAATCATGAATTAGGCAATAATCATGAATTGATGCTTACCATACAATAATCATGAATTTAATATTTATTAAAAACTTCAAAAAACGCATTTTCTATTTGGTTATAATAATAGAAGATTGATTATAAGAACTTACTTGCACCAGTTCATAATTAAAATCTTTTAAAAAATGTCTGATAAAAAAGGAATATTTTTTATTATTAACCATCCTCCTGGTCCCATTAAATTTTATAAATTCCTGATATGCTCCCGAAATCTTTAATTGGTTATATACGAGTACTTAGTAGGGATATAAATATTGTTACAGCATTGAAGACACCCATTTCAATAGTAGAACTGAACATACCTCGTTAACGTCATATGGAGTTTGAAAGCTAACCTCAATAGCGTTAGTCTGTAACGGGATTTTAAAATCGTTTCAACTTTCATCATGGAGTGGTCAGATAATGAGAACCGTATCGCTGTAATGCCGCTTTTAAAGTGTGAAATGAAATAAGCGATATTTTTAAAACGCTACGGTCATTAGGGACTAACGGCATGTTCGTCTACCGATGCACAAAACTGTTTGAGGAGACTGGAGATGTAAAAGACCGCCACCGGTCGGGCCGCCCACGCTTCACAGACATCCGCTCTGAAAACAGAAATCGTGGCCCGTGAGATGAATATCACGCAAAAGTCTATGAGTCGAATCATTAAAAAAAGACTTGGGACTTGATTGATTGACTGCAGCTTTAAAAAAATAGGATTGAAAAATACAAACGTCTTTGTTGAAGCACGCTGATAACTTGCACAGAAAAATGTTGTTCACCGACGAAAAAAGTTTTACCATTCAGAAAAAATTTAACAAGCTAAATGATAGGGTGTATGCGCGGTCATTTAAGGAAGCATCTGAACTGATCCCAAGGGTTGAAAAGGATCATCACCCAGCTTCAGTCATGGTTTGGTGGGGTGCCTCTTACGATGAGGTCACTGACGTGCATTTTTGCGAACAAGGTGTCAAAACATCGGCCATAGTTTACCAAGAAACCGTCTTGGAAGCTTTTGTGAAGCCTCTTAACAATTCTCTGTTCCAAAACCAGCCATGGACTTTCCAGCAGGGTATTCTGCGCCGGCCCATAAGGCTAAAACGTCGCAGGCCTGGCTTCGAAACAATTTGCCAGCGTTCATTTCCTCTGAGGAATGGCCCTCAGGTAGTGCAGATTTGAACCCATTAGATTACAAATTGTGGACGGTTTTAGACAACAAGGTTTATCATAAAAGATACCCCAACATTGGATCTCTTAAGACTGCTTTGGTTTGAGCTGTGGCCAATTTCGCAATGGACGAGGTTCGTGCAGCTATTAACGATTGGATAGTGCGACTTAAGGCGCGTGTAAAGGTAAAAGGAGGACATTTCGAATAAGTAGACTTTTTTTTGGATACAATATACATCAATAAATGTATTTAAAAATATTTGGTCAAAAAAAACTCAGCACTTTTTATTTTTTTATTTTACTTTATTGAATTTGAAAGGACTTTTCTGGCATTTATTCTTTGTAAATAATTACCTTCAAATGTTGGCAACTGTATTATGGAAATGAGCGTTTGGTGAGAAACGGGAAGATCCGCTGTTTTTGACCAAAATATTGTTCATTGATGAGGCCCATTTCTGTATCAACGGCAAAGTCAATAAACAAAATTGCCACATTTGAGCTAAAGAGGTTCAAGAGGTGCCATTATACCCAATGAAAACCACGATTTTGTGCGGTTTATAAGCTGGTGGAAACTTCGGTGCATATTTTTTCAAAAATGATGATGGCCGGAACGTAACCGTGAATGGTGCTCGCTATCAGGCCATGCTATCGATCTTTATGCTACCTAAAATTAAAGCCCGTAATTTTGACGACACTTGGTTTCAACAGGACGGTGCCACTTGCCATACAACTGTTCAAACAATGGATCTATTGAGAGGTCATTTCGAAAAGCAGCTAATTTTTCGTTTTGGACAGGTGAGTTGGCCGCTTAGATCGAGTGATATCACACCTTGAGACATTTTACTTTCGGGTTACTTAAAGTCCAAAGTCTATGCTGACAAACCAGCAACGATTTATGCTACGTGTCATTAACGCCATGCCGGTCCAAATGATCGAACGAGTCTTGCAAAATTGGACCCTCAGAATGGAAACCGTGAGGCGTAGTTGCGGCCAACATTTGAAGGAATTTATATTCCAAAAATAAATGCTATTAAATGTCCTTTCAAATTACACACTATTCTACACATTCACACACTTGATTTCAATTTTTATATTTTTTTTTGTTTTGAAAAAATACCTTTAGATGGATCACCTTATATGTATATTAGTATATACAGAGCTCATTTAAATCGCAACTACAATTGTGATCCATGCTTTAAATACAAAAATCGTTTGTGTCATACACGCAGAGAAAAAATATGGTTACCATATGGTCACGGCAATAATAATATGTTCTTTGAAAAAAAGTAGTTCGTCGCAAATATAGTATTGTTTTTTGAATTTAATTTTCAAAATAGTATGATTGCCGCAATATTAATATTGTTGAAATGTAATAATATTATTATTGCCGAATTAAAAAAAAAAAAAATATGGTTGTAGCAACAATTTAAAGAAAGTTGCAAAACGCGACAAATGTATTCTTTTTGGGTTTAAGTTTAACATAATATGATAACGGGAATTATACTGTATGATTGTAAATTGTCTTCATTTGAATATGTTTTTGAAGCAATGTTATTGTTATGGATCTAATAGAATACTTTTTATATGGAAATTAATATTTTCCAAACAACCTGCTTTGGCTTTGCTTAACTGAACTATTTTTAGTTAAAACGCTTACATTTTTTAACGGATTTTTTCTATTGATAAATAAATCACTCGTATTATTTTAAATTTATTGTATTTTTAAATTATTTGCATAATTCAAATCTATTGCAAACAACTTTGCCCGATTCTTATAAATAAGTTTGGGAATCATAGTAAAATTGTGTGTGATCATACTATGGTTGTAGGGATCATGGCATGGTTGCGTGTGAATCATACTATGGTTTTGAGGATTATACTAAGGTTGTATGTGAAACATACTATGGTTGTGCAGATCATAATATGGTTGTGATGATCATAGTATCGTTGAGTGTGAATCATACTATGTTCTGCGGATCATAGTATGATTTTGTTTGAATCATACTATTGTTGTGAGGATCAAAGTATGGTTGTATTTGAATTATACTATTGCTGTGATAATCACAATATTGTTGTACCACAACCATATACCCAACAATTGTATGATGCTCTTCGAATATTGTTATCTTAACCATACTTTTTTTCTACGTGTAATTATTTAGTTCTTAACTACTTGCAAGAGATTCTGATATATAGTTTTTTTTAATGTTGACTTTTATTTCAGGTTCTTTATATTTTTTGTCTTAATTTAACTGACTTGCATTTCATCATTTACTTTCGGCATTGACTTCGTTTCCATAATAAGGCCTTTTCGGAGTGCATCATCTGTTTTTATTTTTTGGTCCTCTTCACAAAGTCTCTCAAGTATTTTGTTGATAAAGTCCAAAACAAATGCCAAAAATTGGTTGCCAAATAAACATACGATTGCAATTTTCAACTCTGGCATGTCACCCAAAAGCATTCTCGTTTCGCATTACTGAGTGAAAGATTTTGCGCTTACGAAAAACTATTGTTTGTTATGTGTAATGCGTTGCGAGTAACTGACAATTTTCTATGTATGTTTTTAAGGCTGGTGAATTAGGGCTTCACAAATTATCTAGAGCTCAATAATGTATAAATCGAAAGGCTTTTAATAGAGTTCATTTCTATGCGTTGTGTATACTTAATTTATCTCAGCAATATTAATAACAAATTTCTCTTCTCAATAGTCATTGCGAATAGAAAATTCTGAAACATTACCTAGCTGGTAAATTGTATCTGTACCACTTAGTACATTGTCTTAATCTGCAATCATGTTGATCTTTTTGAAGAAAACAATTGTGCACGTGCAAATAATAAATTTATATTTGGCTTTTTCTATTGTCTGTGTAAAAATATATTGTACACTATGCAATGTTGTTATTAGTTTTTACAAAATGTATGCATCTAAGCAAAGTTTTTTTTTACGTCAACTAATTATTTTTATTTACAAATTATTTTATTTCGCGAGCTAGTCTTTGCGAGAATGCGTAAAAAACATAAATCTAGTTCAACCTAAATTTTATAAAATTGATGTTAAAACATTAAACAATGGACTTCACCATTGTTGTTGCAATTGTCGCTATTTTCTCGTCTGTTTGTGTCTGTTTGCTCTGCCATTTCGTGAGGTTCTGTTGTCGCTTCTATGCCTCTTGTTAAGTGTCTGGTGAAGCGTTGTGTGATCCTGCGAAAGACACTCCCTTTAACGATTCCGACAGTTCATAATATAAATGGGTTCAGCAGACGGTTAATTAAATGACTAGTTCTGTGTCTGCGGCACTTTTTTAAGAGAGTTAAACAGTACCAAAAAACAAGCTCTTAGTGGTTTTCGAGTTTGTGTAACCGCAGCAATTATGCTCCTGGCCAGCTTAGAATTAAATATTCGTCTTTCCGTCTTATTGTGAAATACTGATGTAAAACCTTTCATTTCTGCAAGCTGTTCTGAGAAATCTATTTTCCTGTGCTCCAGGGGTTATTATAAAAATTCCAGGGGTGAATAAACTGACATCGCTCAGATTTTCAGTCATAACTAAGGGACCTAGAATTAAAACATACTTCGATAGTTGGCGACATGGTCGTAAATTCCTCGGATGAACAATTTTGATTTTTAGATCAATTTATAGCTTTTGACTCCAGCTTCTCAGAGCGCCAAGTTGCAATATTTTAACATAAATCTCTGTATTTGTAAAAGATAAAAACTGCTCATAAAAAGTCACTGGTAACAGTAGTAGCAAAAACCGCATAGTATCTTTTAACCCCTTTTGCCATGTCAAAATTTTTTAAGCAAATCATATTATGTTAAAATGGTATCCCTATACATTGCGCGACCTTTTACTCGTAGCTATGGACTCAACATAACAATTTTGATTGATGAAAAAAACAATCTTGAGTTCTGTTCAGACCGATGCAACACAAAATGCAACAAAATGTCATTATAAATTTACTCACGTTCCTAAGGAAGCATTCATCCCAAAGCTACAAGACAAAAGGTCGAAATGCGCTGTGTAGCAACTAAATAGAAAAGAAGCATTTGTGTCTTTTATCTTAAGTCGCATTAGGCGCAAAATTGAGGAGTTATTTCCATGTATGAAGTATTTCAGCCCGATTCTGAATACTCCCCGAGAATTTATTTTTCCCGGGAATAAAATATTCCTATTCGAAACAAACGGGGAAAAGAGCAATAATTTAGAGAAAATTTCGATTGTTCGAAGTCAGCTTTTTTGTTTATGAAGTACAAACGTACAATTAAGTTCATATAATTAAGTGAATTAAACAAAGTGAATATATAAGTAAACAAACAATTATATCAAAATGTTCAGTGTTACTTTTGTGATGACATTAGAAAATTTTTGCTTCATATTCGGGCCTCCACCAGTTTATCTGGACAATTTGAGGTTTTGTGCCGTCTTACATACTTCTTTTGATCAGCCCATACCTGAAAAAGGTTTCGCATTATCGTCTTTTATGTATTGTTAAGGGTGGTCCAACAATATTGCATGATGTTAAAAGTCAATATAAAGTCAAGTTTTTTGCACAACTAAATTTAACATTTCTTTGTTTCAGTGATTGATAAATTCAACCATGAAGGGTTGCACAATTGAGCAACACTTTAAGAATCAAAATGCACTTCTTTTTTGGCTTTTTTTATGATTTCCTAAATGGGCTTTCAAGATCACTTTCAACTTCAATGCAAATAAAAGGTTATTATTTCTTTCTTTTAATCTGACGTTTCGTTGGGATTTTTCCAGGGATGAGAATTTTATTAAATATGGCAAGTGCATATACAAATAAGGAACAACATTTATTAACATTAAAATAATTTAACATTATAGAAATAAATAAACATATGTTTAATATTCCGCCGAACTACATTTAATGTTTCCTTAATTTGTAATACAGTACTGAACAGCACTACAAAAAACACAAATTAGTTAAAGATATTTGTAGTCTGAATTACGAAACTTAAAATATCACAGTAAAAATTTATTTCTCTACTGTTAGCTATTGCAGATGTACCTTATAACTTAACAATTGCAATGGTGTAGTTTACATTTGGGTTGTCCTTGTCTTCTTTTCTATTTATTGCAAATTTTGATTTTTGTTGTATTCATAGGCACTCTAAGTTGCATCGTTTATTTTCTCTCTGCTCTTTATCAAATATTTTATATCAACAAGATCAACTGTGTGGCCGGTTTCATTGCAGTATTGCTTCAAAGCTGTTGTGCGTTTTTTTATGTCTGTTTCATATTCTGACATGTGCGTGACTAAGCTTCGTTTCATTGTTTCTATATAGATTTTACCACACGGTTCGTCTGTTTTGCCAATACTTTTGATTTCGTATACAACGTTGCTTTGTTCTGTTTTGGTTATTGTGTAAAGAGCGATGATATTGTTTAATTTGGTTTATGAGCTAATTTAATTTCTTCATTTTCTAGTATTCCTTTGATTTGTTTATTATCAGTTGACTTTGGTATGTGTGAAAGACTGTTGAATTTGGTGTTGCCAGATTTGATGGTTTTGTTATTTTCCTGTGATGAAGGGAACTAAACGGGACTTTTTTAATTACAGGTACTAATTGTATTTTTTCCAAAAAATTTAAGTTCAAAAAACCATAAAATTTCTTTTCATAAGGCGATTTTTAAAATTTTGTATTTTAACGTTTGCTTTGAAAAAAATCAAATTTAATAATATCACTTAAAAAAATGACTGCTTAATGGCTGTTATATTAAAAAAAAAACAAACAAAAATTACACATTTATTTACGCTAAACGTTGATTGGGATTTGCTTTATTCATTATCGTATTACAGTAGCTTTCTCAAACATGTATGTACATAAAAATCGGTTGAAAATTTAATGAGTTATGCTAAGTTCGGAGATAACAGATTTTTCGTTGTTTTTTGATTCTACCAAAAAAATTAAAATTTCTTATTTTTAAAAATCATGAAAAACGCAAATGGAAGAAAATTATTACAAATTAAGACAAAATTCTCTTTCACTAAGTACAACAAGTAAAGGTATTATTTTCAAAATAAAAAAAAAAAAAAATTCAAATCAAGTGTGGAATCTTTTTTGTTCATTAAAAGGAAATTAGCCGCAACTACGCCTCAAGGTGTCCATTCTGAGGGTGCAATTTGCTTTAAGATGCTTTAAGACCAACACTGTGATTTTTGTCGCTATTTTTTTTTTTTGAATTTTAAAAGAACATTTTTTTTTGTTATAAAATTTTTATTTTTTTTAAAACTTCAACGATTTATCTGAAGCTACTGGGCCAAATGAAAAACAATGTATGCACGAATTAAAGATAGTGTTGTTGACGATTTCAATTTTGTTTTAAACTGAATATGGTCAACTGTTTTCAAGTTATTTAAATATTTGTAGTGGAATTGCCTTTATTTTGGACGAGCTGATAAAAAACCCAAGTGCAGATTTGGATTAAGCTTTCCAAATTACCTTACAAACAACAATCAGTTCTTAAACAACAAATACCTTTTTCCCTTGCGTTCTTTGTTGCCTTGTATATAAGGTTTTATGTAATTGTATGTTGCTAACGGTTTAGTTACAATATTTTATATTTTTGTTATGTTCTATTGTCTAAATTTGTTTTTTCTTTGGTCAGCACAATCGACCAAATGTGTCCGTCATGGATTTGTTATCAAGCAAAATGGCCGCAATTGGATAAATGAGAATCTAACTGTGATTGTTAAGTGACTGGCCAAGCAGTTAACGTTAATGGTCTTCGCGAGATGATAACAGACTTTTTGTGGCCAGAAATTGAGGACATCGACCTGGAAGAAATGTGGTTCCAACAGGATGGTGCCACAATACAAAAAAATAAACAGACATATTGTGAATTACAACAAAATACTGTTTCTTCCATGATATGTTATCTGCATTTATCTTTGTAGTGTTTTTTGACATTTGACTAGAATAATCTAGTATCAGACTAGATCAGTCTTGCTGTTTATCGTTTTGATTTAAGAAACAGTTTATATTAAGATATTTCTCCAAAAACATATTGTTTAATTCAAAAATAGCATCGTGCGTTTTAGTTGGTTTATGCACAATTTTAAATATATACATATTTTAGCACAACTCCTGTTCGTTCAGAATCGGATTGTTTATGTATATTTTCTAAATACAGTTTTATAAGGATAAATTTTCGGAATTCGTTCCTTGTACGGTAGTGCCAAAGATTCGCTTAATATGTTATCTTGTATTGAAAGGGTATTAAACAAAGTAGGGGCCATTCATATGATAGTTCAGACCTATGATCTAAAAAATCATATTGGGAAAATGGCTTTTTTGACACAAAATTTTATACCGTCAAAGGAAGATAAATCTCATCGTAAAGATAACATTATCTGGCTAGTAAAGTTGAATCTCACAATTTTAATCTGCTCTTACTGACGACTCTTTACTTTTTTTTGAATAAGTAGTTTTGAATATTCGGATATACAATGGTGATGGTGGGGTGTTTTTCGACATAACTGTTAAACCGGTAATTCGATTCTAATTTTTTCCCAGTTTCTAATAAAAAACACATTATTTCATACAATTTCAATCGATACTTTCCTACGGTTTCGCCAAATATTTTGAGTTCTATGTCAAAGCACAATTGGATATGAGTATTGTAGGGTATATAGGGTAGGCGCCTATTTAAGTTGTACGCTTTAAATTCACAAACGTCGTTTAATTTGGCCAGACTGGTTATTATTGATAATGGGTGGACAATGGATTGGGTTGCGGCTCTACTTTATAACGCATAGTCAACCAAGATACTAGCCTTCTGATGGTAACAAAACTCCTGTCATAATAGACTTTGGCATGACAAAAACACTAATTAAATATGATGAATCTTTTGAACGGCGAGAAAATTTTTGTGTATGTTTCTCAAGCATTGGACAAAAATTGGTACTTGCCTTTATTGCTTGACTCACAATTTCCGATTTTGATAAAAATTAATAAATTTGCCCCAAAATTCCCAACTAAATATTCAACTAAAGCCTAACTATTGATTTTTGATTCAAAACACTTTGGACAATGTGTGTTTAACGAACGGGTACGGAAGGAACATATACAAACTTATTTTATATACACAGTTGTTGTTTTGACAAATCTGTCGAATATACAATTTCAGCTTATACAATAAAGGGTGTTATTTTAGACTTGTGGTTATCAATCTGGCCACACGTTTTTGGGTGATGGTCTTTTTGGCAGCTGTCACTTGATTTATACTTAGTTTGGTTTGCTATTTCAACGTTTGCAAATCGTTACAATGTGCCCAAAACTAGATGGTCACCGATCATGATTTTTAAAAGAAAATTTTGTTTAGCGATGAAGCGACAAAATTGTCGCATTTGGGGCAATGAAAATCCATAAACAATTGAAATTTATTCAAGGAAACTTTTTGTGAGCGCATAATCTCGCGTCGTGTCCGCCAAGATCGTGCGATTTAACACAACTGTACTTTTTTGTGGGGTTATGTGTAGTCGCTTGTTTACGCCCGACACGCCTTGGAACAGAATATTCAGCGCGTTATTTGCTGACATACGGCCCCAAATGCTGCAAAAAGTGGTCGGAAGTTGGGCCTCTTGGCTGGAATTTATTCGAGGTAGCCCGGCGACCACTTGGGCGAAATCATTTTTAAAACAAATTGGCAAACCTTTATCTTAATAATAATGCTAAATTCTTGGCCATAACAATATATAACATGCATTTTATTTCTTCTTGAAAAACTCAAGTTTGAAAAAAAACACCCTATATATTAAAATATTTTGTGGAACCAATGAAGTACCATACGGATTCTGTTCATACTCCAAATCAATTTTCTATTTTATTATAACGAAGATATTTACTTTGGGGGTAGCCAAAAACCGTTCATGACAAAAACACATTCTACGTTTTCTATACCACCTACATACGAGTATTTGTGTCTTTAACGAATGAGTACGGAAGGAACAAATATTCGTATATGCAAACTTATTTTAAATAAACAGTTGTTGTTTTGTCAAATCTGTCAAATATACAAATTCAGCTTATATAACAAATTTGAATTTGGTATGTGTGAAAGACTGTTGAATTTGGTGTTGCCAGATTTGATGGTTTTGTTATTTTCCTGTGATGAATGGAACTAAACGGAACTTTTTGTGTGTTGTTTGGATTCCATTGCAATTTTTTACTAATTTGAGGTCGCTGATTTTAAATCTAATCTATATTTTTCTCCATCAGTTCGAATTTTTTAATTACAGGTACTAATTGTATTTTTTCCAAAAAAATTTAAGTTCAAAAAACCATAAGTTTTCTTTTCATAAGGCGATTTTTAAAATTTTGTATTTTAATGTTTGCTTTGAAAATAAATCATATTTCTTAATATCACCCAAAAAAATGACTGCTTAAAGACTGTTATATTAAAAAAAAAAAACAAAAATTACACATTTATTTACGCTGAAGGTTGATGGTGATTTGCTGTATTCATTATCTTATTAAAGTAGCTTTCTCAAACATGTATGTACATAAAAATCGTTTGAAAATTGAATGAGTTATGCTAAGTTCGGAGATAACAGATTTTTTGTTGTTTTTTGATTCTACCAAAAAAAATTAAAATTTTTTATTTTTAAAAATCATGAAAAACGCAAATGGAAAAAAGTGTCAAACCCTATTACTTACACGTAAAGTTACAAAGCCTATGAACAAAATCAGAAAAAGATTATGTATATCGATATTCGCGTTCGTTTTTATTCACAATTAAGTAAAGGTATGAATTTCAAAAAATTACTCGATATATGTATGTACATGTGAACCTTAGAATAATCATGATGATTGTCATTTTTGCGTTGTAGACTTAACAGACAAGTACAACAAGTAGTTCAGATGACCATTGATATAGGGTGATCCATCTAGAGGTATTTTTTCAAAATAAAAAAAATCAAATCAAGTGTGGAATCTCTTTTGTTCATTAGAAGGAAATTGGCCGCAACTACGCCTCAAGGTGTCCATTCTGAGGGTGCAATTTTGGATGACTCATTCGAGCATTTTGACCGGTATGGTGTGAATGACACGCGTAATGTTGGCTTCCAAGAGCTAAATCATAGCTGGTTTCTCAGCATAGACTTTGGCCTCTAACCAGATAATTTAAGAAAATGTTATAAAAGACTTTGTATTAAAAACTCATATTTTTCTTTAAAATCGTCCTTTATTAATAAATTGAAAAGTATAGCTTATAGAATAAATCTGACTTATGTAATATCTGATAACAACAACTAACAAACTTATTAAATAAATAAAACAGCAGCAAACACACACAAATTCTTAAATGTTATTTCTGTATGGAAATTTCGATTTTTGTCAATACAGTTTTCTCAGTACATTGTTGAAAAAATCAAAAGTTGACCGATTTCAATGAAATAAAGCTTATTTGATACATAATAAATAACTCTAAATGCTTTTAGACCAACACTGTGATTTTTGTCGCAATTTTTTTTGTTTGTTTTTAAAACTTCAACGATTTATCTGAAACTACTGGGCCAAATGAAAAACAATGTATGCACGAATTAAAGATAGTGCTGTTGACGATTTCAATTTTGTTTTAAACTGAATATGGTCAACTGTTTTTAAGTTATTTAAATATTTGTAGTGGAATTGCTTTATTTTGGACATTACGGTATATCGCGAAAAGACGAGCTGATAAAAAACCCAAGTGCAGATTTGGATTGAGCTTTCCAAATTACCTTACAAACAACAATCAGTTCTTAAACAACAAATACCTTGTTCCCTTGTGTTCTTTGTTGCCTTGTATATAAGGTTTTATGTAATTGTATGTTGCTAACGGTTTAGTTACAATATTTTATATTTTTGTTATGTTCTATTGTCTAAATTTCGTTTTTTCTTTGGTCAGCACAATCGACCAAATGTGTCCGTCATGGATTTGTTATCAAGCAAAATGGCCGCAATTGGATAAATGAGAATCTAACTGTGATTGTTGAGTGACTGGCCAAGCAGTTAACGTTAATGGTCTTCGCGAGATGATAACAGACTTTTTGTGGCCAGAAATTGAGGACATCGACCTGGATGAAATGTGGTTCCAACAGGATGGTGCCACAATACAAAAAAATAAACAGAAATATTGTGAATTACAACAAAATACTGTTTCTTCCATGATATGTTATCTGCATTTATTTTTGTAGTGTTTTTTGACATTTGACTAGAATAATCTAGTATCAGACTAGATCAGTCTTGCTGTTTATCGTTTTGATTTAAGAAACAGTTTATATTAAGATATTTCTCCAAAAACATATTGTTTAATTCAAAAATAGCATCGTGCGTTTTAGTTGGTTTATGCACAATTTTAAATATATACATATTTTAGCACAACTCCTGTTCGTTCAGAATCGGATTGTTTATGTATATTTTCTAAATACAGTTTTATAAGGATAAATTTTCGGAATTCGTTCCTTGTACGGTAGTGCCAAAGATTCGCTTAATATGTTATCTTGTATTGAAAGGCTCTTGAATCGATGAAAGGGTATTAAACAAAGTAGGGGCCATTCATATGATAGTTCAGACCTATGATCTAAAAAATCATATTGGGAAAATGGCTTTTTTGACACAAAATTTTATACCGTCAAAGGAAGATAAATCTCATCGTAAAGATAACATTATCTGGCTAGTAAAGTTGAATCTCACAATTTTAATCTGCTCTTACTGACGACTCTTTACTTTTTTTTGAATAAGTAGTTTTGAATATTCGGATATACAATGGTGATGGTGGGGTGTTTTTCGACATAACTGTTAAACCGGTAATTCGATTCTAATTTTTTCCCAGTTTCTAATAAAAAACACATTATTTCATACAATTTCAATCGATACTTTCCTACGGTTTCGCCAAATATTTTGAGTTCTATGTCAAAGCACAATTGGATATGAGTATTGTAGGGTATATAGGGTAGGCGCCTATTTAAGTTGTACGCTTTAAATTCACAAACGTCGTTTAATTTGGCCAGACTGGTTATTATTGATAATGGGTGGACAATCGATTGGGTTGCGGCTCTACTTTATAACGCATAGTCAACCAAGATACTAGCCTTCTGATGGTAACAAAACTCCTGTCATAATAGACTTTGGCATGACAAAAACACTAATTAAATATGATGAATCTTTTGAACGGCGAGAAAATTTTTGTGTATGTTTCTCAAGCATTGGACAAAAATTGGTACTTGCCTTTATTGCTTGACTCACAATTTCCGATTTTGATAAAAATTAATAAATTTGCCCCAAAATTCCCAACTAAATATTCAACTAAAGCCTAACTATTGATTTTTGATTCAAAACACTTTGGACAATGTGTGTTTAACGAACGGGTACGGAAGGAACAAATACAAACTTATTTTATATACACAGTTGTTGTTTTGACAAATCTGTCGAATATACAATTTCAGCTTATACAATAAAGGGTGTTATTTTAGACTTGTGGTTATCAATCTGGCCACACGTTTTTGGGTGATGGTCTTTTTGGCAGCTGTCACTTGATTTATACTTAGTTTGGTTTGCTATTTCAACGTTTGCAAATCGTTACAATGTGCCCAAAACTAGATGGTCACCGATCATGATTTTTAAAAGAAAATTTTGTTTAGCGATGAAGCGACAAAATTGTCGCATTTGGGGCAATGAAAATCCATAAACAATTGAAATTTATTCAAGGAAACTTTTTGTGAACGCATAATCTCGCGTCGTGTCCGCCAAGATCGTGCGATTTAACACAACTTTACTTTTTTGTGGGGTTATGTGTAGTCGCTTGTTTACGCCCGACACGCCTTGGAACAGAATATTCAGCGCGTTATTTGCTGACATACGGCCCCAAATGCTGCAAAGAGTGGTCGGAAGTTGGGCCTCTCGGCTGGAATTTATTCGAGGTAGCCCGGCGACCACTTGGGCGAAATCATTTTTAAAACAAATTGGCAAACCTTTATCTTAATAATAATGCTAAATTCTTGGCCATAACAATATATAACATGCATTTTATTTCTTCTTGAAAAACTCAAGTTTGAAAAAAAACACCCTATATATTAAAATATTTTGTAGAACCAATGAAGTACCATACGGATTCTGTTCATACTCCAAATCAATTTTCTATTTTATTATAACGAAGATATTTACTTTGGGGGTAGCCAAAAACCGTTCATGACAAAAACACATTCTACGTTTTCTATACCACCTACATACGAGTATTTGTGTCTTTAACGAATGAGTACGGGAGGAACAAATACTCGTATATGCAAACTTATTTTAAATAAACAGTTGTTGTTTTGTCAAATCTGTCAAATATACAAATTCAGCTTATATAACAAATTTGAATTTGGTATGTGTGAAAGACTGTTGAATTTGGTGTTGCCAGATTTGATGGTTTTGTTATTTTCCTGTGATGAATGGAACTAAACGGAACTTTTTGTGTGTTGTTTGGATTCCATTGCAATTTTTTACTAATTTGAGGTCGCTGATTTTAAATCTAATCTATATTTTTCTCCATCAGTTCGAATTTTTTAATTACAGGTACTAATTGTATTTTTTCCAAAAAAAATTAAGTTCAAAAAACCATAAGTTTTCTTTTCATAAGGCGATTTTTAAAATTTTGTATTTTAATGTTTGCTTTGAAAATAAATCATATTTCTTAATATCACCCAAAAAAAATGACTGCTTAAAGACTGTTATATTAAAAAAAAACAAACAAAAATTACACATTTATTTACGCTGAAGGTTGATGGTGATTTGCTGTATTCATTATCTTATTAAAGTAGCTTTCTCAAACATGTATGTACATAAAAATCGGTTGAAAATTGAATGAGTTATGCTAAGTTCGGAGAATACAGATTTTTTGTTGTTTTTTGATTCTACCAAAAAAAATTAAAATTTTTTATTTTTAAAAATCATGAAAAACGCAAATGGAAAAAAGTGTAAAACCCTATTACTTACACGTAAAGTTACAAAGCCTATGAACAAAATCAGAAAAAGATTATGTATTAGGGTGGAGTGAAATTCAAAAAAAAAAAAGTTAACCTCGGAAAGAGATGTAGTCTGGGGTCCTAAAGAGGGGAAAAATAAAGAAAAAAATTTAAAAAAATTTTTAGGGGTCGCGCCACTCCCTCGAAATTTGCAAATTATCGCTATTTTGGCGTTGATTTTAGAAAAATCCTAAAAAGTTTTATGTCAATAAATGTTTGCAATAGCGTAAACAATGAAATAAGGGCATGAAAAAATTTAAAAAAAATTTTCTCATTCTTCAAAAATTTCAAAAAGTAAAATAAGTCAAATCGTCCCTTCTTCAGAAAATTGACTGAACAATGAAATCGCCACCAAAGCTACAAATATTAGTCGATTATCCTCATATTTGCCTCAAAGACTTTTGTTTGGGCAATGAACAAGCTCAAACTTTTAAATTTCGAATAAGTTAAGTCGTTAATTTTTGGGATTTTTCTAAAATCAACGCCAAAATAGCGATAATTTCCAAATTTCTAGGGAGTGGCGCGACCCCTAAAATTTTTTTTAAATTTTTTTCTTTATTTTTCCCCTTTTTAGGACCCCAGACTACATCTCTTTCCGAGGTTAACTTTTTCAAATTATAAAAAAAGCATGTTTTCACTCCACCCTATTATGTATATCGATATTCGCGTTCGCTTTTATTCACAATTAAGTAAAGGTATGAATTTCAAAAAATTACTCGATATATGTATGTACATGTGAACCTTAGAAAAATCATGATGATTGTCATTTTTGCGTTGTAGACTTAACAGACAATTACAAAACAAACCGGTCTAGATGGATTTATCCTCACATGTTGTCTGTGAGGATGATTTAGAAGCACAACAATCTACATTTACAGAAAATTATTACAAATTACGACAAAATTCTCTTTCACTAACTAAGTACAACAAGTAGTTCAGATGACCATTTATATAGGGTGATCCATCTAGAGGTATTTTTTTCAAAATAAAAAAAAAATCAAATCAAGTGTGGAATCTCTTTTGTTCATTAGAAGGAAATTGGCCGCAACTACGCCTCAAGGTGTCCATTCTGAGGGTGCAATTTTGGATGACTCATTCGAGCATTTTGACCGGTATGGTGTGAATGACACGCGTAATGTTGGCTTCCAAGACCTAAATCATAGCTGGTTTCTCAGCATAGACTTTGGCCTCTAACCAGATAATTTAAGAAAATGTTATAAAAGACTTTGTATTAAAAACTCATATTTTTCTTTAAAATCGTCCTTTATTAATAAATTGAAAAGTATAGCTTATAGAATAAATCTGACTTATGTAATATCTGATAACAACAACTAACAAACTTATTAAATAAATAAAACAGCAGCAAACACACACAAATTCTTAAATGTTATTTCTGGATGGAAATTTCGATTTTTGTCAATACAGTTTTCTCAGTACATTGTTGAAAAAATCAAAAGTTGACCGATTTCAATGAAATAAAGCGTATTTGATTCATAATAAATAACTCTAAATGCTTTTAGACCAACACTGTGATTTTTGTCGCAATTTTTTTTTTTTGAATTTTTAAAGAAAATTTTTTTTGGTATAAAATTTTTGTTTTTTTTTTTTTAAAACTTCAACGATTTATCTGAAACTACTGGGCCAAATGAAAAACAATGTATGCACGAATTAAATATAGTTTTGTTGACGAGTTTCAATTTTGTTTTTAACTGAATATGGTCAACTGTTTCAAAGTATTCGAATATTTGTAGTGGAATTGCCTTTATTTTGGACATAAAGGTATATCGCGAAAAGACGAGCTGATAAAAAACCCAAGTGCAGATTTGGATTGAGCTTTCCAAATTACCTTACAAACAACATTCAGTTCTTAAACAACAAATACCTTGTTCCCTTGTGTTCTTTGTTGCCTTGTATATAAGGTTTTATGTAATTGTATGTTGCTAACGGTTTAGTTACAATATTTTATATTTTTGTTATGTTCTATTGTCTAAATTTCGTTTTTTCTTTGGTCAGCACAATCGACCAAATGTGTCCGTCGTGGATTTGTTATCAAGCAAAATTGCCGCAATTGGATAAATGAGAATCGAACTGTGATTGTTGAGTGACTGGCCAAGCAGTTAACATTAATGGTCTTCGCGAGACATCGACCTGGAGGAAATGTGGTTCCAAGAGGATGGTGCCACAATACAAAAAAATTAACAGAAATATTGTGAATTACAACAAAATACTGTTTCTCACATGATATGTTATCTGCATTTATTTTTGTAATGTTTTTTTGACATTTGACTAGAATAATCTAGTATCAGACTAGATTAGTTTTGCTGTTTCTCGCTTTGATTTAAGAATCAGTTTATATTAAGATATTTCTCCAAAAACATAATATTCGACATAACTGTTAAAACGGTAATTAGATTCTAATTTTTTCCCAGTTTCTAATAAAAAACACATTATTTCATACAATTTCAATCGATACTTTCCTACGGTTTCTCCAAATATTTTGAGTTTCATGTCAAATCACAATTGGATATGAGTATTGTAGGGTATATATCGTTAAATTTGGCCAGACTGGGTGTTATTGATAATGGGTACACTATCGATTGGGTTGCGGCTCTACTTTATAACGCATAGTCAACCAAGATACTAGCCTTTTGATGGTAACAAAACTCCTGTCATAATAGACTTTGGCATGACAAAAGCAATAATTAAATATGATGAATGTTTTGAACGGCGAGAATATTTTTGTGTATGTTTCTCAAGCATTGGACAAAATTTGGTACTTGCCTTTATTGCCTGACTCACAATTTCCGATTTTGATAAAAATTAATAAATTTGCCCCAAAATTCCCAACTAAATATTAAACTAAAGCCTAACTATTGATTTTTGATTCAAAACACCTTGGACAATGTGTGTTTAACGAACGGGTACGGAAGGAACAAATACAAACTTATTTTATATACACAGTTGTTGTTTTGACAAATCTGTCGAATATACAAAATCAGCTTATACAATAAAGGGTGTTTTTTTTAGACTTGTGGTTATCAATCTGGCCACACGTTTTTCGGTGATGGTCTTTTTGTCATCTGCCACTTGATTTGTACTTAGTTTGGTTTGCAATTTAATACTGAAGAGACCTACTCCATAACAACGTTTGCAAATCGTTACAATATGCCCAACACTAGATGGTCACCGATCATGATTTTTAAAAGAAAATTTTGTTTAGCGATGAAGCGACAAAATTGTCGCATTTGGGACAATGAAAATCCACAAACGATAGAAATTTATTCAAGGAAACTTTTTGTGAGCTCATAATCTCGCGTCGTGTCCTCCAAGATCGTGCGATTTGACACAACTGTACTTTTTTGTGGGGTTATGTGTAGTCGCTTGTTTACGCCCGAAACGCATTGGAACAGAATATTCAGCGCATTATTTGCTGGCATACGGCCCCAAATGCTGCAAAAAGTGGTCGAAAGTTGGGCCTCTCGGCTGGAATTTATTCGAGGTAGCCCGGCGACCACTTGGGCGAAATAATTTTTAAAACAAACTGGCAACCCTTTATCTCAATAATATTGCTGAATTCTTGGCCATAACAATATATAACATGCATTTTATTTCTTCTTGAAAAACACAAGTTTGAAAAAAACACCCAATATATTAAAATATTTTGTAGAACCAATAAAGTACCATACGGATTCTATTCATACTCCAAATCAATGTTCTATTTTATTATAACGACGATATTTAGTTTACGGGTAGTCAAAAACCTTACATGACAAAAACACATTCTATGTTTTCTATACCACCTACATACGAGTATTTGTGTGTCTTTAACGAATGAGTAAGGGAGGAACAAATACTCGTATATGCAAACTTATTTTAAATAAACAGTTGTTGTTTTGTCAAATCTGTCAAATATACAAATTCAGCTTAATTTTATAATTAATTTTAAATTAGTAAGTATAGGGGAATTTGCCACGTTTTACGCTCTTTTGTTTGTCATAACTCGAGAACCACTAGTCCGAATAAGCTGAAACAAATTTAAAAACGGCATAAAGAATCGTACAAATGTGTTTTATTTGCTTTTCAATGAAAGCATTTCACTTTACGGCATGCTCCATTTTGTTGTCTGCGTTTTCAAAAAGATTTATAGGTAAAAAGAGGCTTCCAAAATGTTGCATATCGAAGTCGGGAGTACTGATCTTCGTAGAAAAATCGACTGGGTTGGATTTTAATTGAACCCAATGCCATTGAGAGACAGCTTGGAGTTCCAGTCTTGAAATTGGCTCAGGTTTCAGAGAGGTGACTTAGCATCCACTACAATACTGCCGTTCGTTGTCGCTGTTGTGTTGAACACGAAAATAGCATACAGTAGCAAATGCACATTTACATGCGTCGATAAACGTTTGCAACTGTACGTAAGATATAATTTCTTATACTCTTGAATAATAGCAAGGGATGATGACGGGCGTAATTTTCTCCGAATTCATGAGCCAGAATTAACATTTATCACTGGTCCAGAGAGGACCTATACCCTGATGGGTATACAGTGTTGATTTACAAATCGTCCAAGTGACAAGAAAATCGAATTGTATTTATAAAAATAAGAAACCTTTGTTGCAGAACCATACCTCTAAAACGAATTCTGGTTTTGAAAAATCATACTTTGACCAATTTATAAGCCCCAAACTATATATAAGCCCCACCCATAATAATAACTTATTCTATAGGTATCTTAAGTGTATGTTAAAAAGGGAGATCGAAAATGTGTAACCTTTTTAATCTTCTCAATACATCGGTATTATCTAACAGACTAATGGCTAATATATTACAATGATTGCTTAATCTATTGAAATAGTAAGCGCTACGCCTTTTTAATTCATCTTTGATACTAGGCTTATTGAGATCTATAAGTTTATTTTCATTTCTTATAATCCATCTAGGTGTTTTATTTGGATATCTCTGCAATATTTCTAGATTGGAATTACTAGCATTTCCACACAACTCTAAAAAGTAGGTCCACACTGGTTTTAGTATTGTTTTGTATAGTTTTAACTAATTCTCAAGGCTTAGTTGTGACTTGCATTCTCTTCGTCTTAATATTTAGTTTGTGTCGTTTCAATTTGGTATGGTCTTTGCATATCAAACTTCTATCAATGTGAAGGCCAAGGCATTTTACGCTTTCAGCTATGGGAATGTTAGATCCATTTATTTCCAATTTTCCTTTCTAATAGTGTATATGACATAAGTTGATTTGCTGTGTTGACTTTGATGTTCCATTTATTTAACAAGTTTTGAATTGAATCAAGCTGTTTTTTAACTGCATTTGAAGCTTCCGCTTGATTAAGGCGTGTTCCTTAAATTGTCGTATCATCGGCATATTTTGCAAAAATTATGTCAGTATTTGTAGCCATGTCGGATGTAAAAATTGTTTATAATACGGGACCAATTTCACTTCCCTAAGGAACACCCGATTTCATTATACCTTTTTCTGAGTTATCGTCGTTAATACTGACGTAAAGCATCTATATGTATACGACATTAAAAGAAGGTAATAAGGGATATGTAAAACAATCTTTAGCTTTTATAGTAAGCCACTATGCCAGACTTTGTCAAAGGTTTGCCTGATGTCCACAAATACTGCCGAAAAATATTGTTTGTTTTCCAATGTATCTCGTATGTTTAATTGGCCTGAATATTTGACATGACACATCTAGGAAATCATTAATTTTATTGGTATCGGCGGCGTTACATAAGCAGTACGTTGAAAATGTTTCCCCCAAAAAGGGCTGCTTGGAAGTTGTTTGCAGATAATGGTTCTGATATATTGTACTTAAGCTGCACCTCCTTGAGGTTTATCGTCTGGGTGGTTGGTAGTAACAGTATTAAAACCTTTAATTTTAACAAAAGATTTACTAGTAATATGAGTTGCCGATACTAAAAGTATGTCTATTTGGTGCAACTGGATAAATATTTCTATATGATTCAAATGATCATAAATGCTATTGGCATTCCATTCCGCTATTATTAAGTATATTTGCAAACCTTGCTTATCAGCATTGACATCATGCTCTGCAATAAGGAATTTTCAGTTGATCAGTACCACGTAACTCTTGCGAATATTTCATTGACTGCCCAATATTAGACTCTCCGGGCATAGTAAAAGATGTGTTGTAGGTCACTTGTGGGTTATTTAAAGTATATACCTGTTTGAACATCCCCAATAACTAGCCGTATTATTGCCCTAACAATGAGCATACTGAGGAGAAACTTCACGAGCTGTGACGCACTCTGCTGTTGGATGAGCTAAACTGCATTTTATACACTTAAATGCTCTCCTACAATATGACTTTGTGTTTCCGATATGCTGCCATCTTTACATTAAACAACGTCTTCAAATTTTTTGGGAGCCTAAATTTCAATAACAGCATTCCTATACGACTTAATATTATTACATTTTCTTCATTATTCAGGCTAGGATCCAAGTCAGAGAGGTGCTTTTGTAGTATGACTTCGCACACTTCTAACTTGATACCCTTTACTTAATAGCGATGCCTTAATATCGGATATTGACATTGAATGATGAAGTCTCTTAATAACAACCCTAAATGCTCATTCATGTTTGAGTTGATAGGTATGGTAGTTAATTTTAATATTAACTTCATTGTTTATAACTAACCTTACTACACTATTTCTTGAACATTTAAAATCTATTTTTAGTATAATATTACTTAAACTTGTAACCATTTTATTGTTGTCTTCCACATTTGGGATGAATATTGGTGGCGGCTCTGGAATTACGACTCCAGTTGTGTTGTTACCTTTGCTTGCTTCTTCTCCATCCTGTGTTGGTAGACTTTGAAACTGATTCGATAACGATAGACCATTCTCGTGATGTGGACGTTTTTGTTGCAATTCGTTTTGCCATTATGTGTGCTTTCTTTTTGCTGGTACCTGCTGCCAGTTGTTTTCGTCTTCCTCGTCTTCATTCAGCATCAATTGCAGTCATGTTTGTTGTTGTTTGTGCGTGCGTTTTTAATGTTGTTTAAGTGCGAACCACTAATCCGTTTATGTCTTTGTCACAAATATTAACAGATTGTAATTTTTGGTTGTTTTTATTTTGAAACTTTGAAAAAGAACTTGTATAGTTTTGCGTAAATGAGGTCTTTCAGCAATCGCAGTCAAACGAAGGCTGAGCAAAAAATTAAAAGTTTGATTTACTGTACTTTTTCACTAACTTGGTATAAATTGAATTATCTATAAAAATTTAAATTATTCTTTAAATTAATATCAGAACAGCAGTTATAATAAGCCTCTAGTTGCTTTAAACGGGTTACGGGTCGATTGATTCTAAAACAAATACATTATTCTTTATTATTTTTCAAGCGTTTACAATTCATAGATTGTAAATAAAATGATGTGTCTTTTAAGTGCAATTTGTAAATTACCCAAAACATGCACCACATTTATGAATATATAAGTATAGAGGTTAAAAAGGTATATACTCCAGTTTTGGAATCCAATCCACCAAAAAAGATTTGTATAATTAGGAATTCCACCCAATACATATAACAATTTAATAAATTGTACAAAAAGAAAATGTTTTTTCGCAATTGGTTTACAATTTTTAGCTTTAGAACCTGTATTTGATATGTGTGGTACTATTCTACAAAAAGGGGTTTCTTTGAAGGATGGGGACAAACAATGAAAGTGACGTCATCTGAGTACTGTTTGCTTGCATAAAACAAAAGTTCGAAAATTCCAAGGTAATACCCCTTAATTGACCGAATGCTACATATTAGTCCGTTTGACATTTAAACATATTTTTAATTTTTTAAATACCCTGTTTCTCTATGTCGAACGAAAACATAAGCGAATGAAAGTCAGTCATTCAAATTCGACTCAATTTGCGTTTCTTCAAAACGAAAGCTTTCGTTCGTCTGCTCTTACGTGCGTCAATTACTGTATGTTACGTAATTGAGTTGCCATATCCACATTTTTCAGTTTTATTAAATTTTTCTAAAAATGCAACTAGATTGTATAGGCGTCAAAACAACCATGCCAACGACTTCAGTTAGATCTCATAGGTCCCCAGGTATGGACAGCTTGCCTGGAGAGATGTGTTAAAACATCTGTAAGGTCATTCCTGAGTACTTGGAGGGCTTGCTTATGAAATGTGTACAGGAGGGTACGTTTCCAAGTGATTGGCAGACTGCCAGGGTCGTAGTCTTCCTTAAGTCGCCTGATAGAGTGCAGAGCAATCCTCGCTCCCATCGCGGGTTCAGTTTTCTCCCGGTACTTAGCAAAGTACTGGAGAGGTTTGTGGTCACCAGACCTAAGGAGAGGTTGAATGAGACTGAATACGAATGGCAGTTCGGATTCAAGCGAGGTCGGGGTGTAAAGGATTCCTGGATGTTTGTAAAGGAGAGCGTTAGGGCGTCGCCTGGACAGAGCTGAACCAGTGTCCTTGCTCGGTTTAGAGAGGTATGCTGTCAGGAAATTGAACTCTGCAAGAGTTATTTTTCTGGCAGACGGGAGTGGGCTGTTGGTGCTTCCGATCATGTTTGGATCGGTGTTGTAAGATGTTATTTGGAACTTCATGATGGACCCGTTGTTGCGGCAACTCAGTCAAGAGTGTAAGGGGCGGAAGGTACGCAGGATTTCATGAACTGATTGTGGTCATAGTAAACGTGCAGTATGCGCTTTGTACCGTGGTCTGTTTGTTTCCTGTGCGAGTGGAGAGTATTGCCGAGCGGGATCGTAAAGCGCTTTTGCGTGAGTGTGTTACATCTAGATGGCAGTCTATATGGGATGCCTACGAGACCGGTCGGGTAACCCGGATTTTGGCTTCGGCCTTTATTTGGGTTTCTTCTTGACCGGGCATAAGAGAGCCTTGAGCGATAGTCGGGCATGTAGTTGCGGGGCGCCAATCGAGGGCAGGCTGAATGTTCTGTGCGATTACCATCTCTATGGGGGCATACGGGACCTGGACTCCATGAGCGTTCTTTTCTCTGACGGTCAGTGGGGTGCTCTCCACTAGCGCATGTCAAGCTAGGATTAGCCAGTTCGCCTGTCAGCCCTTCTCTAGGCGTGGCGTTGTTGTTATCTAGTCTGGTGTCCGCTGTAACTGGCGGTGGTTCTGTTTTGACGCTTGCTGCTACGGGGGGCTACCAGTCCCCTGGTAACATGAAACTAAAACTGGGAGTAACCTTGGTTACGGAACCTGACCGGAGGTTAGTCGGTACCAAGGGTGACTGGGGCTTATGGGGTTTTCTCAAGTCTCACCCTCGGCCCTTGCTGGGCAAAGGGTGGGTCGGGCCAAGCCTTAATACATGGGTGCTGTTCCCCGTCGACGAACTGAAAAGGTAGATATAGACCTTGGTCTGAGCGGTGAGGAAACCATGTCCATAAACAGCATGGTTTTAGACCGAAACATATATATGTGGGCACTTGTGTCTTTTAACTGAGGGGTGACCAGTCCCGCGATCTATGGCTGGTAGTAGCTCGGCTACGAGGTCTGACTGGAGACTAAAGTCTGGTACCCCGGGTAGTCAGAAGCCCCCAGAACTGTAGTTCTGTTCTGGCTAGCAAGTGCAACCCTTTGGGGAGTATCGTGGTGGCAGTGGTTTAAACCCAAATCGTGGGGAGAGCTTCGGCTCGGTGTGGAGTTGCATGGCAACCGGGTGCTGTGACCCATAGAAGAGCAGAGATGTTAGATAGGCCGCGGCCCCTGACTAAAGGTGAAGTTGTGTCCATATAGCACGCTTCGAATTGGTACCGGCGGTATTTGCCTTAAGGGGCGCTGGCCGTCGCTTGGTAATGGCTGCAGTTGTGATGGCGCACCATGGTTGAAGTTTTTTGGACCAAGTATAGCGCCCTTACTTGGTCCAACACATACGTGTACATATTTATTCGATTTTATTTGTTTAGCTCTAGAAGCCGCATATGACATCTAATCTTGATGAAATGTATCCCACGGTAGTTTCTTGGACCATGGAAGAATGCTATTAAAATCGAGAAAGTCGGTTATGATTTAGATATAACTCCCACAAATATGTCCATACTGCACACACTGCATCCACTCTTGAGAAAAATTGGCACAAGCAAGATCCATGTGGGCGGACGCTGTTGAAACTGAAAAACAACAGTTGGTACAAACAGTGAAAGATAACATGGAAGGGGAAATAATACAAATTATAAACGGATGATGAACAATATCGAAAAGGATAAATTCATTTTTGGAATATATGAACACACCTACGCAATCATTAAGCATATGCGATATCTAAGATGGGACAATACCTTTGGTGTGCGAGCCATTAACAGAATCGCAACTAAAAACTAAATTATTTTTTTTTGGTATCAAAGTAGGTCAAATTATATTGACAGAAGCAATTTTTTTTTGTTAATTCGCAATTTTTTAGCATTTCTGATCTGAGTCATATTCTCGACCTTTCAATGATGGTCCCATTAGTCGCCGAAAGCCGATTCCTTGCACAAAATTAGAAGGCAGATCTATAAGTACAATCATTATTAATAGAAAATATAGAATTATTTGGCTGAGATTAGGGTCGGACGAAAAGCAAAAAACAGACTTGTACGAGTAGTATCGTCAAGACACAGAACTGTTGTTCTGTTCTGGATTCGGGGAGTATTGTGGTGGCAGTGGTTTAAACCCAAATCGCGTGGTGAGCTTCGGCTCGGTGTGGAGATGCATTGCAACCGGGAGCTGTGACCCATAGAACAGCAGAGGCGTGGAGTTGCATTGCAGCCGGGTGCTGTGACCCATAGAACAGCAGAGGTGTTAGATAGTCCTCGGACCCTGAGCAAGGGGGTAGTTGTGTCCATATGTGCGAGACCGGTCGGGTAACCCGGATTTTGGCTTCGGCATTTATTTGGGTTTCTTCTTGACCGGGCATAAGAGAGCCTTGAGCGATAGTCGGGCATGTAGTTGCGGGGCGCCAGTCGAGGGCCGGCTGAATGTTCTGTGAGATTTCCCTGTCTATGAGGGCATAAGGGACCTGGACTCTATGAGCGTTCTTTTCTCTGACGGTCAGTGGGGTGCTCTCCACTAGCGCATGTCAAGCTAGGATTAGCCAGTTCGCCTGCCAGGCCTTCTCTAGGCGTGGCGTTGTTGCTGTCCGCTGTAACTGGCGGTGGTTCTCTTTTGACGCTTGCTGCGACGGGGGGCTACCAGTCCCCTGGTAACATGGAACTAAAACTGGGAGTAACCTTGGTTACGGAACCTGACCGGAGGTTAGTCGGTACCAATGGTGACTGGTGCTTATGGGGTTTTTTCAAGACTCGCCCTCGGCCCTTGTTGGGGGTACGGTCGGGCCTAGCCTTAATACATGGGTGCTGTTCACCGTCGTCGAACTGAAAAGGTAGATATAGACCTTGGTCTGAGCGGTGAGGAAACCATGTCCATGTACAGCATGGTTTAAGACCGAAGCATATATATGTGGGCACTTGTGTCTTTTAACGGAGGGTTGCCAGTCCCGCGATCTATGGCTCAAAAACTAAAGTCTGGTACCCCGGGTAGTCAGGAGCCCCCAGAACTGTTGTTCTGTTCTGGCTAGCAAGTGCAACCCTTTGGGGAGTATCGTGGTGGCAGTGGTTTAAACCCAAATCGCGGGAAGAGCTTCGGCTCGGTGTGGAGTTGCATTGCAACCAGGTGCTGTGACCCATAGAAGAGCAGATATGTTAGATAGGGCTCGGCCCCTGACCAAAGGTGAAGTTGTGTCCATATAGCACGCTTCGAATTGGTACCGGCGGTATTTGCCTTAAGGGGCGCTGGCCGTCGCTTGTTAATGGCTCCAGTTGCGATGGCGCACCATGGTTGAAGTTTTTTGGACAAAGTATAGCGCCCTTACTTGGTCCAACACATACATGTACATATTTATTCGATTTTATTTCGTTAGCTCTAGAAGCCACATATAACATCTAATATTGATGAAATGTATCACACGGTAGTTTCTTGGACCATGGAAGAATGCTATTAAAATCGAGAATGTCGGTTATGATTTAGATATAACTCCCGCAGGTAAGATTCATGTGGGCGGACGCTGTTGAAACTGAAAAACAACAGTTGGTACAAACAGTGAAAGATAACATGGAAGGGGAAATAATACAAATTATAAACGGATGATGAACAATATCGAAAAGGATAAATTCATTTTTGGAATATATGAACACACCTACGCAATCATTAAGCATATGCGATATCTAAGATGGGACAATACCTTTGGTGTGCGAGCCATTAACAGAATCGCAACTAAAAACTAAATTATTTTTTTTTGGTATCAAAGTAGGTCAAATTATATTGACAGAAGCAATTTTTTTTTGTTAATTCGCAATTTTTTAGCATTTCTGATCTGAGTCATATTCTCGACCTTTCAATGATGGTCCCATTAGTCGCCGAAAGCCGATTCCTTGCACAAAATTAGAAGGCAGATCTATAAGTACAATCATTATTAATAGAAAATATAGAATTATTTGGCTGAGATTAGGGTCGGACGAAAAGCAAAAAACAGACTTGTACGAGTAGTATCGTCAAGACACAGAACTGTTGTTCTGTTCTGGATTCGGGGAGTATTGTGGTGGCAGTGGTTTAAACCCAAATCGCGTGGTGAGCTTCGGCTCGGTGTGGAGATGCATTGCAACCGGGAGCTGTGACCCATAGAACAGCAGAGGCGTGGAGTTGCATTGCAGCCGGGTGCTGTGACCCATAGAACAGCAGAGGTGTTAGATAGTCCTCGGACCCTGAGCAAGGGGGTAGTTGTGTCCATATGTGCGAGACCGGTCGGGTAACCCGGATTTTGGCTTCGGCATTTATTTGGGTTTCTTCTTGACCGGGCATAAGAGAGCCTTGAGCGATAGTCGGGCATGTAGTTGCGGGGCGCCAGTCGAGGGCCGGCTGAATGTTCTGTGAGATTTCCCTGTCTATGAGGGCATAAGGGACCTGGACTCTATGAGCGTTCTTTTCTCTGACGGTCAGTGGGGTGCTCTCCACTAGCGCATGTCAAGCTAGGATTAGCCAGTTCGCCTGCCAGGCCTTCTCTAGGCGTGGCGTTGTTGCTGTCCGCTGTAACTGGCGGTGGTTCTCTTTTGACGCTTGCTGCGACGGGGGGCTACCAGTCCCCTGGTAACATGGAACTAAAACTGGGAGTAACCTTGGTTACGGAACCTGACCGGAGGTTAGTCGGTACCAATGGTGACTGGTGCTTATGGGGTTTTTTCAAGACTCGCCCTCGGCCCTTGTTGGGGGTACGGTCGGGCCTAGCCTTAATACATGGGTGCTGTTCACCGTCGTCGAACTGAAAAGGTAGATATAGACCTTGGTCTGAGCGGTGAGGAAACCATGTCCATGTACAGCATGGTTTAAGACCGAAGCATATATATGTGGGCACTTGTGTCTTTTAACGGAGGGTTGCCAGTCCCGCGATCTATGGCTCAAAAACTAAAGTCTGGTACCCCGGGTAGTCAGGAGCCCCCAGAACTGTTGTTCTGTTCTGGCTAGCAAGTGCAACCCTTTGGGGAGTATCGTGGTGGCAGTGGTTTAAACCCAAATCGCGGGAAGAGCTTCGGCTCGGTGTGGAGTTGCATTGCAACCAGGTGCTGTGACCCATAGAAGAGCAGATATGTTAGATAGGGCTCGGCCCCTGACCAAAGGTGAAGTTGTGTCCATATAGCACGCTTCGAATTGGTACCGGCGGTATTTGCCTTAAGGGGCGCTGGCCGTCGCTTGTTAATGGCTCCAGTTGCGATGGCGCACCATGGTTGAAGTTTTTTGGACAAAGTATAGCGCCCTTACTTGGTCCAACACATACATGTACATATTTATTCGATTTTATTTCGTTAGCTCTAGAAGCCACATATAACATCTAATATTGATGAAATGTATCACACGGTAGTTTCTTGGACCATGGAAGAATGCTATTAAAATCGAGAATGTCGGTTATGATTTAGATATAACTCCCGCAGGTAAGATTCATGTGGGCGGACGCTGTTGAAAATGAAAAACAACAGTTGGTACAAACAGTGAAAGATAACATGGAAGGGGAAATAATACGAATTTTAAACGGATGATGAACAATATCGAAAAGAATAAAATCTTTTTTGGAATATATGAACACACCTAAGCAATCATTAAGCATATGCGATATCTTAGATGGAACAATACCTTTGGTGTGCGAGCCATAAACAGAATCGCAACAAAAAACTAAATTAATTTTTTTTGGTATCAAAGTTGGTATCAAAGTAAATTCGATTGACAGAAGCAATTTTTTTTCAACTTTATTCGCAATTTTTTTAGCATTTCTGATCTGATCATATTCTTGACCTTTCAATGATGGTCCCATTAGTCGCCGAAAGCCGATTCCTTGCACACAATTAAAAGGCAAATCGATAAGTAAATTATTATTTATAGAAAATATAGAATTATTTGGCTGAGATTAGGGTCGGACAAAAGGCAAAAAATAGACTTGTAGTATCTCCGGGACCCAGAACTGTTGTTCTGTTCTGGACTCGGGGAGTATTGTAGTGGCAGTGGTTTAAACCCAAATCGCGTGGTGAGCTTCGGCTCGGTGTGGAGATGCATTCGTCGCTTGGTTATGGCTGCAGTTGCGATGGCGCACCATGGTTGGAGCTATCACAGCAAGAATCAAGTCAAACACTCGGACGCTGTCTGTCCGATCTTCGTAAAATGTTCATGCGATTTTATGTCTTTAGCTAAAGGAGCCACATATTACCAAGAAATGACGTTTTTAAAATTGAGAAATATCGGTTCAGCTGTAGATTTAGCTCACATACATATATGTTCATTCGATTTTACGTTTTTAGCACTAGCTCTAGGTGATCTTAATGAAATTAACACGATAGTTTTTTGGACCAAGTAGGGGCGCTACTAAAGATGATAAAAATCGGTTCAGATTAAGATATAGCTCCAACACATACATATTTATTCGATTTCATTTCGTGAGCTCTAGAAGCCACATATAACATCCAATCTTGATGAAATGTATCCCACGGTAGTTTCTTGGACCATAAAAGAATGCCAATAAAATCGAGATAGTCGGTTCTGATTTAGATATAACTCCCACAAATATGTTCATACTGCAAGTAAGTAAGATGCATGTGGGCGGACGTTGTTGAAACTGAAAAACAACAGTTGGTACAAACAGTGAAAGAAGACATTGAAAAGGAAATAATACGAATCATAAAAGGATAAATTCTTTTTTGGAATATATGAACTCACCAAGGCAATCATTAAGCATATATGATATCTAAGATGGAACAATACCTTCAGTGTGGAAGCCATGAACAGAATCGCAACTAAAAACTTAATTTTTTTTTTTGTATCAAAGTTGGTCAAATTCTATTGACACAAGCATTTTTTTTTTCTAGTTTATTCGCAAAATGTTTTCTTGTTTTTTGCATTTCTTATCTGAGTCATATTCTAGACTTGATGGTCCCATTAGTCGCCGATTCCTTGCACAAAATCAAAAGGCAGATCTTGAACTACAATCAATATTTATAGAAAATATAGAATTATTTGGCTGAGATTAGGGTCGGACGAAAGGCAAAAAACAGACTTGTAGTATCGCCGGGACAAAGTCGCCGAGTTCTACTTAATTTTCGCCACTCTGGCCTGGACCACGGTGCGCCATCGCACTGGGGCCGTTGCAATGCGACGGCCAGCGCCCCATTGGATAGAGTCCTCCGATATCAATTCGAAACAGGACAGGTATGGGTCATATCTTCCCTTTTAGTAAGGGCTCGAGGACTATCTAAACCACTACTGTTCTTCCCGAAGGGCCGCACAAAATTGTTAGGCCAGAACAAGTTCTGGGGGCTCCTGACTACCAGTGGTACCAGATTTAAGTCTCCGATAAGACCACGAAACAAAAGGCTACTTCCAGTTTCTGTTCCATACAACATGGGACTGGTCACTCACACCCACCAACGTCATAATACGACGAATTAAAACACAAATATATCAGAAACAATTAACAGTCGCCCCCACTGGCAAGTCGATGGCCAGGGGTTGGCACCAGCAGTGACATCACGAACAACAATAAAAGACTTTGCCTCCCTCACGAAAGACAAGACGGCAGAGGAACAACAATGGCGACTACGAAGAACGACGATTGTGTGAGGACCGAAAATGCCACACCGTATCCGCGAATGGTCACACCAGAGAATCCCCGTCAGGCTCCACAAGCATATTCCCCTAACCCCCTACACAACCAAGCATCCCCCAAGCAGCGACTGAAATCGTACCTGTCAACAGTACGAACAATGCCATACTGTCTAAGTCCCTTATGTCGCTGTACAACGGACATACCCACAGGACATGTTTTCATTTCTCTGGACCAACCCTACATCGATAATTAGCAGTCTCGGAGAGACTACTCTGATAAACGAACTCATTGAGCGAGCCATGGCCGGTCAGTAGGAACCCCAGACTTTGACCGCCGCTGAAGTCCGGGCGTCCCTTAACAAAGTCAGCGCCCCGTATAAATTCATACGTGACCCGGCCTTTTCGCTTTTACTTATTATTATATATGAACAAACTAAACGATGCTTTTATTTGTTATATTTTTGATTTGTTATAAAACAAAATGACGCTGCACAATTAACAAACAACTGTGATTACACAGTACAACAGCCAATCTGGGGGGTGAAAAATTTTCTTCATAAATTTATTTCTAATTGCAAAAATGTTGATTTGGTAGAGAAACAGTAGATTAATGGATTAAAGAAAATGTAATTATTAATTTTTCTCAATTTATTTCAGCAAAATCGAACTACTCGTTCTCGAGTTATGTCAAACTACGTTTTTGCCAACATTTTACAACTAAGCGAAAAAACATCAAGATAAGGAAAAAATGTAAAAGGTCATAAAAAAAACTGGCACATACGAACGCAAAACCCTTTGAGGGTTTTAATATACTGACCTAGTACCATCACCCTGACTTGGAATTTCTCACCCCCCAGACAATAACCCCAAAAATGTTTCACAGTGTTATCAGACACTAGCCGTATTTCGAATTGTGTACGAACGGCTGCTATGTAAATTTTGACACATGGATTGAAGTATACGTAATCGGAGTGAGTTCTTGACAAAATGATAGAAAAAAGAAGGACTCTTTAAAAAGTGACACAAAAAATGTGTGTAAAATATCAATGGTTGCGTTAGCTGTGTAACACGTGGCTTCGTTTCTTTAAAACCAAATTTCGTTCACTTGAATTTTTTTAAACAAAACTTCGTTCAGCATGGCGCCGTCATGTCATAGCAACGGCGGCTCATATTTAAAAAAAATGGCCAAAATATGCCGCCAACACAAACTCCGCACCAAACACTGATTCTTTGTGGATGCATTGGCTGAAAATATGCGGCAATTTTGATTATTAATACGAGATGAAAATGAGCTTTATCTGAAACACGATATTTAGTTTCAGTAGAGTAAGACAGTTTGTAGAAAATAAATGAGGTCTTCTGGTGACGCGGTGTTAGTAGGATACTAACACCGCATGAGATCTTGTATTCTTGTAAAACCACTGAAGTGATTGGTTGTTTAATCTCCGCTCCGTTTCCATATGTGGAGTACATAGGAAATACGCTGCTAGTAAATACTAACCCAATGTATGAGCACTTTAACAGGTAATGTTCCGCTGCAAATGAATATCATCGTCATATCTTTAACAGTAAATGAGGTCTTTCTTTTGTCAAATTTAACTTTAAATAATATCTTGACGAACGTTAGGATACGTGAAAAATTCAGGTCGATTATAAATACCATCCTATAATGCAAGATAGAAAAATTTAACGAAATTAAAAGCAAACATAACAAAGTAAGATTTCGATGGGTGATTGTCAACATGACAGTATGATATGAAATTTAGTTTTAACGAAGCGTTCGACACTTAGTAAAATGCAAGGAGGTATTTACATTAGTGTCGTAGTTGGGATTTCTTAATGTTAAAATTAGGAATTCATTTTATATCTGTAATCTAAAGCGAAACCGGTATGTTAAGGAAAGTGCTGATGCATAAACTATTAAGCTATAAATTATTTAGCTTCTATACAAGAAAAATACTGAAACAGCTACAACAATTTATTTTTTTAACATTTTTTAAAGAATCGAGTATAGGCGGTCTTTTCTATAGATATGATCAAATTAGAACTTTCTGTTAACGAGGAATATTAATATTGCGGGTTTACTATCCAGTCGTAAGTATCGTGGCTTAATATAAAACAACATTTACATTCTGCTGTCAATCTTAATTCTCTGCTCAAACACTGAAACTCTCCGCGCTCGAAGAGAACGGTCGTTAAAAGTACTCCTCTCGGAAACTAATTCTAATAAAATAAAATAAGCAGGGAAAGTGCAAAAATAAACTCAATTGTCGGGAAAATAATTATCTAAAATCGTTTGAATTTATTATAAGTATTAACTTGTAAGGAATTCAAACAGTTTTTTGACAAAATAAAATTTTAAGTTGAACAACAAACCCAGTTGTGTAAGAATCAGTGTAACAAAACAACCAAAATTAAAAAAAGGCACACACACAGCTAAACAAACCCACAGCATGATGAGCCATCGTCTCACTCAAGAGTTGGAACAACGCAGACACTCTTTCTGCAGTGTTAGTTCGCGGAATGCATACTTCGCGATAAATGCAGATGTAAACAATGGAATGAGAGAGGTAGCGCCACTTAGACAAACTCTCTCACCAGGCAGTGCTAGCAACAACAGTAAAAACAGAGAAGGTGGAAACACAGCGAACATAGAAATAACACAAGAAAACGACGACAAACCATTAAAGGCGGTACAGACAGGCATGGATCGCTACATTACTATAAAGCGTAAATCCAGCCCTGCCAAAGCTAACTCTAACAAAAAAAATTGCAAAACTGTGAACGGTGAAGAACCACCAACGTCCGTCACGGGTGAGAACCGGTTTGCATTGCTGAGCGTAGAAGAACCTCGATCTTCTTCCTCGGCAAATGCCGCAACTCCAAGGCCGCCCCCAATATACCTACGTGAGAGTAGCTCAAATGAGCTAGTAAATATCATTGCCCAACTTGTTGGTAGTGGTGGCTTTCACATAGTGCCAATAAAGAAAGGGAACATTAACGAGACAAAAATTCAGGCATACACCGAAAACGGCTTTCGCGCTTTTTCTAGTTATTTTAACGATAGAAATAAAAAATTTTACACGTATCGTCTAAAGAGTAGTAAGGGTATCGCGGTAATCTTAAAAGGCATTGAATCATTTGTAGGACCAGATGAAGTAAAACGAGCACTGGAAAAAGAGAATTTTAACGTTCACTCCGTGGTAAACGTTCTTAACAATAAAAAGGTTCCCCAACCAATGTTCAAGGTCGGACTAATTGCGGGGAACAACATACCGCAAGTTACAGAGGTTGTAGGGTTTACAAAGGACTTGAGCATAAACTAGAAGAGAAGCGTAAACTCATTTCTAACCGAAACGCGCCGAATCCTATAATCGACATCCAACAGACTCCAGTTTACTCTAGCGACGGAAACGGTATTACTAACGGTATAACATACGCAAATGTTCTAAGGGCGCATACACCTAATGCCCCAGTGCAACAAAATGGTAACTCTGAATCAATGATTCAACAACTGGTTCAGAGTATAAACATGTTCATGTCAACTATGCAATCAATGATGTAAGAATTCATGCGAAACCAGAATCCGTTAATTAAAATTCTACTTACCAAAAAATAGGCCCTCTTAAGATATGTACATGGAACGCAAACGGTGTGAACCAACATAGACTCGAGTTGACCGAGTACCTAGATCGGCAGAATATTGATATAATGCTACTATCAGAAACGCATCTTACAGACAAATACAATTTTCAGATACCTAATTTTAGATTTTATGGTACCCACCACCCCGACGGTAAGGCTCATGGGGGCACTGGTATCCTAATACGAAAACGTATGAAACATAAAGTCGCTGAAGGAGTCTCACAAAACTACCTTCAAGCGACAACAATTCGTATCCAGATTCAAGGTAGTTTTCTTACCATTTCAGCAATATATTCCCCCCCGCGGTTCGCGATATCAGAAGATATACTTCTGAACTTCTTCAATGGTCTCGGACGCAACTTTATTGCTGCTGGTGACTACAGTGCCAAACATACGCACTGGGGATCCCGTTTAGCAAACCCTAGGGGAAACCAGCTGTATAAATGTCTAATGCGACGTCAAAATAAATTGGACTTTATATCTCCCAGTCAACCTACATATTGACCTTCTGATATTAACAAACAGCCTGACTTGAAAGACTTCGGTATAATAAGAGGAGTTAGTAAATCTAACTTATCTGCTAGTACCTGCACTGACTTATCGTCAGACCACTCGCCAGTTATATTTCTTCTTTACGAGAAGACAGTACTTGTAGATTTGTAGTCATTTAGTAGTCATTTAGATTCGAATCATCTAATTTCTAACGCGGATGAGATCGATAACAACGTATCCAACTTGAACGTGATCCTGGAACAGGCGGCCATTCACGCTACACACAGACAAATAAAAGCGACAAATAGTTTAAATACTTACACCAACCGGGGAATAGAGCACCTTGAAAGTGAAAAAAGGAGGTTCCGTCGCGAATGGCAGCGAAATAGGTCACCAGCGGCACGACTAAGACTGACTGAAGCTACTAAAAGGTTGCAAAGCGCACTTAGAAAAGAAGACAGTAGACGGCAGGCTAGTTTCATTGCAAGTTTAACTCCGACAGCTTCAACCAAATTCTCATTATGGAAAACATTAGGAAATACTAGTATGCCCACCGAAACGCAATTTCCAATACGCGACGCAAATGGCAAGTGGGCAATATCAGAAGATGAAAAGGCCAATGTTTTTGCAAACTATCTGTCACAGGTATTTCGCCCAAATCCTGCAAGTAGCGACCTCCTTCCACCTGATGATAAAATGTCTGCCGTAATTCCATTGTTTACTAACGCAAATGAAGTTCTGAATGTCATTAAAGAAACCGTGAATCCAGGTAAAGCACCTGGATATGATCTTATCACGCCTAAAATGATTTTGGAACTTCCCTATATTGCTGTGAAGTTCCTGGCAAAATTATTTAACTCTATTTTGAGACATGGTTACTTTCCTAAAGTGTGGATTATTTCTCTGATTCAAATGATTTTAAAGCCAGAAAAGGACAAATCAATACCTTCCTCGTATAGGCCGATCAGTTTGCTTCCCTGCTTATCCAAACTATTCGAAAAAGTTCTTTTATCGAAAATAAAACCGTTTCTCGTGTCAAATAACATAATACCAGACCATCAGTTTGGTTTTCGCGAAGGTCACAGCACTATCGAACAAGTAAACCGTCTGACCCAAGCAATTGAAAAATCATTTGAACGGCGAGAATATTGCTGCGCAGTATTCCTGGATGTTGCTCAAGCATTTGACAAAGTCTGGCACTTTGGCTTGACCTACAAAATTTGCAAATACTTACCGGCAAATACGCATCGAATTCTTGAGTCTTACTTAGAAAACAGCAGATTCAGAGTCAAATGTGGACAACACGTCACCGATGACCGCGAAATACTAGCAGGTGTTCCCCAGGGAAGCGTCATGGGGCCTATCCTTTACCTTCTGTTTACCGCAGATATCCCTACCAGCCCAAACGTGCTAACATCTACTTTTGCCGATGATACCGCTATAATGGCCACACATAAAAAGCAGGATATGGCATCTATGAATCTAGGTGTACATCTCAGACGAGTAGAATCTTGGCTCTCTGACTGGAGAATATAAGTCAATGAGGCTAAATGCACACAGGTAACTTTCACACTGAATTTTAGCACTTGTCCGACATTGAAACTAAACAATGTCCCTTTTTCTCAATCCGATCATGTTTCATACCTTGGAATCCACCTGGATCGCCGACTCACCTGGAGAAGTCATATCGAAGCTAAGAAAACTCAACTGAAACTACAGGTCCATCAACTGCACTGGCTCCTAAACGCGAACTCAAAACTAAGCCTTGAATATAAGGTCCTGCTATATAACAGTGTAATCAGACCTATCTGGTTATACGGTGCCCAGCTATGGGGCAAAGCAAGTTCGAGCAATCTTGACAAAATACAAAGAGTCCAATCGAAGACATTGCGGCTTATTACCGGTGCCCCTTGGTATATGAGGAATGAAAACATCCACCGAGACTTGAAAATACCTCTCGTCAAAGAGGCAGTTCAAAAAATCAATATAAAGCACAAAGAGAAGCTCGAACGTCATGATAACATACTTGCTAGACAATTATTATGCAGTCCAAGCTCTTTAAGACTCCGGAAAAACGAACGCCGTGTTTTCTAATCTTCTTCCGTAACAGTAATCGCGAACACACGCGCCCGAAAGACTGTGTAGAATCCTTTATTCTACGTCACGTGGCTTAAACGCTCTTATACGTGATCTTTAAAAAAGTCAATATCAATCGCGGACGAACACTCAAAAAAGACTGTGTAGAATCCTTTATTCTACGTCACGTGGCTTAAATGCTCTCATACGTGATCCTTAAAACAGTCAACGCGAAAAACCTACAAAACCCAAATTACGTCGTCCACTCTACTATTCTAGAGTTATCCGTTATACATACATAACTAGAGTTCTTCACTCTACATAATATCGCGAACACTCTGTAAATGACTGTAAGGGTCCTCTGGACCTTTATCACGAGGTTCAAGCCAAACAAGGTTTAAAATTCTCAGACATGTGATCCATACCAGTTATATACTATTTTGACCAAATTAATTAAAATTCCTGCCAATTAGCAGAGATCCACATTACAAGAAATCCATACTAGGATTCATTATTGAATTATACTTAAGATTCGTATACTTATTGATAGGCTCCTTTGGAGCAGATTCAATAATTCAAATAAAGCTTATAAAAAAAAACATTCTGCTGTCATAATGCCACACTTTTACTGTTAACAATTAGACTTATTTAAATACTTGAAAAGAGTACTTAATAACTCATAACTTTGGAGACGTAATTGTTAATATTTTGAAAGTACGCGAATAATTTGATTTGTTTATGTTGAAAATACAACCTGTATACGACTACATCAACAGTTTTATGGTGTAACATTCTACACCGTAAACTGAAGTAAGTGAAAGAGTGAGACTTTTTCTCAAGCATTGCCTGCAAAACATTGACAATCGAATTCGAAATATGTTTGTAGGTAACTACACGTCGTAATTGTTGTCCGATTATCATGAAATTGGCAGAAGTATGCTTTTGGACCATGCCGTAAGCTATTAAATCAAAGAAAATTTCTTCAGATTTAGATAATGCTCCCACATATATGTTCAATCTCTTTTTATATTTTTAGCTCCAGAAGCCACATTAGATCTAATTCTGAAGAAATTTAGCACACGTTAGATTAGAATAGGTTTTAAATAAAAAACCTAACAGAGTTCCGCTTCAATTAATTGTGTATTTATAGTAGCTAAGGAACTAATTTAAACTAATACAACAATGATGTATGCGTCTAGCGCCAAATTTGCACAAAATAAAATGACTAATGTGGTAATCCAAACGTTGCAATTACTCTAACTAACTCATAGCGAAGATCATCCTCCCAGTTTGACAAGTTGGTCTACACGATTGGCCGTTTCTTTCTTCATAGAGAAAAGTGCTGTACTTAGACTTTTAGATACGTTAGCGTTTTTATTTTTGGCTTCATTGATGTTAAGTCATACTGACAGAACTTCATCAACACATACTTCTATGTTCAAGATTCGGGGTGTTTCGGTATAGGTTTCCCTTCAATCAAAGCCTAATTGTCGAACGGTTTGTATAGCTAGAAACCGCGCACAGTTGACTCCAAAAGTCACTTTCTTTAATTCATATTCTTCACATTATCTTCAGGATTTTTACAAAATAAAATTTGGTAAAATGCCTGTCATCAGAATGGATGGCAATCTGACGATACATATTTTAAATATCATATTTAAATTTATAAAAACGCCATTTCAATAGAACTTTTGTGAAGGCCGACAGTAACACTATGCCACGATAAAGAACATTATCAAGTGAATGGGCGCTGCTAGATTTCTTCGACGCATTGAAAGCATCTCTTATAGGCTGTTTCCACTACGGTCGCGTCCACGTCCGCGTCCAAAAATTAATGACGAGCGTTAAAGCCTATACAAAAAACATAGGCAGTTGGGTATGGGAAAAAATCGCGTTCATATTGGACGCGTTTTCCGATAAGTCACGTTTACTATAAATTCGATTATTTTTGCAATCGAAACCCACCCATACCTCTTAATGGCAACACCGCAAATTGCACATCCCTATTAAAACAGCTGTTTATCAGCATAAACATAAAGCGCTGCTGCTACTGCACATTTCCATTAGGCGCAATACCATTTAATCCTTATTTTCCACTGCGGTTAGCAAAATAATATCATTTGACTCCATGATAATGACAGAACACAAAAATATTAAACTTTTCCCACCGAAAAAAAACAAATAAACACAAACAGCTGTGTGAACGCAAAGGTGGACGCAAAACACAATGAAAACACCATTACAAATTTTCGATAAATCTTTGACGCGGACGTGGACGCGACCGTAGGGGAAACAGCCTATTACTTGATAACAACAATGGTGGGGTTAATAAAATCATAATTGTTTTGGATGCGTCCTCATGATGAGTAACTTGCTCCATGTGATCTAGTTCCACATATTCCTGAAGAACTTATTTGTACTGGCTTTTTAAATCAGGGTTCTTCCTCAAGTTGTTCGCCGTATGATAATACTGAGCAAATGCCATATCACGCGACCGGCCCAAGTATATTCCGCTTGGATATTCCCTTTGAATATCAGGCGGACCATGTAGCGTCCGTCTGGAAGTCAACCTGTGGTTTTTTGGTAAAAAAAATTCTCACAGAATGTGTCGCCGTCTAAACTGTATCCAACAATTCAATCTTTTTGAATTCCCAAAATCGCCTTATTTCTTTACGAAGATCATTACTTACAAATGAGAGAGCTCGCTGTGAAAGTATTTACAGTTGGCATTGGACCAGACAAATATCAGCCATGGCTTCTTGGCCATTTCTAATGTTAAACGTAACACCTGTCATATTTATTAGTGGTTGATAATCTTTCCTTTAATCAAATCGATTGTTGAAGAATTGTTTAAATATGGATCAGCCAAATTTAGATTAAAAATCTCCAGAATTATTTTCACTGTGACTTTTTTTGATGGTATGAAATGTACAAGTTTGGACACAATAACATTTTCCATTAGTTAGTTCTAATTAGCATTAGCTGCGCCTAGACCTGAAATTTATGAATTGAATGATCTGACTGGGAGTCCAAGTTTTTGCTATATGCGTTTCTTAATAAACCTCGTCTTCTACCCATGGTACGTATGTTTTACCCGTTGGTAAAACATACGTACCATCATTCGTACGTTTCAAATTACAGCATCTAATGTGTTTTTTTTTCATTAGAATTTGAAATTTATTCAGCTCTGGGTCGACGTCATTTTTACCAGTGCAATTGGCCTGAAAATGATTAGATGAGTGTCAGTTCATACAATATTTATTTGCAAACGTGAACTTAACTCCTTCGTTTGCAGATATAGCTTTAAAACCTTTACACACGCATTAAATGGTCTTGCTTACATTTCCTACAATATATTTATATTACATTTCTTACAATATTTATGCATCCGCGATTTCGTTAGTCACTGCTACTGTTTTTTTTATTTGTTGATGTAAGACGATCCTTTTTTCGTATATATTTTTTAACGCTATATCAAACTTGTGTCTACCAATTCGAGTTTTCCAATAATATACTGCACTATTCATCGAGTTTTATTGTGAAGATACTAAAATTTGTTACTGGTGATAAATACTTATAGAATCAATTGCAATACCGTGAAGAGGTCTCGACAAACAGCGTAAAAGCAAAATAAAAATCTTTTTCTTCTCTATATCCATTTTCAATTTATGTGTAAAATGTGTTAAAACATCTGCAAGGTCATTCCTGAGTACTTGGAAGGCTTGCATGGGAAATGTGTACAGGTGGGTACGTTTCCAAGTGATTGGAAGACTGCCAGGGTCGTAGTCTTCCTGAAGTCGACTGATAGAGTGCAGAGCAATCCTCGCTCCTATCGGGGGTTCAGTCTTCTCCCGGAACTTAGCAAAGTACTGGAGAGGTTTGTGGTCACCAGACCTTAGGAGAGGTTCACTGAGACTGAATGCGAATGACAGTTTGGATTTAGGCGAGGTCGGGGTGTAGAGGATACCTGGTTGTTTGCGAAGGAGAGCGTTAGGGCGTCGCCTGAACTGAGCTGGACCATTGTCCTTGCTCGGTTTAGAGAGGTAGGCTGTCCGGAAATTGATTTCTGGAAGAGTTATTTTTCTGACAGGCGGGAGTGGGCTGTTGGTGCTTCCGATCATGTTTGGATCGATGTTGTCCGATGTTATTTGGAACCTCATGATGGACCCGTTGTTGCGGCAACTCAATCAAGAGTGTAGTTAGTGCCTATGCCGATGACTTACTCATCCTGATTGAATCTCGGTCTCGTTCCGCAATGGAACAGGTAGGCTTTAGGATGATAGACATTGTAAGTGCTTGGGGTTCTCGTTTTGGTGTTGAGGTGGCAAGGGACAAGTCTGTGCCAATGTTGCTGAAAGGCACAATGTCACAGAACCGGCATCCCATTGTTAGGTTGGATGGGGTGAGCCTTTCGTACAAGACGCAAGTCAAGTGCCTGGGCATAACGATGGGAGAAAGGATGAGTTTTCTACCTCATCTTGTCTGCTTGCGGGATAAGTTGACCAGCGTGGTGGGGAAGGTACGTAGGATTCTAAGAATTGTTTGGGGTCTTAGTAGACGTGCTGTACGCGTTTTGTAAGGTGGTCTGTTTGTTGCCTATGCAACATATGGTTCATCGGTCTGGTATGAGACAGCCAGGTCGGCTGTCGGGTTGCTCCAGACTCTCTCTTGTCTGAGGGTTGTCTTGTTTGTGTTTCTACCAGTAAGGGGTAGCTCTGTTCGACCTTGAGGTTATACGTTGAGGTATTACTTTCAAGATCAAGAGGAGCATAGCAATGCTGCCCAATGATTGTGTGATAGAGGGAGTGGGGAGTATCGCCGATCGGGATCCCAAAGCGCTTTTGCGTGAGTGTGTTACATCTAGATGGCAGTCTAGATGATATGCCTGCGAGACCGGTCGGGTAACCCGGATTTTGGCTTCGGCCTTTATTTGGGTTTCTTGTTGACCGGGCATAAGAGAGCCTTGAGCGATAGTCGGGCATGCAGTTGCGGGGCACCACTCGAGGACCGGCTGAATGTTCTGTGCGATTTCCCTGTCTATGAGGGCATACGGTACCTGGACTCCATGAGCTTTCTTTTCTCTGACGGTCAGTGGGGTACTCTCCACTAGCGCATGTCAAGCTAGGATTAGCCAGTTCGCCTGTCAGGCCTTCTCTAGGCGTGGCGTTGTTGTTATCTAGTCTGGTGTCCGCTGTAACTGGCGGTGGTTCTCTTTTGACGCTTGCTGCTACGGGGGGCTACCAGTCTAACTAAAACTGGGAGTAACTTTGGTTACGGAACCTGACCGGAAGTTAGCCGGTATCAAGGGTGACTTGGGCTTATGGGGTTTTCTCAAGACTACACCCAGTCATTATAGGCCCTGGGCCTTTGTTGGGGGTATGGTCGGGCCTAGCCTTAATACATGGGTGATGTTCACCGTCGTCAAACGGTTCTGGCTAGCAGGTGCAACCCTTCGGGGAGTATCGTGGTGGCAGTGGTTTAACCCAAATCGCGGGAAGAACTTCGGCTCGGTGTGGAGTTGCATGGCAACCGGGTGATGTGGCCCATAGAACAGCAGAGATGTTAGATAGGCCTCGGCCCCTGACCATGGGAAGTTGTGTCCATAAAGCACGCTTCGAATTGGTACCGGCGGTATTTGCCTTAAGGGGCACTTGCCACTTGGTAATGACTCCAGTTGCGATGGCGCACCATGGCTGATGTTTTTTGGACCTAGTAAGGGCGCTACTAAATATGATTTATATCGTTAGCTCTAGAAGCAACATAAAACATATAATGTATCCCACGGAAATGTATCCCACGGTAGTTTCTTGGACCATGGAAGAATTCTATTAAAATCGAGAAAGTTGGTTATGATTTAGATATAACTCCCACAAATATGTTCATATTGCACACACTGCATCCACTCTTGAGAAAATTTGGCACAAGTAAGATCCATGTGGGCGGACGATGTTGAAACTGCAACACAACAGTTGGTACAAACAGCGAAAGATGACACGGAATGAGAAATAATACGATTTATAAAGGGATAAATTCTTTTTTGGAATATATGAACCCACCAAGACAATCATTAAGCATATACACCTTCGGTGTGGGAGCCATAAACAGAATCGCAGCTAAAAACTAAATTTATTTTGGTATCAATGTAGGTCAAATTCTATTGACACAAGCAAATTTAGTTCTTGTTTATTGGCAAATTGTTTAGCATTTCTTATCTGAGTCATATTCTGGACTTGTCAATGATATTCCCATTAGTCGCCGATTCCTTGCACAAAATCAAAAGGCAGATCTTGAACTACAATCATTATTTATAGAAAATATAAAATTATTTGGCTGAGATTAGGGTCGGACGAAAGGCAAAAAACAGATTTGTAGTATCGTCGGGACAAAGTCGTCGAGTTCTACTCAATTTTCGCCACTCTGGCCTGAACCACGTTGCGCCATCGCACTGGGGCCGTTGCAATGCGACGGCCAGCGCCCCATTGGATAGAGTCCTCCGATATCAATTCGAAGCAGGACAGGTATGGGTCATATCTTCCCTTTTAGTAAGGGCTCGAGGACTATCAAAACCTCTACTGTTCTCCTCAAAGGGCCATATCAAATTGTCAGGCCAGAACAAGTTCTGGGAGCTTCTGACTACCCGTGGTACCAGATTTAAGTCTCCGATAAAACCACGAAACAAAAGGCTACTTCCAGATTCTGTTCCATACAACATGGGACTGGTCACTCACACCCACCAACGTCATAATATGATGAATTAAAACACAAATATATCAGAAACAATTAACAGTCGCAATTCGATGGCCAGGGATTGACACCCAGAAGGGACATCACAAACAACAATAATAGACCCTCACGAAAGACAAGACGGCAGAGGAACAACAACGGCGAATACGAAGAACGACGGTTGTGTGAGGACCAAAAATGACACACCGTATCCGCGAATGGTCACACCAGAGAACCCCCGTTAGGGTTCACGAGCATACAACCCTAAACAGCCAAGCATCTCCCAAGCAGCGACTGAAATCGTACATGTCGACAGTACGAACAATGCCCATACTATCTAAGTCCCTTATGTCGCTGTACAACGGACATACCAACAGGACATGTTTCCAGTCCTTCGGACCACCCCCACATCGATAATTAGCAGTCTCGGGGATACTCCTCTGATAAAGGAACTCATTGAGAGAGCTATAGCCGGTCAGTAAGAACCCCAGTCTTAGACTGACGCTGTAGTCCGGGCGTCTTTAAACAAAGTCAGCGCCCCGTATGAATTCATACGTGACCCGGCCCTTTTCGCTGTCCGTCCATCGTGAGATCGGGACAGTGGAAGGTATATACTTATACTTATATATGAGCAAACTAAACAATGCTTTTACTTGTTATATTTTTGATTTGTTATAAAACAAAATGACGCTGCACAATTAACAAGCAACAATGATTATCAGACACTAGCTGTATTTCGAATTGTGTACGAACGGCTGCTATGTAAACCATTTTGACACATGGATTGAAGTATACGTAATCGGAGTGAGTTCTTGACAAAATGATAGAAAAAAGAAGGACTCTTTAAAAAGTGTCACAAAAAATGTGTGTTAAATATCAATGGTTGCTTTAGCTGTGTAACACGTGGCATCGTTTCGTTTAAACCAAATTTCGTTCTCTTGAATTTTTTTAAACAAAAATTCGTTCAGAATGGCGCGGTCACGCTCACCGTTGATGGCAACGGCGTCTCACATTTAAAAAAAAATACCCGAAGATGCCGCCAACCCAAAATCCGCACCAAACAGTGATTCTTTGTGGATGCATTGGCTGAAATTATGCGGCAATTTTGCTTTATCTAAAAACACGATATTTAGTTTCAGTAGAGTAAGATAGTTTGTGGAAAATAAATGAGTTTTTCAGGAGACGCGGTGTTAGTATCCAGACGAGATCTTGTGTTCTTGTCAAACTATTGAAGTGCTTGGTTGTGTGTCCGCTCCGTTAGTAAATAATAACGCAAGGTATGATCACTTTATCAGCTAATAATGTTCCGCTGCAAACGAAACGAATGGTCTTTCTTTTATCAAATTTCACTTTAAATAATATCTTGACGAACGTTAGGATACGTAAAAATTCAGGTCGGTTCTAAATAGCATCCTATGATGCAATGTATAAAAATATAACGAAATTGAAAGCAAAACATAACAAAGTAAGATTTCGATGGGTGATTGCCAACATGACAGTATGATATGAAATTAATTTTAACGAAACGTTCGACACATAATAAAATGCAAGGATGTATTTACATAAGTGTCGTAGTTGGGATTTTCTAATGTTAAAATTAGGACTTCATTTTATAGCTGTAAACTAAAGCGAACCCGGTATGTTAAGGAAAGTGCTGATGCATAAATTATTAAGTTATAAATTATTTAGCTTCTATACAGGCAGAATACTGAAACAGCTACAATTTAGTTTCTTAACATTTTTTAAAGAATCGAGTGTAGGCGGTCTTTTCTATAGAAATGATCAAATTAGAACTCTCTGTTAACGAGGAATTTTGATATTGCGGGTTTGCTATCCAGTCGTAAGTATCGTGGCTCAATATAAAACAACACTTACATTCTTCTGTCATAATGCCACACTTTTACTGTTAACAATTAGACTTATTTAAACACTTGAAAAGAGTACTTAATAACTAATAACTTTGGAGTCGTTATTGTTAATATTTTGAAAGTACGCGAATAATTTGATTTGTTTATGTTGAAAATACAACCTGTATACGACTACATCAACACTTTTATTCTACACCGTAAACTGAAGTAAGTAAAAGAGTGAGACTTTTTCTCAAGTATTGCCTGCAAAATATTGACAATCGTTCGATTATCATGAAATTTGGCAGAAGTATGCTTTTGGACCATGCCGTAAGCTATTAAATCAAAGAAAATTTCTTCAGATTTAGATAATGCTCCCACATATATGTTCAATCTCTTTTTATATTTTTAGCTCCAGAAGCCACATTACATCTAATTCTGAAGAAATTTAGCACACGTTAGATTAGAATAGGTTTTAAATAAAAAACCTAACAGAGTTCCGCTTCAATTAATTGTGTATTTATGGTCTCTTAGGAACTAACTTAAACTAATACAACAATGATGTATGCGTCTAGCGCCAAATTTGCACCATATGTAACAAAATAAATGACTAATGTGGTAATCCAAACGTTGCAATTACCCTAACTAACTCATAGCGAACGATCTGTTAACAATTAGACTTATTTATACACTTGAAAAGAGTACTTAATAACTAATAACTTTGGAGACACGATGTCGGTTTTGTTCATAATTTGAAAGTACGCGAATAATTTGATATGTTTATGTTGAAAATACAACCTGTATACATTAACACTTTTATGGTGTAACATTCTACACCGTAAACTGAAGTAAGTGTAAGATTGAGACTTTTTCTCAAGCATTGCCTGCAAAATATTGACAATCGAATTCGAAATATGTTTGTAGGTAACTACACGTCGCAATTGTTGTCCGATTATCATGAAATTTGGCAAAAGTATGCTTTTGGACCATGCCGTAAGCTATTAAATCAATGAAAATTTCTTCAGATTTAGATAATGCTCCCACATATATGTTCAATCTATTTTTATATTTTTAGCTCCAGAAGCCACATTACATCTAATTCTGAAGAAATTTAGCACACGTTAGATTAGAATAGGTTTTAAATAAAAAACCTAACAGAGTTCCGCTTCAATTAATTGTGTATTTAGTGTATCTTAGGAACTAACTTAAACTAATACAACAATGATGTATGCGTTTAGCGCCAAATTTGCACCATATGTAACAAAATAAATGACTAATGTGGTAATCCAAACGTTGCAATTACCCTAACTTACTCATAGCGAACGATCATCCTCCCAGTTTGACAAGTTGGTCTACACGATTGGCCGTTACTTTCTTCGTAGAGAAGCGTGCTGTACTTAGACTTTTAGAAACGTTAGCGTTGTTATTTTTGGCTTCATTGATGTTAAGTCCTACTGACAGTACTTCATCAACACATACTTCTATGTTCAAGATTCGGGGTGTTTCGGTATAGGTTTCCTTTCAATCAAAGCCTAATTGTCGAATGTTTTGTTTAGCCAGAAACGGGGCACAGTTGACTCCATGTAAGAGATGAAAGCATCTCTTAGTTGATAACAACAATGGTGGGGCAAATAAAATCATAATTGTTTTGGATGCGTCCTCAGAGTAACTTTCTCCATGTGATCTAGTTCCACATATTCCTAAAGAACTTATTTGTACTGGCTTTTTAAATCAAGGCTCTTCCTTAAGTTGTTCACCGTATGATAATACTGAGCTATTGCCATATTACGCGACCGGCCCAAGTATATTCCGCTTGGATATTCCCCTTTAAATAGCAGGCGGACCATGTAGCGTCCGTCTGGTAGTCAACCTGTCGTTTTTTGGTAAAAATTCTCATAGAATATGTCGCCGTCTAAACTGTATCCAACAATTCAATCTTTTTTAATTCCCAAAATTTCCTTATTTCTTTACGAAGATCATTACTTACAAATGGGAGAGCTCGCTGTGAAAGTATTTACAGTTGGCATGGGACCAGACAAATATCAGCCATGGCTTCTAGGCCAATTCTAATGTTAAAAAGAACACCTGTCATATTTATTAGTGGTTGATAATCATTCCTATAATCAAATCGATTGTTGAAGAATTGTTTAAGTATGGATCAGCCAAATTTAGATTAAAAATCTCCAGAATTATTTCGACTGTGACTTTTTCAATGGTATGCAATGTACAAGTTTAGACACAATAACATTTCCCAAAAGAACTACCTACATTAGCTGCACCAATACCTGAAATTTATGAATTGAATAATCTGAATGGAAGTCCAAGTTTTTGCTGTATGCCTTTCTTAATAAACCTCTTCTTTGACCCACTATTTAGCAATGATCAAATCTTGAAGGCATCGGTCATAGTTCGTTTCGATATTGTTTTTAACTTAAATCAGCGCCGTTGGTAAAACATTCGTACCATCATTCGTACGTTTGTTGTTATTTTCATTAGAATTTTAAATTGATTCAGCTCTGGGTCGACGTGAAGCAATGCCTGATGTCTCAACTTGCATTTACCACAGGCATTTTTACCAGTGCAATTGGCCTGAAAATGATTAGATTAGTGTCAGTACATACAATATTTATTTGCAAACGCGAACTTAACCCATTCGTTTGCAGATATAGCTTAAAAATCTTTATACACGCTTATTAAATGGTCTTGCTTACATATCTTACAATATATTTATATTACATTTCTTACAATATGTATGCATCCGCGATTTCGTTAGTCACTGCAAAATCCAAATTGTTTTTTTTATTTGTTGATGTACTACGATCCTTTTTTCGTATATATTTTTTAACGCTTTATCAAACTTTTGTCTACCAATTCGAGTTTTCCAATAATATACCGCACTTTTCATCGAATTTTATTGCGAAGATACTAAAATTTGTTATTGTTATCAATTGCAAAAACAACCGTGAAGAGGTCTCGACAAGCAGCGTAAAAGCAAAATAAAACTCATTTTCTTCTTTCTATCCATTTTCAATTTATTTAACGTGAATAGAAAATTCTGCTTTTTCGATGGATTGTTGCTAATAAAATTTGTTTTTTGTTCGAAATTTCATTTATATAATTTTTGCCGAAATGTCTTTTATATTTATTGAAAAGGCAATTTTAGCAATTTTTCGCATACAAATTTTTTAAGACAAAAACTTTAACTGGATCACAAACCCGAAAATGTTTCTAAGTACCCAAAGAAATGTATTTTATGTAAATATGGCAGCCCGTTCTCTTTATTTACTTTACTCCAAGTTTCGTTTTGTGTAAATTTTTCTTTTTCACGCTATAAATTTGTAATGTCGTACTTAAATTTCTTCTTATTTTGTTTTCTTTTTTTTTTTAAATCGTTTATTTTTATTTATTCCCACCCATTTACCATATTATCGAAATATTTATTTTGTTTTCTACCAATAAGAATTATTTAAGTGTTTTCCGTGTATTTTTAATAATCCTGCAACTTTTCATTTGTGTACGTTTTCTTCCTAACGCTCTGCTCTAATAACCTTGGTTATTAATGATGCGGTAGAAAAAACTAAACGAACGAGGACGACGGGGTATAAGGGAAATAAGAAAAAACCTTAAGACTTCAATAGAATACGGCCACAGATTTTTTGTTAGTTCCTTTCTTAGTGCTATGCAATTTACTAAATTAATAATTTGTTATATGCACTATGTAAACAAATCCACTCGCCTTTTATTTTGATATCGGTTTGCTATTTTGGTGATTTTTTTAACATGTGGTTTACACTTTCCCTTTTTAACACTGCTTTAGTTTTACACAATTCCAAATATATTCTGTTTATTCCTACATTTTATTAGAGAACATGGAAATATACAAACAAAAGTCATTCGACGGTAGGATAATAAATGAAAACGGATAATAATGAAGCGAAAAACATGTGCTTTATATGCTTGTCAAAAGTCTGACTACTGGAATAAGAGAGACTTTTTCGTGTTGGAACAGCTAATGTTATCACTGAAATTCTTGTCTCAGCAGATAAAGTATTGCTACCACCACTTTATATTAAATTGGGTCTTTTAAAAAATTTTGCATAAGTGTTTTCTGTAGATGGACCTGCTTTAACTACTTTTAGATCCACATTTCCACGACTCAGTGCTAGCAAAGTTAAAGACGTTATTGTATGCAAATAAAATAAATGATTTTAAAAAATTTACGAATGTTTGAAGGTGATCCTGGAACAGGCGGCCATTCACGCTACAAACAGACAAATAAAAGCGACAAATAGTTTAAATACTTACACTAACCGGGAAATAGAGTACCTTGTAAGTGAAAAAAGGAGGTTCCGTCGCGAATGGCAGCGAAATAGGTCACCAGCAGCCCGACTAAGACTGACTGAAGCTACTAAAAGGTTGCAAAGCGCACTTAGAAATGAAGACAGTAGACAGCATGCTAATTTCATTGCAAGTTTAACTCTGACTGCTTCAACCAAATTCTCATTATGGAAAACATTAAGAAATACTACTATGCCCACCGAAACGCAATTTCCAGTACGCGACGCAAATGGCAAGTGGGCAATAGCAGAAGAGGAAAAAGCCAATGTTTTTGCAAACCATCTGTCCCAGGTATTTCGCCCAAATCCTGCAAGTAGCGACCTCCTTCCACCAGATGATAAAATGTCTGCCGTAATTCCATCGTTTACTAACGCAAATGAAGTTCTGAATGTCATTAAAGAAACCGTGAATCCAGGTAAAGCACCTGGATATGATCTTATCACGCCCAAAATGATCTTGGGACTTCCCTATAGTGCTGTGAAGTTCCTGAAAAATTATTTAGCTCTATTTTGAGACATGGTTACTTTCCTAAAGTGTGGAAAATTTCTCTGATTCAAATGATTTTAAAGCCAGGAAAGGACAAATCACTACCTTCCTCATACCGGCCGATCAGTTTGCTTCCCTGCTTATCCAAACTATTTGGAAAAGTTCTTTTATCGAAAATAAAACCGTTCCTCGTGTCAAATAACATAATACCAGACCATCAGTTTGGATTCCGCGAAGGTCACAGCACTATCGAACAAGTAAACCGTCTGACCCAAGCAATTGAAAAATCATTTGAACGGCGAGAATATTGCTGCGCCGTATTCCTGGATGTTGCTCAAGCATTTGACAAAGTCTGGCACTTTGGCTTGACCTACAAAATTTGCAAATACTTACCGGCAAATACGCATCGAATTCTTCAGTCTCACTAAGAAAACCGCAGATTCAGAGTCAAATGTGGACAACACGTCACCGATGACCGCGAAATACTAGCAGGTGCTCCCTAGGGAAGCGTCATGGGGCCTATCCTTTACCTTCTGTTTACCGCAGATATCCCTACCAGGCCAAACGTGCTAACGTCTACTTTTGCCGATGATACCGCTATAATGGCCACACATAAAAAGCAGGATATTGCATCTATGAATCTAGGTGTACATCTCAGACGAGTAGAATCTTGGCTCTCTGACTGGAGAATAAAAGTCAATGAGGCTAAATGCACACAGGTAACTTTCACACTGAATTTTAGCACTTGTCCGACATTGAAACTAAACAATATCCCTTTTTCTCAATCTGATCATGCTTCATACCTTGGAATCCACCTGGATCGCCGACTCACCTGGAGAAGTCATATCGAAGAAAAGAAAACTCAAATGAAACTTAAGGTCCATCAACTTCACTGGCTCCTAAACGCGAACTCAAAACTAAGCCTTGAATATAAGGTCCTGCTATACAACAGTACAATCAAACCTATCTGGTTATACGTGCCCAGCTATGGGGCAAAGCAAGCTCGAGCAATCCGACAAAATACAAAGAGTCCAATCGAAGACATTGCGGCTTATTACCGGTGCCCCTTGGTATATGAGGAATTAAAACATCCACCGAGACTTGAAAATACCTCTCGTCAAAGAGGCAATTCAAAAAATCAATATAAAGCACAAAGAGAAGCTCAAACGTCATGATAACATACTTGCTAGACAATTATTGTGCAGTCCAAGCTCTTTAATACTTCGGAGTAACGAACGCCGAGTTTTCTAATCTGCACTTGTGCTTCATCCGTAACAGTAATCGCGAACACACGCGCCCTACTGTGTAGAATTATTTTTTCTACGTCACGTGGCTTAAATGCTCTTATACGTGATCTTTAAAACAGTCAGTATCAATCGCGGACGAACACTCAAAAAAGACTGTGTAGAATCCTATATTCTACGTCACGTGGCTTAAATGCTCTCATACGTGATCCTTAAAACAGTCAACACGAAAAACCTACATAACCTAAATTACGTCGTCTACTCTGCTATTCTAGAGTTATACGTTATACATACATAACAAGAGTTCTTCACTCTACATAATATCGCGAACACTCTGTAAATGACTGTAAGGGTCCTCTGGCACTTTATCATGAGGTTTAAGCCAAACTAGGTTTAAAATTCTCAGACATGTGATCCATACCAGTTATATACTATTTTGACCAAATTAATTAAAATTCCTGCCAATAAGCAGAGATCCAAATTACAAGAAATCCATACTAGGATTCATTTTTGAATTATACTTAAGATTCGTATACTTATTGTTAGGCCCCTTTGGAGTAGATTCAATAATTTAAATAAAGCTTATATAATAAAAAAAAAAAATTACAATATTTTTTTCTAATTTTACAGGTATGTGTACTTATTGATTGATGAAAAATAATGATTTTCATAATTCTTTGAATCAGTGTCAGTTAATTGCATGAAATGTAACTAAAGACGTAATTAAAAATCTTCTTGTGCAGATTGTGCAAAACAGTTAAACGCCTCTTGAAAGCCTTTGAGGAACTTGGTGCGAATGTCATCAAAATTCATTTTCTTCATCACCATATGGATTGGTTTGAAACCCAAATTTCCACGAATCTATTGAGCAAGGTGATTTTTTTCGCTAAGAAGCTTTAACAATGGAAACTAGGTACAGTGGAAAGAAACTTATTCTATGGTAGGTGATATATGCTGGTGGTTAAAGAGAACAACCGATGATAAAATTGCATTTTTGTAATAGTAAAGTACTAAGAATAATAAAATGTATTTCGTAATGTCATTAGAAATATGTTTTACAATGATGCCAACATTAAAATATGATTTTTCAGCCCAAACAGGAAATACTCCGTTGTTTCCATGAAAATCTACAATAAATAGCACCATTTGTAAAACAGCGTCATCTAGCGTGAGTTCAAGGTAAAAATAAATATAAAAAACGAATTCCTCTACTCCAAAAACAGTATAATACGACATTTTTTTAGGATAATAAAAATAAATAAAAATTGTTTTATCAAATTTTAAATAATCTTTTTTTGTTACGCAGTGTTCTAAAATCACCAATTCGTGTAAAAAAAAACTCGCACTGAACTAAAAAAATACTACTACGAAGGTGGGAATGCAACATGTAATACTTGTCCAGTGTTGTACAACGTCATAAATATCGATTGTCCAAATTCAAATATCAATTACTTCAAAGTTATAACTGTATCTTGCTTTGTGATTATTTACTATCCTTCGTTTTGTTTTTAATGATTTCCTTCCTAAACGTTTCTTTTTTTTGTTTTATGGAGCTCGCGAAAAACGAGCCCATGGATGTCGCTGTCGGTTAATCAATCTTCTTTTTGATGTTTTTTGTAGGCAGACGGGTTGTGTGATGAAGTCATCTAACTGTTTTGCCGTTGAAATTTAAAATTGTTGTTGTTACCAATGAGTAGAGTTTGGAAAGCTGCCTTTGGTTTTATTTTTATTGCTGTTATAGCTCATAAAAGCTTGTAACTAGTTTTACTCCATTTTGAGCGATAAAAGCCGTGGCGGACTGGCCGGTTTCCATCCGACTGAAAACATTTTTGCACGTATATTGTTGTCGATGCCCAATATACTATATAATGAGCGGGGAACGGAAAGAATACAACTTTTTGTTTTATAGGCGCTCTAATGACCATCTAAGGCTCGTGGTGAAGATTACCTTAAGCCATGATAGCCAAACATCAAAGACACCTGCAGTTGTGCTGGATGATATCGTCCAGTCCTGCCGATTTGTATAATTAAAACTAACGTTATGTCCACGCTACCGTATCATCCACGACAACACTACCTATGAACTCATCCGTACGTGGCGTGGCTCGTCCTGACAGCCCGTGAAATCAGTTTCCATGGGTAGTAAAACGGTTTGTTTCCTATTCTCCGAGATTGTCCGTCGGGTTTCATCAGAAGCACAGGTATGCTGGCTTCCTTGCAAATGAGGATAACGTTGATACTCTATAATTTGAGACCTTAGGCGAATGGCTGAATGTTACAAGAGTTATTTATATGTCATGAAGTTATTCTCAAAGCTCAATAGAAGAGGATGCGAGCATTATAACGGAATTTGCCGGTATAAATGGACTAGTGTTGAATGTCGAGAAAACTAAGTTAGTGCGATTTAGACCTTACTCAGTCGGTAATAAAGCTTTCAATATTTCTATTTGTGGAAAAGATGCTGTTGAATCCAGTTCAGTTCGATACTTATGCAAAGAAATTTATCATGGAACTTACATTTGAGGAAAAAAATAGCTTCTGGAATCGGACTACTCTATAAATTTAAAAATAAATTCGATGAAAAAACTAAATTATTGCTATACAATGGGCTAGTCCATAGTCATTTTAATTACTTATCGACGATATTTTCTTACAAAAAAAGTCTCGAGTATAGATATCTACAACGAGCACAAAATAAAGCTCTCAAAATTGTTTACAATCTTCCACAATCGTATTCGACGGTATCTTTGTACAAGGACGTCTCTAAACCAATTTTGCCTATATATGGACTATATAAAATGCAGTTGTTAATGTAAATGTTTAAATCAATGTGTAACATTGGTTATCTTTCTATTTCTTTTTCTCAAAATCAAACTTTTTTCAATACTAGAAATCGATCAAACTTGCTTATCAAAAGATATAGGCTGGGATCAAGAAAACAACGTATTGAGCATACCGGTTGCTCTGAATATAATCGTCTGCCTCAATATATCATAAATATTTATCGAATCTCAATATTCAAAACAACATTAAAAGCATATTTATTAGATGATATTGAATTGCTTCTATTGTAGGTTTATTTAGTTTTTAAGGGCACAGTTTTTTGTTATATCTAATTTTCGAGCTGCAAACTACTTTTAGCTAAATCTTTGCCAACTGGCCCTAAAAATGTCCATGTGGCGCTAGGGTAATAATAATTTGTTTTTGAATTGTAAATATTATTTGGAACGAAATAAATAAATAAAAAAAACTATTTCCTAATCGTATTGTAGAATGGGATCCTATTGCTCTTGCTGCAAATAAACAAATCAGTGGATATAATGAATTCAAACAAACGACTTACATCATAAATTTAAGTTTGTGCTACCCTATATTATATGGTATTTGGTATCCTCTCCACGTTTTGCCCTTTGGCTCTACAGCAGTGTATTTGGTCTCTCACCGTGCTGGATTGGGTGTTATCCGTGTCATGTCATGGCAGGTGCATGGAGCCAATTAGCATGGTCTGTTTGTTCGGCACTCCATGACTACCTAGGTTAAGTCTTTATTGCTGTAATGAAAGATGAATGATTCAATTCCCTACAGGCTACTATACACCAACACCACACTGCCCCCCTTTCGATGAGCATAAAAAAGGTGTGATCTCAGTCACATACTTTTGTTCAATGTTTCTGCAGTAGAGCTAAATCGGTACATTCCTTCCTCATAAAACGGCGCAACTCCTCCGATGCTGCCTTAGAGTGGTGCCGATTAAGCTGATTAATCTGTTATGCCATTTGATTAGAGTAAGTATAAATTCATTCTGCACTACAGGAGGTTGAACTCACACCATCACAGTCATCCAGCAACCGATATAATCGACAGAGGCGATATGATCGAAAGGGGTGATCTCTACCTTCATGCCAGGCCACAGAGTGTTAAGGCATTGACGCAGGTATTGATAAAATCCAGAGCCTTCTCATGACATTTACATCCTTGCGTCATCTAGAACAAACCTCAGTAAAGGAGTCGTCTCCTCTGTGCTTAAGGGCTTCTAGAATTAATCGAAGTATTCTTTCTTCGACCAGCATCCAGCGCTCAGCCGACATACGAGTACTTATTCACTTTGAGTTGTTTCGGTCCAGAATTGCAGCTCAGGTGCTGATGCCAAACTGGTGGATTTCTGCACCCACCTCGGTGTCTCTGTAGCATTGTCGCTTGCCGCAGGCTTTAGTCTTACCGGAAGTGCAAGTAACCTTCCTCGCGGAGACTGAGATAGCCCCCTATTGTCTTCTGGCCTAAACGCACGCTTCACAACAAAAGCACGCTTCACACAATACTCAGAAGCATTATTTTGGCCGTGGGAGAGCATTTTGCCTTGCTTGTAGTGTTCGTGCTCGGTCCTGCTTTCTTTAGTTAGGAGTCTGGTCCGCAAGAGGTTGTACGTATGACAGGGTATGTCTGAGGCCCGACTTCCGTCTGAGTTCTTAGTATGCTCCGGTTTGTAGTTTTCGTTGTCAGTCTAATTACGGAGCAGTACTGCAATATCTGCGGTCCGAGTCGAATGAGGTGAGAGGTCTAATATAGTTTGAGTATCAAATTCCTAAGGAATCTTAACGAGCACTTGTAGCCGGCCTCCCTGTTCTCCTCGACCGTCCTTTCTTAACATTTCTATCGGGCATATGCTACTTTTCTTTATCTGTATTGGATGCAATCATCATTCAAAGTAAAACTATACCCGACGGACCGTCATTAGTGTCCTCTCATGGAACTGTGTGAAGCTTCATATGTCTTTGTAACCGTATCGAGGCGGTTGTTGTTCCTGTTTTGATTTGTTGTGTTTGGTGTTAATGAGTTTGTGGCCTGCAGATGTTCTGCCCCTGCCGAATCATTTTCAGTAAATCTTGGACTGGATTTCCAGGTCCAGCCTGGTGACTACCTGTAGAGTTTTCATTGGCATGGTGTTTAGCTGAAGCACAGTGTTTAGCTGAAGCGCTCCCATTAATAGGATGAAATTCCTAGAAAATCTCTTAAGCCCCCGCATCGCTTCAAGATTGTCAGCCGAGGCGAGTTTATAGTAAGCTAAATAAAATTGTTGAAAAACATACTATATGTTCTATCAATTTTTCGATAGCATTTCGCATGAAAAAAATCCACTACGATATATCAAAAAAAAAAACATGTTGAATATAGCATATGAGTCATTCCATGCCAAACGGTACGCATTTTTTACATCACAAGCTTGGATTGCTTAACTAGTTTGTGTATGCATTCTTCTCTTAAAAATATTATATACGTGTTTCAAGAAAAAAAATTTAAAATTTTTTTTTAAATGTTATGACCAATTGAACTTTGGTGAAATGAAGATTTTATCAAAGAGGTGTGTTCATTCAGTCGCATGTAACTCCGGAAATACTTGACCGATTTTACTCTGCTATACCTTGTTTTGAAGGTAATTTTAAGCACTTCTAAAATAACGAAACGGTATGGCATAACGCCATAGAATTTTTTAAGTTTGTATCATTTTAATCCTTTTATTTCGATTTTGAAAATGATTACATCTTTTTTTATTTTTGAAATTTTGCAGGCGTATTCTTACAGGTCTGTTTTACCGACTGTGTAGGTTTTAAAGTGGTGAAATAATGCGTTCTATTTTTAAAAAAAATTTTTTACCTTATACCTTTTTCACTTCCATGAATATAGAAAATATAATATAGAAAAAAAATATTTTTTAATAGTTTATTGACACATGATATAACAACAACAAAAAAACAAAGAAAAAAAGAAATAAAAACATGATACAATAGCCGTGCACGTATTCCAGGAGGGGCTTGTAAATTTTTTAAAGAAAACCTTAGGACCTGTAAGTAAAATATTTTACTTTTCTGATGGCGCAAGCGCACAATACAAAAACAAGAAAAACTTTTTAAATCTGACGTTCCACGTAGAAGATTTTGGAATACCAGCGGAATGGCATTTTTTTGCAACGTCTCATGGCAAATGGCCCTGCGATGGTCTGGGAGGAACAGTCAAAAGACTAGCAGCACGTGCAAGCTTGTCCAGCCTCATAAATCCCATTAATAGTGCCGTCACATTTTATGATTGGGTGAATAAAAACGTGAAGAATATTCATACAGAATTCTTCAATAACTATCAATATCAAGATAGGGCGAAACACCTGAAGGAGCGTTTTGAAAAAGCGAAAACAATTTCTGGAACTCTTGGCTACCATGCATTCATTCCACAACCCGATAAAATAATGAAAGTCCAGACAACATCATCTTCTGAGCAGTACTGTATGAAGATGGTATACAAGGCATAACATTTATTTCATTACTCATTTTTTTATTTCTTTTTTTCTTTGTTTTTTTGTTGTTGTTATATCTTGTGTCAATAAACTATTAAAAAGTATTTTTTTTTCTATATTATATTTTCTATATTCATGGAAGTGAAAAAGGTATAAGGTAAAAAAAAATTTTTAAAAATAGAACGCATTATTTCACCACTTTAAAACTTACACAGTCGGTAAAACAGACCTGTAAGAATACGCCTGCAAAATTTCAAAAATAAAAAAAGATGTAATCATTTTCAAAATCGAAATAAAAGGATTAAAATGATACAAACTTAAAAAATTCTATGGCGTTATGCCATACCGTTTCGTTATTTTAGAAGTGCTTAAAATTACCTTCAAAATAAGTTATAGCAGAGTAAAATCGGTCAAGTATTTCCGGAGTTACATGCGACTGAATGAACACACCTCCTTGATAAAATCTCCATTTTACCAAAGTTCAATTGGTCATAACTTTTGAAAAAAAAAATTATATTTTTTTTTTCTAATCGCGGATGAAATAGAATTGCTAGAGGACCAAATCTGCAAATTTTCATAAAAATCGGAATCATTGCGTTAAATTTTTGCCCAAAATCGTACCGTTTGGCATGGAATGACTCATATGTGCGTGTGACAATAAAAATATTACTAAGAGAAAGGTACCAATCGTAAATCTATTCTCACGCGCTCATATGTTATATTCTAATATATTCTATTGTCAATGTATATTTGTAGGTATTGTATATATATATATATATATATATATATATATATATATATATATATATATATATATATATATATATATATATATATATATATATATATATATATATATATATATATATATATATATATATATATATATATATATATATATATATATATATATATATATATATATATATATATATATATATATATATATATATATATATATATATATATATATATATATATATATATATATATATATATATATATATATATTTATATATATATATGTGAAAACTTCTCTGTAAAATGCATCAGACGTTCGGAGTCCATTACAACGGGGGTAATATCCTCAGTGAGTAAAATAATTATACAGTGCACTGCTTACTGATTCGCCAGAAATTCCACATATGTTTTAAAAAATACTATTACTGAAATAAATGCTTACCATACCAGGCCGTTCCGTTACTTACAGCCGTATTCATAAAAATTTAAAACAGCTTTACAAACGATTGTTAAGCTTAATGTCTGAAAACTGTATTCATAAACGATTATTAGCTAAATAATCGTTTTGTAAACCATTATTTAATGTGTGCATTTTAATATTCTTTCGACCCTACTTTAACAGTTTTTTAAAGTGACGTTTGTGTTTTTTTGTTTACATTTGAATTTTTCGAATACAACGAAGAAAAAAATATTTATAAAATATACGAGGAGAATGGATGCGTTAAATTTTTTTGCGTTTGCAATCGTCTTTTTTCCATTTTTATTTATAAATACTTCTTTAAGGAAAAAAACACAACACAAAAAAAGGATAAATTGTAAAAAGTTCACTATTGATGAGTAAAAAATCAAAATAAGAAAAATATTATTCGTTATTCGAATACCTTTTTTTATCAGTATTACATAATTGATCTCAATTTGTCTTTGATTTCAACATGATTTTGTTTTTATTATTTTACAAGTAAGCATATATATACGGAGGCGACCGCAAACAGGCCTGTCACATTTTCTGTTTTACTAGCAACTTTTTTTTGTTTTTTAAAAGCAATCTTTTATAAGCCATCTGTCAAAATTTCCGAAATATTTAATGATTATTTTCTGTATCAAGGTGATTGAAGTAAACAAGTTTTATAATTTTTGAAAAATGGAAAATAAAGAGTTTCGTGCGGTAATTAAACACTTTTATATGAAAGGTTATATGTCACAATTAATCAAAGATGAATTGGATTCTGTTCATGGAGATAATGCACCATCATACTCCACCGTGAAATTCTGGGTTCAACAATTTAAAATGGGTCGTTCAAGTACGGAAGATGAACAACGCTCTGGAAGACCGAAAAATGCTACTACTATTGAAAACATTAGAAAAATATTTAATGAAGTGACTAAAGATAGACGAATAAAGCTCAGATAACTTGCTGATATTTTTAAAATACACGAAAAACAAGTTTGGAGTATTTTACATGATGAACTCCACATGAAAAAGCTGCCGCGTTTGTTGACTTTGCCCCAAAAAATCGTCCGTTGGAAAAATTCCGAGGAGCTTTTAGCGATTTATCAGCGTAATTCTTGCGCCGATTCATTACTGTTGATGAAACATGGATTCATCACTACATCCCAGAATGCAAAGAACAGTCAAAACAATGGATAGAAGCTGGTAAAAGTGGTTCCAAGAAGGCGAAAACTGTTAAGTTAGCAGGAAAAGTAATGGCCACATTATTTTGGGATGCAAGGGGTATAATATTTATTGATTATCTTGAGAAAGGAAAAACTATAAATAGTGAATATTATTGGGCATTATTGGATCGGTTGAGTGAAGAAATCGAGATAAAACGACCGCATTTAAAAAAAAAGTTCTTTTTCATCAAGATAATGCTCCTTCCCACACTGCATTTTAAACTCGTTTGTTAGGCAAAAAGTGTTTGTTAACTAATATGTACTTTAAATCCCAATTAAGATTTTTTTATGAATACGGCTGTTAATATTTTAGTTTTATATGTTCTCTTCTAAATCACTGTTTGCAAAGTGCTTTATATTGATACCAAAACTAAAGTTCAACTTTGACACCTGATTAAAATATGATGTTTGTACCCTAAAAATGTCTTCTTTTAATCTAATTTAATTTCCTGCAATTTCGACTAACTTTAAAAATGGTATCTTGACCGCAAAATGGAAAAAATCACTATAGTGCATTGGTCTGGATTTTGCCAAGAAAAATCCTATTGAAATTGGTCTATGATATCCTTTGATGTTCTATCCTACTTTGAGGTCCAACTCTCCCCTATTGTGAATTATATGAATAAGCTTTTTAATTACCTTGAATTACCAAATAATGCGTTTTTTAATAGATGTTCTTTATATCATAACAAATCCTTTCATAAAGGACTGACGCTCAGTGCCTATCCACTTAAATTGTATTTAATAGTTCCATATACATAGACATATGAATCGCCTTAATCGATTACACGATTAAGGTAAGGTTTGCGATAGATTTATTTTGCTCTTATTCTTGGTACACCTGGATTGTTAGTGCCCTTAAAATTTCTTCCTGCAGATTAAAGGAAAAATAAAAGTTTTCTGCAATGGGGTTTAGGAGATTAAAGTACTTTAAACTTTGAAGCCTGTTCCTGATGTTGTTGGTATTAACTTAAAAATTGCATGTGTTCAATATAGGAAAACCCGTTTGCTTAGACAGTAGTCCTATAATTAAAATTTTTTTCTTAAAAAGATTGAGGCAAAGCTTGGAATTTATTTATTAAATATGATCTTGAAGTGTAGTTTTTTTCATAAAGTAAAATTTTTTATAGATTATGTTTATACCCTGTAGTTAATCAAATTATATGTTATCCGTTTAAGATTTCAGAATATTTTTAAATTAAATTTTATTTAAGATTTCGTATCGGTCAATGCAGTGAAAAACATAACAAACAATTATAAATTTCTATCAAAATTAGGGATTTTCCACTTATGCGGGTGGGTCATTTAAAAAAAAAGTGCTGATAATTTTTTGACAATTTTTGGTTTTATTGGAAAGGTTGAACTTTGTCATTAAATAATAGAACGCAATATCATTCATATAACTAATGCAACTTGCTCAGTAGGGTCTCGTTCGATCAATCCAATTTTAAGCAAATTTTCGATTGTTTAGGGTTGAATCACTTCAATGTCAACTTCGATTTCATGTCTCTGGATGCTTTGCGTAACATTTATCCTTAATGGATCTCCACAGAAAATAATTCAAAGAGCTTAAATCACAGCTCAGAGGCAGCGAATTGACTTCAAATTCTGCTGATTATTCAATTTTCAAAGAACCTGCGTAAAATATCGATGGTGGCGTTGGCTGTGTCACATGTGGCTTCATCTTGTTAAAACCAAATGTCGTAATGTCATTCTCTTGAATATTTGAGAATAAAAATCCGTTAAATATGGCACGGTAACGCTTACCGTTGACGGTAACATCGGCTCATTTTAAAGAAAAAAAGGCTCAATGATGCTGCCAGACCAAAAGCCACAACAAACACTTGCTCGTTGTGGATGCAATTTTGCTAATTGGCATAGCCGCTGCAGCAGCAAATTAAAAAAATTATAGGTATTTTTTTACAGCCGATTCGAATTGCCCACCGTATATTAATTTAAGCTTTCTTCTATCTTTTAATGACAAACTTTATCTAATAGCCACACCAATTTGGCACTAACCGGCGATACCATGAGGCGACAACGAGAAAACGTCTAACACGTTTTACTGAGGATGTGGTTTGCATTTGTGCAATCGTCGCGACTTTTTCCGGATCGGTTGTGATTTCTTCCCCGCTGATAACGTGACCCAAATATTTCGTTTCGCATTTAAAGAATTCAAATTTCTCTGGATTAAGCTCAGATTCGCTGCTCTCAATCGCCGAAAAACTTCTTTGGTTTTGTAGGTCTCCCCAGCGTTTTCCAAATATAATATCGTCTAAATAGGCAAAAGCGTGAGGTTCCATCTTGGGACTAACGACACTGTCTAAGGCCAGCTGAAAAGTAGCTGCTACAGAGTGTAGACCGATAGACATTAACCGCCATTGATATAAACCCCTACCGGCTTTCAGGCTCGATTGGTATTTACCAATAGCCATCTTTAAGATCGAGGCTACTGACATACCGCGAATTGCGTACTCTTTTTAAATTGCATCAAGCCGTAGCAATAGGTACGCATCAGCTACCGATCGTAGGTTTAGCTGTCAAAAATCCACACACGTCCTCAAACTTTCGTTTTTTCTTCTTGACACGAGTGATTGGAAAACTATATTTGATGGTTCTTTAGATCCTCATGCAATTAAGTTGTTCACTTCCGCATTAATGATGGTTTGCATGGATGGGTTTCTTTGAGCGTAACGAAGTAGCATTACAATTTTATGTTCAGCGATATTGGATAAACCACTTAAATCTCTTCATTGTGGTAACTTCCCTGCAAGAAATGGGTTTATTAAGTTTTGCTTATCAGGTGCATGTTCTCTAAGAGTACATAGGCCGTGGGGAATATCTAAATAGTTAGAGGTATGATGGCAAATACTTTCACCCACCTTTTGGGCTAGGATCTTCAGGTGCTGCTACTGGAATTTTTCGGAGAACAATGGAAAGTTTGCCCTGCGCAATGAATTGTAGTTTGGAATAATCTTAACTAGTTTAATCCCAAAATAATGTCTTTATTAATGTTTGGCATAACCAGGAACGTACATTTTGCGTCGGTGTTGCCAAAGATGACATGAAGTTGTACTGCTTTTGGAACTGACATCTTCGATCCGTCGGCCAAAGTGACATCTTAGTTTTTGGACAAATTCGGTTTTAAAGCAATTCCTGGTTGCTCCACTATCAATCGTTCCCGTTACCAACTATGTTTCCAGGAAAATAGAAGTGGTCAGTCGTGTTTCCTCCCCTTGATGTTGATCCCATTTTATTGTGATTTTCCACCATTCTGATTGTTCTCAATAGGCGGCACCAGCAAACTATGGTTTCCGGATACCGTGGACGGTCGCGTTACTGGGGATGCTAGTAAATTCATGCAATCATGTTTCGCTTATGCCACAAGTTAGAAAATCTCTTACGGAGTTCTTCTACTTTACCGCTTGTCTCTAGGCCAAATTCCCTTAAAAATCCCATGAGATCTTCCTGCCCTAGAGCATATGACAAATATAATCGCCACATTTTCGATTTTTAAAATTTGTTTTTTAATTTTACTATGGATAGTTTTCCGCACTTTTCTCTCTTTCTCTACTAACTATTTATTTTAGACTAAGAAAGAGAGAGATGTGGTAAGGACTATAATTATAATTCTTTATTAAACAATAATCACTAACAGAAACGTTAGCCGTATTTGATTTATACCTTTTCTATAAAGGAAAAAGTGATGAAATATATAAGTATATACGTAAGAACACTACGATGGACAGAACAGTACAAGACTATCGGACAAATATTTTACACCACTGTGATGGCTGGAAGAAAGGAAAGACCAATCATTCTCTCAGGCGATACGGCGTCACTGGAAAACAGCGGCGGCTTCTGTGTAGAACAGCGGCAGCTACACTATTGAGGAGCGTCGGCGTCACTGTCGATCGACAAAATCGTTTTTAACTATCAAATATTGCACATGTTTATACTTGCGACTGGCTGAAAATGCTGTATTTCGGATTGGCCCACCCACAACCCATCCAAGTGAAATATTTTGAAGTGTTGGAAGATCATCGGCAATTCTTATTGTTCCAGGTTGCATGAGAGAGAAGTAAAATTTCGCACCGAGTTGGATATCTAATTTTTCTTGTTTGTAGAAATTGGTATCTGCCAATCACATGTTCGAAATGTTCCAGATGGAAACGTTAAAGTTCTGTTTTGGTTGTTGGGAAATAATGGTTGGTACAGTGAAGGCTAATGGTTGGTACAGTGAAGGCTTGTAGAGAAATCGAGATCTGTTGGTGGCATTTTTCCGTTTGTACGATGATTTGTTCTTCTCTGGACTATGTCAACCCCATCAACGCACAGTGAAGCTTCCGTTGGTGAAAGTGATAACTTCCCGATATGTCTTTCGATCACAATATTCACCTGCGAGCCTAAATTCAGTACTGCCAGGCATTCGTTTAATACGCCGTTTGAAGCATTGATTTTAATTTTAAGTCCGATTCGTCTATAGGGGATCTGCTTCGATATCCAGGTAAAAGAAAGACACCATTTAAACTAGATGCGTCTACAGAGGCCTGTGAGCAAGCTGAGTGGGTTTGGCCTTAAAATTCAAGAGGTGCAACACGTCATGTAGTCCCTGAATGAATGTGGTTCAAACGTCCGGAACGTTAGCATTAATGCGTATCCAATAAGAACTGCTGCTGCTTCATCAACGTGGGATGTTATTCAGACCTGCCTGATAGTTTCGATGTACCGCTGGACGTTCATTTTTTGCTCATGACCAAAGCAAGTATTACTAAGACCATCGTCTCTTCATATTGATGGTCCTCATAAGAAATAAGGAGGGTCCCTATTGATTTTCTATGGGCGGCATTTAGGTAAGTCTGAATTTTCATCCACTGCGTCGTAGTTGTTTGATACATATATCGTAGTAGTTTGATACATATATCTATATCTTTGTAAAAGGTCAACAAGGTTTCGTGGTCGACTCCCTAAGTACCGCTGGCAAGTGACTTGAGGACCTTTTTCCTACTTTTGAGTTTATCTCAGATAGCTGTATAATGTTCAGAAGATCGAATAAAGCTGTCCAATTTGCTCTAAAGATTTTGAGGTAGGCGGTATGTTGACGTCATCGACTAATATATTTGAGTGACAACCGCGCCTCTGCGGTCATGCGGTAAGCAGTGTGGCTGAACATTGGAGGCGAATATTTTCATATTCCTCGCCGTGAAAAAGCCTTTAGATCCTGACGCTAAAATTGTGCAATCATCAGCGTATGACGTACGAATCATCAGCGCCGTGTAGTGGTGCAGGAATTTTACAGAGGTAGTGGTTAAACAAAGCAGGATATATTCCTCCACCCGGGGGAACTCCTTGTTTAGCTCTAGGGGGCTTCGACTTCCTGTCTTTAAATAATATATATGACTCACGCCCACGCATATAGTTTACGACCCAACCTGTCATCTTGGGACTTTCTCTAATGTTTGACCGTGTCGAAGGCTTTTTTGAAGTAAAGAGCCACGAGGGCCGCCCTGTTGTTGGGCTTATTCTGGTTAACACCGATACTTATAAGTGTGGTGTTGGCGTGTAAAACAGTTCATATGCTGTGCTTATGATCAGCACAAGCAAAGTGTTAGATCTGGCTGGGGAGGAACAGTGCCTCAAACGTCTATGCTACTGGGGAAGCAAGGGGATCGTGTGTACAATTCTCCTTTGCTTGGTCTTTGCCTGGCTACTGTAGCGGTACCACTCTGACCATTTTCCAAACATCGGGAACTAAGTGAGTACCTAACGACAGATTGAGAACTTTGGTCACGTACTCTACTCACCGAATATCCAAGTGTTTTAATGTCAGCATTGAGATTCCGTCCGGAATCAGCGCCTTTGATGTCTTTGTTAGCGCCACAGCAGTGGTTCCTATTCGACTCATTTACGATGCAATAGTCTTCTTTTCGGTTTACTACTCTCTGGGTAGGTTATTAAAAGGAACTAAAGTTGCACTGCTTTAAGTGATGTAGCCATTTGTTCCGCTTATATTCGTTTACCAACTTCCTGATCTCAAAGTTGCGATCCCTAATTCAAGGGTCAGCAGGGTTTGAGTGACGAATGTAATCATGCTTGTCTACGAGTCCTGCTGGCTCTGCTGCGAATTTTGGAAGTACTTCGGGAATTAGACCAGCAGGGATATGGCGAGCGGCTGCTGCGTTGAACATCCGATTAAATGGTTAGATTATTAAAGCTGCTATTGGTGTTTTCTCTGAAGGCAAGTCAATCAGCTTTTTCTTTTATTGAGATACGTACGGCGTTTAGAGGTTATGAAGGCGGAGGATCTGTTTATGCAGAGAACTACGGGAAAATGGTTTTGGATCCTAGTGAGATGAGCGGTTGCAAGCTGACTTCGTTGATCAGGGTAGGCGATGCCATGGTTATGTCCATGGCTATGAAAATCGCCCATAATCTGCGTGGGGGCGTCCACAGTTACTGTGCAGAACGTAGAGCTATCAATTTGCTCTGTAAAAGCTATGCCCCTCTGGTCGTTGTCTAGGAGAGAATGCCACAGTTCGGTGAGTAGTAAAGTCTCCAAGAATCTAACGGTTATTTCCTTGTAGTAGATTGCTAATGTCAGGCAAATAATGCGGGACACAGCTACCAACCGGTGGGATGTATACATTGTACAGATCGGAAGTTCCAAACTTGACTGCTACCTCCTTACATTCCATATATGGTTCTCTAGAGTCAAGCTAAGGCGAAATAGGTCTGTATTGCATAGAATGGTGTAACAGGAAAGCAAGTTCCCCATCTCCTCTTCTGGAGCTAACTTCAGTGAGCATATTGTATCCGTCACAACTTTCTTTGATTTATAAATTCTATAAACTCACTGTTTTGTTGCGTCCAAACCATTGCAATTAAATTGCAAGATTTATGCGCTGTCAGGGGTGTCAACATCTCTCCTCTGATGTAACATAATGCATACGTTGATGCTGTCGCGTGGGAGACTCATAGTTGGATGATGATGACAAAAGTGTAGACGGCGATGATAACATCAAATCCAGAAACCCACTAATAACTTCGTTGATATAACACGTGGCAACAAAGTCCGGTTCGCTATAGTGCCTCACGTGGTTCAGACCTGAACAGCAATTGAAGTGCACCCACTTCATGCAGCGTTTACACCTTACAGATGTAGCATGATGGTGTATACGGTTCTGATAAACCGAGCTGATCCAAGGTCCGGGGTTTTGTTGATTTTTGGAAAGAGGTGCTCTAATGACTAAAAAATGGACGACGTGACTACTCCTGCAGAAGAGAGTTTGCTTCGGGTAAGCAACTGTGGCTGGGGAGACATCATGACCCTGAAAGTTGACCCGTCGTATTTTTGTGCTTGGACGCTCTTCTGTAGTGCCAGGGATAAATGGGTTTCTTGCATATCTTTATCGATCGGAATTCGATGGCCTTTTCTTAGCTGTCAAACGATCCCAATGATGTAGGTGCACTCAACCCTGGAAATTTTCTGATTGGAGAACCAATCACTCCACCAGTCGACTCACATGCGAAGCCATCAAACCCCAAGTTTAGCAACAAGATAGAAGCTAGCCTCACGTTTCAAAGACGCATTTTGGAGCAAGTGGTCACCAGACTATCTGAACGAATTGCATTATCGTAATTAATGAAGAGAACTATATAAAAATCACAAGCCGGTAGCTATTGTCATTTTAAACGAAGAAAACGTTCCTGTCATGAAGTGCCCTTAACCCGAATCGACCCAGAACTTTTTTTTTTGAATTTTTCGGAAATATTTCATAGGGCATTTATGTAGGTCCTTGGGATTATAAATCGAATTTTTTTTTTCATTTTGCCCTTTCAGATCGAAAGATATAGGGTGTGACCATATGGTCACATTGGGTACGATTTGTGTTCGTACAACACGAAAAAAAATCGAGTTATTTTACATGTTAGTTTTTATTTATTAGTTTGATTGAGTATGATAAGTTGCAAAACATTTCACACAAAGCCCAACGTCACATTTTGTGCATTCAGTGCGGCCGACAGATTTGCAAAACTCCTCACCACAACGTCTTCTTTTTGTACATGGACCAACATAGTGGTCCTGTCTATCAAATCGCAGAGATTCTGCTGATTCTGTGAAATTCCTTTTGCGTGGGCCACTTGCCTTTGCTTTTTGCCCAAAATGCTTGCAGTAATAAATAGCGATCTGTCGTCTGAAGTCAAGTTGTGGCATATCAGGATGTGCTGAACGGTGCAACTGCCATGCGTTGTGTACCGAAACGTCAACCAACCAAGTAAAGATACTGCTCCACCATTTTTTTCCTCTTATTCCAATTCTATATAAGCTGACGTTCTGGTCCATGCGATCTACACCACACATGAACTTGTTGTACTCTTTAACAGCACATGGTTGCGGAATACTTATTCTTTTTTTTTGTTCTCTGGAATAACGTTGAACATTCGCAACAGGATTGACACCATAGGCAGTTGATGCAATATTAACAACAGCGTTGTCGTTCCATTTGGTTAAAAGTACTTCGGTCTCCTTTATTGTAATGGATTCTATATGGCCGCGATCTTCCTTCTTCATCCTTTTTTTTATCAGCAAGGGGGCAACTTTTAGGGATTCGATTTTCCCTAATTGTACCTGTTGCAGTGTAACCACGACGTTTTAAATAATGGAGTACCGGAAACCCGGTGAATAAATTATCAAAGAAGAACGAAAATGGTAGGCTTTGAACTTCTGGACTGAAGTCGTCTATCATATTTATAAGGGGTGCAGTGCATTTACCAAATCTTTCTTCATAGTTGCGATTGGATTGAGGAAATGTGCCTTGGTAAATTTCGAAGTTTATTTGATACCCCTCTGGCGTACACAAGGACCATACTTTATACCCAAAGCGCAATGGTTTTCCTTTAATAAATTGCTTGCAACCGTGTCGTCCAAAGTAGGATATCATGCTTTCGTCAAATGATAATTGCTGCACTGGATGGAAATTTTTCAACATGTTTGCTTTTAGGTGATCTGTTATAGGGCGAAGCTTCCACATTTTGTCGCCATCGTTTACTTCTTTTCCACTATCTTCAAAATGGAGAAATTGTGATATCTGCTGAAATCGGTTTCTTCGCATAGCCGAATATATCATTTCATTTCGCAAATCATCGTCAGCACACCAATAGGACCTAAAAGTGGTACGACCATCATATCCACTCACTATCAAAATTCCAATGTATGTTTTTAGCTCTGCTACAGTAATATTTGGATGCGGCTTTCCAAGAAACACAGCATGTTTGTGAGATTCGTTGACAATGTGATGAAATAATTCCTCGTCAAAAAACTTTTCAAACTGCTCATACGGTGTGACGTTGTTGCAATCTTTAAAATTTGCTGATGGAAAAATAGGAGTCTGGGCAACTAAATCATCTTTCACCCAGATAATTTTAGTGGCCTTATTCGAAAGTGGAAGTTGCATTGCTGATAGGGTGGGTTTTACCTTTTGCAGGTGTGTAGAATATGCCGACGTCGATGCTTCAGTCGAAGGCTCTGTTGATAGCTCAGCCGATAAATTTGAGACCAAATGTTCACTAGAATTTGCCATGATAATATCATGAACCTCCACATCATCTTGATCATCACTTTGTTCACATTGCGCGTCGTCTAAGTTATTGATATGTCTGCCATTGCTCATTTCGAGTTCACAAGCTGACTTCAGTTGGCCCACACAAATGTCAACTGGAACCCCAACGCCATCCTCCTCAGCATCATCTTCACCACTAAGTGCGCCACTTTCAACTTCAGGTGGAAGAATGTACAATGCTGTTACAGACTCGTCTTCAGCAGACAACTCATTTAAGAAATCAATAGCTTCTTGTGCAGTAAGTGCCCTTAAAATTATCAAAAAAACGAAAAAAAAACACCAAACAAAATAAGTGATCTATTTTTGCTTAATTTCGCCCAGCGTGACCATACGGTCACACCTGTTAAAACTTTTAGAAAAAACACTTAAATTTTTTGAAAGCTGAGAAATGGAATTGTACATACACAACTTCAATATCTTCCGCAATAAAAAATACTTATTTGAAATCTGAACAACATCATTTCATTAAAAATATTGCATACTTACTTTTTGTAGTAACATGAATTCAGGTTTTTTGCCATAATATTTTCTTAAGTACTGACAATGCATCCAATCGCTTCAACGAACACACAATAACTAGCTAAAAAAACAAATTTGACAGAAGCGCACACCCTTCACAAACAGAATGAGTGCAAATTTTTCGAAATCGGGGAATCACACGAATTTACGTATTTACTTTGCTACGCTTGTTGTGTGTGTGACCATATGGTAACACTGGGCTGATTCGGGTTAAAGCGGTATTTCTAAACGAGCCATTCATTGCCTGGCACCACGTTCAATACTTGAAGGAGGCAACACATGCGAAGATCAATTAAGCATATACTTATCATCAAACCCGATTAATGAAAAAGTTCCCTTGCACTAAAGGACGAGCGTCCAAGCACAAAAATACGAAGCATAAGAACATCCAGTGTCATGATAACAATGTTCGTAGAACTGTTGGCACTTCTTTTAATTTGTGCAAGCAAAATGTAAATTACCGAATTTGAGCCCAAAATGTGCATTCACTTTGAAGATATTGGCATCACACATACTTCAGTATCTTAATGCAGAATTATAACGTTCTCTAAACTCAAACAATACTGGGAAAAGATGGATGCACTCATAAAGGTAACCTCGGCACCACAGCATTTATGCAACTTCAACCCTATGAAGACACCATGCCTAAATGTTCTGTACACTCTTGAAATCGGCTTGGCAAACCTCGTGGATATTTTATTAAATAACGCAGCGTTGTAAACATTTTAGAGCTTACTGCCAAATCTTTTTTTGGAATGCTGGACTCAAATTAAGCAGAACGAATGTCGGACACCATTAACATAACCAAAGAGGATAAAAAGTACATACGACAGCAAACATCAATCATTGACACAACCCTCAATTTCTGTAAACAGAATGAGCTATCGTCAAAAGAAAAATTTGACAATCTCGATGATCCAGTGAATAAAACAACTTCCAGGCTACGCGAACACCAACAACAAAGTTACCAGCTATAGAATTTTGTATCCTTATCTGCACAGTTGCCATAACCATCAGCAAAGGTTGCATCGAACACAAACAGAACACTAATCCCTTGTTTTGTTAAGGAGCAACAACAATTGAAATCTGTTGCGTTATCATATCATGCTTCAGTTGATCATGGCTCAACGGCGGGGAGCATGTTCATACATTCACATTCTTTCGTATGTTCAAATCGATTCAACTTTCATGCACATAATCCAGTTACGGGTAATTAGTTCATATAATAAATCAAAATGAATTTCGTGCACTTCTTACTACACAAGTTTGACCCAATAAGCAATGTCTCAATTTATGAAATGTAATAAAATTTACCAATAATTTATTACAAATAATCTGAGAAATTCACAAACCGTTCCTGTATAAACTTCTTTCGTCCATCAGTCTAACCAAGTTTGAGGGCTTGAGTTCAACAATCTGTATCTTGGTGATAATGCCAAAGCTAAAACCCAAGCACAAATTTATTGAAAGACTAAGTAGTTTGACAAAAACAAGGACGATAATTCGAACATATAATTTTGTGTTGTTAAAATACATCGTGAAGGAAAAGTGAGCGGTGCCACAACCCTTTAAAAAATACATTTATGGTCAAAGTAATGGGCTTATCGTAATAAAATTTTAACAAAAGAATCAAGGACTCGAAAATTATTATACACTTTATAATAGTAAAAGTTTAAATGGAGGGCCTGGCATCACCTACTAAACCCTGGACTTAAATAGAGCTTTATATTTAAAAGTACAGTTTGAGTTGCTCATTTTACTCTTACTGGCAGTGTGAACAACATTATGCCCAGATTTAACTCCGAGTAATAATATTCAAAAATTCTACAGTTAATTCCGCCGACTAAAGGAGTAACAGATTAATTTGTGGTACATGTAACAACATCTTAACAATAAACATTACTGATCCGAGCCTGCTTAATAATTACATCGATTTGAGAGGAGATTCCTCTAGTTCCTTGATGGGATGTTGTGGGAATTAGGTAAGTACTGACAGGAAATTTTACTCAATTTAGGCATAAGTATGATTTTACCAAATCCGTTCAACTATTTGTTGTTTAGTTCTTGAACACCAGCTGGACGACTTTCGTAAGGAGGCATAAATCATTTTTAAAATTTAACAGTCAAAAAAGTTTCTAAAACTTTCTATGGAACTACAAATGGCTAAACATTTGTACCTCCCAGACCTAGTCCCAACAACACAAATATACCACTTTGTATTCCCACCTCAAGTATTCCTGTCATATCTACAATTCTATTCTCTTATTTTCGAAGTACTCAGCTGTTTACGTGCAAAAGTGTCGTCAACAAAGTATTTTTTATCGCCTAAAAAATGCATGTTTTCCAAACTCCAAAAAGCAGTTGAGCGACATGGGCCCATTTTTAAAAATCTGTTCTCTTTTTATAGGCTTACTAAAACAAAATAAGAAATGTCGGCCTTCTATATTCCCTTTTAATTTCCCAAATCTTTGGTATTTCTGGTCATATCGCGGAAAATCTTTTCTTTAACATATATTTCGGCACCACAAACCCATTACAAAACTGATGATTGCAGTCAGTTCTTATAAAACAACTTCGCGTGAGATGAAACAAACTGTCAGTAGACGAAGGGAAAATAATTTGTGTTATTTCCATTCGATCGTCAAAACACGAAAAATAATTCAACAAAAAAACCAAACAAAAAAAAATAAGTTCAATTTGTGTCACAAAATTTTATTTTTTTGAACTTCATATTTTATTGGATCTTTTATTAGAAATGAAATTATCAATAAGAATTTAAATCTTACGTTTGTGAACATTTTTAAAGGGTAACTTAGTTTTAACAAGTTATTTCTTGAATACTCTTTAACCCTTAAATGCATATAGTCTCAGATTTTTGCGAAAATGATATATATAATGAAATCCTATTAAAAAATAATAACTGCGTTTAAATTTTTGAAAAAAAAGTTATTTTGTTTATTTTATGAAGAAAAACTTGGTTGTATCTTTTAAGATACAATATGCACTCCCCGCTAAAATAACAACACATGAGAAAAACAAATACTGTTTACGATTTGAATAACAAAAGTTTATTTTTTATAAGTTGTATACATCTATATATAGACATAAATGAAAAATATTTAATTTTATTGGTTGTGGTAATTAAAAAAGCAGTTTTTATCAGCCGTGAGACATAGATTTAATTCACACTTACTGCAAAACATCTTTGTTTGACCTGTGCAACCTGGCATCTTGCATCTTCCTTTCTTACTTACGAGCGTCCAATGTTGTGTTCCGTCTAGTCTTACATCTTCGGGAGGTGGTACTTGCGAATTCGGCTTTTGTTTTTTTTTCTGGATTTCAGTTTCTATGTTTGGTCGTCGACGAACTGTAGTATGTTTTGATGAATTTTTATAATTGAAAAGTGAATCTGCCACTTCCAATTTGAAATCTATCAATCGTAAATTTTTTGTTTTTGCTTGATCTTGGTTAATTCTTTTGTAAAGAATCCATGCATTGATGCAGGTCATATCTAATAGGTGGTAAAACAATCTGTTTGTCCACTTTCTGCTTTTTAGAGTTATTTTGTGGCGGCTCATGGAACTATCCAATAGATCGACGCCTCCCATATTTTTATTGTAGTCTTTCACAATTTGCGGACAAGAGACCGTTGTCGATTTGTTTTGCTTTTTGTCAAATCTACTAACAAATAAACTTTCATTTGGCGTGATTGAGGAAAAGGGTGGCTTAGTTCCTATATAAGTCGAAACTAAATTGACAATTTTTGTATCCTTCCATGAAATAGAAGTCACATCTATACCATAGATACTAGCTACAAACTCCTGGCTGGTTCCTCGTTCAAACTTCATCATTGTTTTTTCTTCTGGAAGCTTGCAATTTTTTATCCTATTCCGTCGGATTGTACCAACAGAAAGAATTCCCTGGGTTCTAAGGTGTATAAGTAAAGGAATTGTAGTGTAGTAATTATCAAAGTATAATATGTAGTTTTTAAACTTAGGAACTTCACGAACTAACCTTACTACAATGTTTGCAGATGCTTGCAAATTTGGCTCTTCTGGGCGCATAGCTTCATTTGCTCCGGTATAAATTTCGAACTTGTAAGCATACCCTTTAGTATCACATAACACAAAAAATTTAAATCCCCACTTTTTAGGCTTGTTTGGCAGATATTGTTTCATATAGCTGCTCATTTTTGTCGAACACATTTGTTCATCTACAGACAATCTCGCTAACTTGGAAACAGAACCAAATGTATCATTTAGGGAGTCAACAACCGGCCTAATAAGGTAGAGTCTATCACGTTTCGGATCGTCGCGTGGTAGGTTTTTTTCTTTGTCATTAAAATGTAGATATTGCCTTATTTTTTCGAACTGGTTTACCGTCATTTGCTGCTTTATAACGTCTACTGATCGGTCATTATTGCTTGACCAATAATCTCTGGTATTTGGTAAATTGAAATACGTCATGTAAAACATAACACCAATAAACTTTCGCAACTCCGAAATACTAAAGGAAAACTTTTCATCTAATCCAGCATACCGTAGAGTTTCTTCAACTAAAAGGTTTTCTAAGCTTTCTGGAAATAAATAGCTCCAAACTTGATAAGGAGTTACTAATGATTGAATATCATCACTGAGAGAGCTATCTCCCCGAAAATCTACTTCTTTACTATGAAATTGCAAATTACCTTGTTTCCAGATTGTTTTTTCAAATGCTGAAGATTTAGGATCTACTTTTATGTCTTGAAATTTTGATGGAAATAAATTGAATGTCGAAGAACTTGTCTGAAGCTCTAAAGAATGATCTAGGGAAGCAGAAGGTCCTGGTATAGATTCAGAATTTTCTTTAGAAACAGGAGAGTTAGAAATAACCAAATTAGAAATAACTAAATTTGTGGTAGCACATTTTGTAAGTGCAGGTGACCTAATTTTTTTTGAAGTAGAAATTGGAGTACTGGTTTTAGAAAGGTTTGAAGAAGAACATTTTGCAGTAACAGGAGACAGAACAGAGGTCGTGGACTTGTTATCATAAATTGGAGTACTGGTTTTAGAAAGGTTTGAAGAAGAACATTTTGCAGTAACAGGAGACAGAACAGAGGTCGTGGACTTGTTATCATCGTTCATTAGGGCAATAAACGAGTCATGAATTGAGTCATTCAACTCAAAACTTAGTTCGGTTTCTTCAGAATCGATATTATTATCAATGAGTAACACGTTTTTTGTTTTAGTGGAGCATATTTGTGGAATTTCCCTTTCATCATCACTGCTTTCATCAGTGCTGTCATAAGGAAAATCTTCACTGTTGCAAAGTACTTTGCATATTTCATCATCGGTCATTCTTGTTTTTCTTTGAGTAAAAGCGTTCATAGTTATGATTTATATGTAAATAGAATAACAAAAATTCTAAATAGATAAAAGCAACCTCACAATCAAATAATTGCACTGAATAAAATTAAATTATTTCCGTGGCAACCAAAGCAACCTCTCGTATCAAACGACTGAGAAAGAATAAAAAAAACCCAAGTAAGTGCACACAAGAAAAAAAAGCAACCTGTTCAAATGTTTGTGTTTTCAAATACAAACACAATGTACAAAAAAAAAAACAAAGGAATATTTGAAATTAGTGCGGAGTGCATAGTGTATCTTTTAAGATACAACCACTAAAAGTGATTTTGCAACTAAAGTTGGGGTCGCATTTGTTGAAAATTTTATTTATTATTAAAATACATATCACAGAAGGACATATTAATTTTTTGTCTAAATTAAAAATACTATTATTGTTAAAATGTGACTATAAAAATGGCTTTTTCTAAAAATATATGAATTTTAAAATTTTGAGTTTAACGTTATGTAAACCTAATAAGCTAAAAACAATTGATATAAGTATGATTCAATATGATAGAAAATATAGTTCTGAGTAGTTGCTTACAATATTTTTTTAATTTTGTAAAGAAATTAAGGAATTACACTGTTTTTTCTGGTTGTATCTTTAAAGATACATCATGCATTTAAGGGTTAATGTTTTCGTTGAAGAAATTAAGATGCTGGCGAATGTAACAAGGTGAACCGGTAATTTGTAATTATTTATTTTCACAGTTGAACAACTACCGGATTATTTTCATAATTTTTTTTGCTCTTTATTTATTTGTCGAATCTTTATTCTAAAGGTTGTTACCAGTGCAAACAACCCCACTAAATGACATTTCAAGATTTGGCAAATTGGAACTATGTACGTGTAGATCCCGCTTCGTGAAGAGCACGATTAAAAAAGAAGAATATAAAGTCAGATCAACTATAAAAAAGGTACTCCAGCCTTTACTTAATATCGAACAAGAGGGTGAGGCTCGCAAGCTTAAAAAAATGAAGTGCATGTAATTTACAAATTAGATATTGCTGCATAGGCATATTTCAGTAGTCAAAGTCAAAACTGTCAAGAATACGGGCATACGAAGACATACTGTACCTTGCATGTGTTTGACGTGATGCCATCGCATATCAAAATAAATAAGTTAAAAAAAAAATATGGCAATTGAGTTAAATGTGTAAGTTAGACAACAAAATAAGATAAATGCGCGACCATAAAGTTGTTACTTCAAGGCTACCCGAGTACGAACAACAAAGTTACCAACTATAGAATCAGCAAGGTTGCATCGAACAACAGCAATAGTTGCAGCATAATGTTGCTATCACCGACACAACTTCAGACAGAGCTTACAGAAATCGGAAATCGCCTGCTTTACAGCTGCCTGTTAATCAAGGTTATCTTCTTCAACTATTAAAAATTGTGAATGTGAAGGCGAGAATCACGGATTATCAAGTTATTTTTGAAATACCAAATTCTTTGTGTAACCCGGAGACGTTGGAAATTCATTAGGTCCACCCAATCCCAGCAATTGTCAACAGCTCAGTGGTCGCCGTTAGACCTTGGAGCGGCTTATTAGGTAAAAGCGCTCTTAGAGATGGATACTACGTGTTAACTAAACAACAATGGGAGGCCAGCACACCACCTACAGAAAATTAAGTCTTGCGTCCAAATATGCAGTTCAAGTTTATTGCAATCGCAGACAAAAGCCTATGCAAAATTTCAATTCACAACAATATCGCTCCACCAGCTGCAATATTGCTATATTTACAGACAGCAAGCTGTAAACGCAACGCGTCCCCACTCAAATAACCACTGTGTGCGAAAAAAAACATTCTCAATTGGCATTGCAGGACACCGGAATCATAAAAATAAGCCCAGATTGTGCACTAAAGAACAAGTCTATGTTTATTAGGGGACATCAGACTTACTCAAAATTCCTTCATATATCATATACAGCAATATTATTGCTATTAGCCATCTAGACGTAGCAAAGTTCAATCAAGTTCACTTAAACACTACGTTGGTCACAAAAGGAACATATCTTAAATTCAAAGTCAATTATTCATTCTTGTATTTGTTATCATTGTGACTACAATTTACAAAGGTAGGCAACAGTTTAGAGGAACTAAGTCAACAACCTCCATGCACAGCATGTCGATTCATCAGAATTTGCAATTTAAATTTCATAAGAAACAAAATTAATAAAGTAAAATTATTGAGCAAACAATTTTTTGTTGTCCAGAACATTTATCCTTTGTTTTGTTAAGAATACGGGCAACAACAATTAAAATCTGTCATGACCTAATGGCGGAGAGCATGTTCATACATTTCTATTTTTTCGCATGTCAAAATCGATTCAACTTTGATGCACATTATCCAGTTACGTGTAATTAGTTCATATAATAAATCAAAATGAATTTCGTGCACTTCTTACCGCACAAGCTTTAAAACTCAAATGTAATTTGACCCAATAAACAATATCTCAAGGACTCGAAAATTATTATACACTTTGAAATAGTAGACTTTGAACTGGACTTAAATAGAGCTTTACATTTTTAAGAATATTTAGAGTTGCTCGTTATACTATTACTGGTAGTGTGAACGACATTATGTCCAGATTTAACCCCTTAGTAATAACATTCAAAAATTTTACTGTTAATTCCGCCTAAAGGAAAAAAAGATTAATCTCTGGTCTATGTAAAAACATCCCAAGACGATACATTACTGATCCGAGTCTGCTTTAAACAGGAGGTTCCAGTCAGTGAGTATTATAATTATATCGATTTGAGAGGAGATTTCCTTAGTTACTTGATGGGATGTTGTGGGAATTAGGTAAGTACTGACAGGAAATTTTACGCAATGTAGGCTGTTCATAAGTAGTTTTTACGAAATCCTGTTCATTATTTGTTGTTTAGTTCTTGAACACAAGCTGGATGAGCCTCGTAAGGAGGCATAAATCATTTTAAACATTTAGGAAGTCAAAAAAGTTTCTAAAACTTTTTATGGAACTACAAATGGCTAAACATTGGTACCTCCAAGACCTAGTCCTAACAACACAAATGTACCATTTTGCCCACCTCAAGTATTCGTGCTATATCTTTAATGATATTCATACGATGATTGTATTATTTCTCTCTTACTTATGACGTACTCAAATGTTCTTTATCGTCTAAAAAATGCTATAATTTTTGCACATTTTTAGAAAATGCTGTTCAGCGATATTGGTCCAATTTTAAAAATCTTTTCTATTTTGTATAGGCTTACTAAAAAAAAAATAATATCGGCCTACTTTATTCCCATTTAGTTTTTAATATCCCAAATCTTCGGAATTTTTGGTCATTTCGCAATAAGCATGGTGTCATTACAACGCTTGTCGGAAAATCTATACCTTTTCATGTATTTCGGATCTACAAAACCATTACAAAACTGATAATCGCAACCAGTTATTATATAATGACTTCGTGTGAGATGAAACAAACTCTCAGTAGACGAAAGGAAAATAATTTGTGTTATTTTCATTCCATCGTCAAAACATTAAAAATAACAAAAAACCAAAAAAAAATTAAAGTAAATTCATGCCACAAATCCTATTTTTTCGAACTACATATTTTATTGAATCTTTTATTAGAAATGGAGTTAGTAATAAGAATTTAAATCTTACGCTTAGGAAAATTTTTAAAGGCAAACATAGTTTTGACAATTATTTTCATGAATACTCTTCAATGTTTTCGTTGAAGAAATTAGGATCCTGGCGAATGTAAGCGTTCCGAAGGTGAAATGGTAATTTTTAGTTATTTATTTTCACAGATGAACAACAACCGAATTGTTTTCATATTTTTTTTACATTTTATTTATTTGTCGAATCTTTACTCTAAAAGTTGTTATTTATTTATTTGTTGAATCTTTATTCTAATGGTTGTTATTCATTTATGTATTGAATCTTTATTCTAAAGATTGTTACCAGTGCAAACAACCCCACATGTTATTTAAAAAGACAGTATTTGAATTGTGTCACAGGTATTTACATTAAGAGCATAAAACCCATAAATTATATTTAAAACTTTAAATATTGACGTGGTATCTTTGTTTACCGATACACCTAGCAATTAACAACATAATGGCCAAGTTGGATATTTTACAGGAATTTACAAAATTCCCAAGAAAGCAGTTCCTAAAAATGCTACAGTTTTGTATGAACGAGAATAACTACTTCCTAAACGAAGAAACTCTGTATAGCCAAACCTATGGAATGCCAATGGGAAACACACTCTCCTCAACTATAGCAGACATTGTGATGGATACGCTATTAGAGAGAAGCTTAGAGGATCTACGAAATAGATATATAAAAATAAAACTAATAACGAAATATGTCGACGATCTGTTTGCAATTATCAAAATAAATCATAAGGAGGAAATATTAAAGATGTTTAACAATTATCACAAGAAGCTTTAATTTACAATAGAAGAAGAAGAAAACAAGAACATAGCATTTTTAGACATAAAAATACATAGAGAAAACGGCAAAAAAAAAATACGGATCATCGCTCTTTACACATACAAAAATAACCAAAACAGAACAAAGTAACGTTGTGTACAAAATCAAATGCATTGGTAAAAAAAACCGCGTGGTAAAATCTACATTGGGACAACAAAAAAAGTTTAGGCACACGCATATTAGAACATGAAACAGACATCAAAAATAAAAACAACACACAACAGCTTCGCCACAACACTTCAATAAAAGCGGTCACACAGCTGATCTGGTTGATGTCAAAATATTAGATAAAGAAAAGAGAGAGAGAGAGAGAGAGAGAGAGAGAGAGAGAGAGAGAATAAACTATACACCTTAGAGAGCCTAAGAATACAACAAAAATCAAAATGTGCAATAAATAGAAAAGAAGACAAGGACAACACGAATGCAAACTACATCATTACAATTGTTAGTTAAAAATATAAAGTACATCTAAAATAACTACCATTAGAAAAATAATTACTGTGATATTTTATGTTTCGTAATTTAATTAATTTGTGGTGTATGTTATTGCTGTTTAGTACTGTATTAAAAGTTAAGACAAATTAAATGTAGTTTGACGGAAGATTATATGTAATTTTTTTTATTTCTTTAATGTAAATTATTTCAATTTTACTAAATGTTGTTTCTTATTTATATATATAGTTGCCAGATTTAATAAAATTCTCAGTTCGTTTAAAACTTTTTAACAAAACGGACGTGTTTTTTTCTGTCAAAAAAAATACAAAATTATTTGAATATTTTCTATTTCTGGAATTTTAATCTGAAAAAGTTTTTAAAAATTTTCATTGGATTAAATATTTTACATTGTGAATAACTGTACCTACAAACAAATACGATTTCGATTTTCTGTTGAAAAAACAAAACAACAACAAAGCAGTAAAGTGCAAATGAACGCATTAAAAAGAAAGAATTTGCTGGGCAGAGGCCCAAAAGATAACAGATATAAAATATTACAAACGATTGACGATGTTGACACATTTAGTGACGAAGAAGATGAAGAAGTGAAGAAATACAAAATTGTTATTCCTCCAATCGTGGTTGATACTGTACATAGTTTTCAATTAGTGTACAAGATAATTGGAACAACTTATCAATTCAAACGAATTTCTGTTGGTACGAAAATTATTTCACCTTCCTTAGCCCTTTTTGATATTGTTAAAAAAAAGCTAATCGATGCAGGCCTTTAATTCTATTCGCATGAAAGTAAGGATACAAAGCTCTTCAAACTAGTCCTTTTTGGACTTCCTCAAACAGATCCGAAGGAAATACAATAAGAAATTAAAACTACCTACAACATTAAAGCAATTAACATCAAAGAGATCAAAACAGCTCGTTCATCAGTCGACGATGCTTTGTATATGTTGGAATTTCATCGAACACAGAACTCAAAAAGTCAAATTTTAAAAATCAGACGCCTGTGTAGTATCGTGGTATATTGGAGGAAGCCACAGAAAGGCAACAAAGGTCCAACTCAGTGTACCAAATGTGCCATGTATAAGCATGGTGGTCACCGGAAAGTGGTCCAGCGGCATACAAATGTTTTAACTGTGAGAAAAAGAATTTAAAACATACAAATCACAGGGCTGATGACCTCAGATGCCCCAGTCGTAAAGATTATCTTACTATTCGGCAAAATATGCATAACAAAACACGAGTCTCGCCGAAACACCATTTCCGTGAATTTTTGGGACACAATCCTGAGGACTTTCCTTAGCTCGACAAATCTACAAAATTTTTTGCCATTCGATCACAGCACCAGCTTGCCCAGAAATAGTTACGCAGACGTTTTAAAGCCATAAAAACGCAAGCCGAACACATACGAAGAATAGATGACTTGTTCAGTATATTCACTGAAGCAATCTGTGATTTACGTAAATGTTCAACGAAAATAGAGCAACTTAATGTTATTATGAATATGCTTAAATATGCAGTATAATGATTCAACAAATCGCCTTCAAATAATGCATTGGAACTGTCAAGGCATTACCACATTTTCTGAATCCGTTCAACTTCATATTTTGTTGAGAGAGCTTTCAATTGATATCCTGCTTTTGAATGAGACTTTTCTCAAATCTAGTCAAAAGTTAATTTTTCCTGGATATATGGTGTATAGAAACTACAGAACTACTCATAGAGGTGGCGTAGCTATTGCGATAAGATCAACGCTGAAACACAAATGAGAGACAACATTTCCTACAAAATCCATTGCAAATATTTGTATATCTGTAGAATTTTACAATCGAAGAACGAAGTTTGTTGCAGCATACTGTCCTCGCTACTCAACAGATTTTGTAAGAGATCTGGATTTACTTACATCTATACGTGAAGATTATTTCATCATTGGTGACTTTAATCCTCACCACACCAGCTGGAATTGTGCAGTATCCGACAGAGCTGGGAACGAGTTATATAATCACCAGAATATTTCACCTTATTACATTTACTTCCCCCCTAGTCCAACTAGATTTCCTCAAAACATTGATTACAGACGACCATCTACAATTGACCTTCTGCTTTCGAACTCCACGCTACCATTTACTGATATAGTGACCCACCCATGCAAATTGTATTCAGATCATCTACCCATAACTTTTTATATTAATGGACATGTTCGCGAAAACATGAGAAATTATCCAGATTTCCGGAATGCTGATTGGGAGTGTTATAAGAGTCTTTTAAATTCTAAAATAGCTTCCTCCAATGTTATCAATACCAATTTAAAATTTTTTAATGTTGACAAAACCCTAGAGGAATTCACGAAATTTTTAAAAGATGTACGGCAATACCGTACCGGCCGCTTAGGAGCAAGGGCTTTGAAATGACACCACAATGTAGATCCATTATTTCCACTAGGAATATGTACAATAGACGAAATCAAAGATGCTCTGATTCCAATTTGAAGATCACATATCGATCAGTTATAAGGGAACTCAATAAAATCATATCTCTACATGTCAGTAACGCCAGGAATGCTCAATGGTCCAATTTTTTAAGTAAGTTGCCTTTTGGGGGAAACAACTTTTGGAAAGTAACGAAGCGTATTAGGGGTAAAAATAAATTCATCGGGTCACTGACTGTGAATAATCCGGAGATAGCTGACAACGTTGAGAAGGCAGGTTTGATTGCAAACTTTTTCTCTAATTCGCACCATACTACCAAAGATTTTCGTAGCTCAATGGAAAAGAAGGTTGATCTAGTTGTAAAATCAATAGATCAGGATAACTTATCTAATGAGGTTGCAAATTTGACGACACATGAGGAGGTTAAACTCTTTATTACCGGTCTCAAGAACTCCAAGGCACTAGGACTCGATCAGATCAACAGTATTCTTCTTAAAAAACTTCCAGAAACTGGATATAAATTTTTAGTGAAGTTGTTTAATTTTTGTATTAGGTATTCGTACTTTCCGAAGGAGTTCAAAAGGGCTAGCAATAGGTATGTGTGGAAAAGATACGAAATTGCCTTCAAGTTAACGTGCAATCAGTTTACTGAGTTGTCTCGACAAGGTTTTTGAGAAAATTGTTCTTTATAGACTAGCGACATTTGTAGAGGAGGACTGTTATACAAGCTTCATAGAATGCAATGTCCAATGTATTTAATCAAGTTAATCAAAAGTTTTCTCACGAACAGGAAATTCATTGTCGAAGTCAATGGAGAACAATCCGCCTCAAAGAGTATTCCTGCTGGAGTTCCTCAGGGGTCAGTTTTATCACCATTATTATATACTTTATACACTTCAAACTTCCAGTGGGAAATTACGTAGCGTTTTACGCTGATGACAGCGCATTTATATGCAGTGGTAAGGTTTCTAATGCAATAGTCAAGCGTATGCAAAAGGCATTTTGTTCAGCTAGCAAATATTTTACAAATTGGAAAATAAAGATAAATGAGGATAAGTCTCAGACAATAGTTTTTCCATTCAATAAATCTCCAAAAAGAATTCCTACTCAGAGTTCAAGGGAGGGAAATAGAGTTTTCGAAGGAGATTAAATATCTGGGAATTATTCTGGATCAGAAACTGACCTTTAGAGCACACATAAATTCTTTATGTCAAAATGCCGTAAGGTGCGGACGTGTTCTTTTCCCTCTTTTGAACAGAAAGTCTAAACTTAATTTCAGGAATAAACTGCTTATATATCAGACCTATTCTGACGTATGGGTGTCCGATCTGGAGAAATTGTGCTAAAACACACAAGAAACCTTTGCAAGTTATACAGAATAAAAACTTAAAAATTATATACAATTTGCCAAAAAGATTCTCCACTGAAGAATTGCATAGAAGGTCTAGACAGAAAACTATTCAGATCTTAATAAATGACATGACTCTGACTTTCAACGAAAAATGCAGAGGTCTAATTACGTACATCTGAGAAGTTTGATTGATGAATAATTAACTCATTCTATATACAATTATAGAATGATATATCGGTTGATTCTAAAACTTCTGTTTAATAATTTTTGTGATATTAATTATAGGTTTTTTACTATCTTTTTCCTATCCTTATTTGAAATATATATTTATATGTCAACATTTTAAATGTAATTATTTGTTGAAATATCTATTAGATAAAAACTCAAAAACTTGTAAATAATACCAAACTCTGTAATATTGATAGAAAATAAATACATACATACATAAAATTCTCATCCCTGAAGAAGTTGGAAAAATCCGAACGAAACGTCGGATTGAAGTAATAATCTTTTATTTGCATTGAAGTTGAATGTGACCTGGAAAGCCCATTTAGGAAATCCTAAGAAAAACCAAAAAAAAAAAATATATATATATTATAGTTAGCGGCGCTTGTCCTTAAGTCTCTACATCAAGTCCAAGGTATATCTTCTTTTGAGCCGAACATGTCCTTTAAAATTATATAGACCTCTGGCTAGTGAGTGGATCAGATGGCAACTTAATTTGTTACCGTAACTTCGGGAACTATCTCGGATATTTCTGTGACGGCTTTAATATTTAGATCTTTGTAAATATTCGCACTCCTACAGTACCATGGAGCGCCGACGATCATTCGCAGGATGCTGGTTCGTCTTCTTTGTAGCTTATTAATATTGGTCGCGCATGCTGTCCTCTAAAGTTGGATTCTGTATGTCCAAATTGCCTTAATAATCCCTTTATATTAAAGAACTTTATATTCTAGTTGTAGAGTTAACCGAAGACCTATGCTATTGTAGCTAGTTTGATTTCAGCTTTATTTGTGATACCTTTATATTTAAATGAATGCAATTTGTCGAAATGTAAGGTTTTATTTTTTCAGAAAACTCTTCTTAAACATTTTTGAAACAATTGATAATAAGCTTATCGCTCGATACAAATTGATTTTAGTAGGGTCCGTATGTTAAAAAACTCTTTCAGACCAGACAAAATGAGCTTGAGTCTTCAAACTAACCAGAAATATGTCTTCGATTGCGGTGTTCAGAAAATTAACCCATTCGGGCAAAAGGGAAACGTACCCCTTTCAGGGATTAAAAGTCCTAATGCAATTTTTAATTTTTTGACATTTGTCCTTATAGTTTTTTAATTAATTAGATTTGAAATCAGATTTTTTTGTAAACGCTCCCTAATGTTTGGGCAAATGGTGATCCAGACACGTTTAAATCTTCTCACAAGTCTTAATTTATAGACAAAATCAATAAAAAGTAGTCACTCATCAGAATAGCACACTTATTTTACTAAATAATACTAAACTAACTAATAATCATTGCCAAAGACTATTAAAGAAAAACATTTGCGACTTTAAAAACAGCTGCCTGGGATCCTTGTCAATACATTTCACCAATTTTTTTGTTGTTTCTGAAAAAGAAACAACAAAGGTATTGAGCTAATATGAGCTGGAGGACCCTTGTAAGGACGCATAAATCATTTTAAAAATTTAGCAAGTCAAAAAAGTTTCTAAAACTTTTTATGGATGGCTAAATGGCTTAACATTGGTACCTCCCAGACCTAGTCCCAACAACACAAATGTGCCATTTTGCCCACCTTAACTATTCGTGTTATATCTCTAACGATATTCATATGATGACTGTACTTATATTATTTATCTCTTACTTATGACGTACTCAGCTGTTACGTGCAAAAGTGTCGTTAACGAAGTGTTCTTTATCGTCTTAAAAATGCTGTAATTTTATTAGAAATGAAATTAACAATAAGAATTTAAATCTGACACTTGGGAAAATATTTAATTTTTCAATTCAATTCAATTTATTGTTGTCATAGCATTTTTAGATTTGTTTATAATATTAATTTGTACATGTAAAGAGTTTAAGGCTTTTTCCTTTTTCTGCTTAAATATAACAATTGGTTATTTTAAAATAATTATTTTTAATTTAACATAGTAAATGGAGGTGAAAATTTCCAAAAAAAACCTTTGTGAATTTATTTTTTTTTTATAAAAAAAACTTAACCTACTTAAAACTAGTTAACAAATTTTAGACTGAAGCCAGCTCAGCGATGTGATCATAATCGGAATACAAACATTTGGCGTTAAAATTTCTAGATAATTTATCTATTTTGGCGGCTACTAGATCAACATCCGCAAGCTGGTGAAGTCTTGCGGTAGAATAACATCTAGGGAGATTGTAGATTAAGTTCAACAGCTTATTTTGAATGATCTGGAGCCTTTTCAAGTGGCAATTTGCACTTTTAGCCCAGACAGGTGCTGCATAGAAAATAACAGCGTGAAATATTAGTTTTAATATTAGCATTTTATTGCCAATGTTTAATGCCGATCTACGATTAATAAAAGGGTATAGGGTTCTAATTAGTATGTTAGATTTATGTACAATATATGATAATTGATCTTTATATGTACGTTTTGAATCTAGAACTACACCTAGATATTTCACATTATTTCCCATTTGATTTCAGCATTGTTAACAATTATGTTGCTCTGAGGGATAAAACATTGTTTTCGCTTTCTAGTGAAATATATCGCCTGACTTTTTTCGCAATTTATTAATATTTTCCATTTCGTAAAATATTCAAATAATTTCCCAAGGGCAAGCTGTATGTTTGATAGTATTTCAGAAGATAACTTACCAGTACACAGTACGGCGGTGTCGTCAGCGAATATGGGCATAATACAGTTGTCAATGACTGGAATATCGGCTGTATATATATTATAAAGTATTGGGGATAAACAGGAGCCCTGTGGACAGCCAGCATTTACATGAAATATATTAGAAAATTTAGAACCGATTTGAACTCTAAAAGTCCGGGAAGATATTCGGAGGGAAGTTGAAATGGATTAATTTATATATTAAACCCTCGTGCCATACAGAGTCGAAAGCCGCCCTTATGTCTAGTACTACCATTCCGGTGGATCTTTGTTCGTTAAAGTTAGACTTGACGATATTTCTTATATGTATGAATATCATAAAAGTTCCGAGCTAATAATTCGCACTTCTCTGCTGTTGTAGAGAAGCGTGAATTATTATGTCTCAAATTTGGAATATTCTTAGACTTTTTCCTTAAAATTTTTGTCAGGTTCCAAAAAGGAGAAGAGCCTTTGTCTAAAGTAGACAATAAATTATTCCATGACGTGTTTTTAAATTTATCTATTTCATATTTGATTACAGAATAATAGTCGCTAATAACGCTAACAACCCTGTGACAAACCAAACGAATCCATATGAAATAATTTTTAAAATCTGGCTATATTAAGAACCCGGTACATAACTTCAAAGAGCCCAAAAACCTAGTTTCAGGTGGGTCATTTTTGTCATTCCGTTTACAGCACCACGAAATTTAGTCGGAGACCCTATAAAGTAATTATTATCTTGATTGTCGTAAAATATTTACAGGATCTAGCCATGTCCGTCCGCGTGACTGTTGAAAGCATGATATCGTTCAAACGTATCAACCTAGTATTCAGAAAGTTTGCATGATGCAGGCTTACGGTCACAAGCTGTTTGGGATTGTAAATGGTCAAAATCGACTTAGGGGGAAAAAGTTTTTACCTCGTTAAAAAGTACTCGTTTTTGCTTAACAAATCAGAATTTTTTGCGTACATGAGGATCGGAAATTTAGTTGTTTTTAAGTTTGAATGTGTGTTTTACCTCTCATATCATGGAATTGAGTTTGTCTTGTTTGTTACTTTTCTTATTAAATTTAAATGTATTGTTTTGATAAAATGAACTTACGAAAATTTTGCGACTTTTTTCAAAAAATAAAACCTTTTTGTGCCACTTTTTTTAAACAAAAAATCCCCCTTTAATGCGACTTTTTGAAAATGTTCAACGCTAACCCTGACAACAAATGGCTAAACATTGGTACCTCCCGGGCCTAGTCCGTACAACTTAAAATGTACCATTTTGCTCACCTCAAGTATTCGTGTTATATCTATAATGATATTCATATGATGATTGTACTTATATTATCTATCACTTACTTATGACGTACTCAGCTGTGTACGTGCAAAAGTGTCGTCAACGAAGTGTTCCTTATCGTCTAAAAAATGCTATAATTTTTGCACATTTTTAAAAAAGCAGTTCAGCGATATTGGCCTAATTTTTAAAATCTTTTCTCTTTTGTATAGGCTCATTAAAACAAAATAAGAAATATCGGCCTCCTATATTCCTATTTAATTTTTAATTTCCCAAATCTTTGTTATTTTTGATCATTTTGCGATTAGCAAGGTATCATTACAACGCTTGTCGGAAAATCTATACCTTTACATGTATTTCGGATCTACAAACTCATTACAAGATTGCTAATCGCAATCTGTTCTTATAAAACGACTTCGTGTGAGATGAAACAATCTCTCAGTAGACGAAAGAAAAATAATTTGCGTTATTTGCATTCGATCGTCAAACCATTAAAAATATCATAACAAAAAACCAAAAAAAAAAATTAAGTTAAATTTGTGCCACAAATCCTATTTTTTCGAACTACATATTTTATTGGATCTTTTATTAGAAATGAAATTAACAATAAGAATTTAAATATTTTAAAGCCATACTTAGTTTTGAAAAGTATTTTCTTGAATACTCTTCTATGTTTTCGTTGAAGAAATTAGGATCCTGGCGAATGTAAGCGTACCGAATATAACAAGGTGAACCGGTAATTTTTAATTATTTATTTTCACAGATGAACAACAACCGGATTATTTTCATATATTTTTTTTACATTTTATTTATTTGTTGAATCTTTATTCTAAAGGTTGTTATTTATTTATTTATTGAATCTTTATTCTAAAGGTTATTACCAGTTCGAACAACCCTACTAGATTGACACATGTAATTTAAAAAGACAGTATTTGAATTGGTGTCAAAGATATTTACGTTAAGAGCATAAAAAAACATTAATTGTTTATTAAATTATAAAAATAATAGTTAACGGCGATTGTCCTCAAGTCTCTATATCATGTCCAAGATGTTTTTTCTTCTGAACGGTACATGTCTTTTTAAATTAAAAATACCTCTTGCGAGTGGAACAGATGAAAACTTAATTCGTTTACTTAACTTCGGAAAACCTCTCGGATTTTTCTCTGATGGTTTTAAAATCCCGAAGATCATTCGCCGAATGCTGGATTGTCTTCTCTGTAGCTTATTAATATTGGTCGCACATGCTGTTCCCCAGAGTAAGATTCCGTATGTCTAAATTGATTTTATAATCGCTTTATATAATAAACTTTATATTCTAATTGTAGAGTTAACCTAGGAACTATTAGCCATTGTTGCTGGTTTGATATCAGCTTTATTTGGGATTCCTTTATATTTATATGAACGCAATTTGTCGAAATGTAATGTTTTATTTTTTTCAGAAAACTATTCTCAAATAATTTTGAAAGAATTGATAAGAAGCTTTTCGGTCGAGATCGAGAATTAATTTGAGTAGGGTCTGTTTATTGAAATTCCAATTTAGCCCAGACATAATGAGCTAGAGTCTTCAAACTAACCAGAAATATGTCTTCGATTGGGGGTTCTGAAAACTAACCAAATCGGGAAAAAGGAAATAACCCCTCAGGGAATAAAAAAAGTCTTAATCAAATTTGTAATTTTTTGATATTTGTCCTTGTAATTTTTCAACTAATTACATTTGAAATCAGCTTTTTTGTAAGTTCTATCTAATGTTTGGGAATATATAGACATATCAGTACTAAAAAATAATGAAAATTAGTTAATCATCAGAATAGCACACTTATTTTACTACTTGAAGAGACTTAAGTCATTTTTGATTAGTAGACAAAGTAATTGCTGCCAAAACTGCTGAAGAAAACCTTTGCGACTTTAAAAACAGTCTGCCTGGCAAACTTGTCAACAAATTTCTCAAATATTTATGTTGTTTCTAAAAATGAAACAAAGGTCTCGAAACAGAATAATAATGTTCAAGTCATATAATAAAAAAAAGACCGAATAAATGTAAACAAAAGAAAAAATTAAATTCGAATAAAGTTCAGGCATTGGCCCATGGGGTACACCGAAACAGTGGAATTTTCAAAGATATCTGAATATGCCATTTATTTGACGATTTGGCAATTTAGACCTATGTGCGTGTAGATCTCGCTTCGTGGAGGGCGCGTTTAAAAAGAAGAATATAAAGTTAAACTCCTACCCTTATTTTAAATCGAACAAGAGGGTGAGAGGCGCAAGCATATAAAAATGAAGTGCATGTAATTTACAAAATTTACAAAGCGTATTTTAATAAAGAAACAACATATAAGAAAATGTAGGGGCCCCGTTCAATGTAAGAACTGTCATGAATACGGGCATACGAAGGCATAAATATGTTAATAAACAAAAAGTATGGTAATTGTGTTAAAACGTAAGTTGGACAACAAACTAATATAAATGCGCGACCATAAAGTCCTTAGACCTATCGTATGAGTACAACAAGAGACAATCACGGCTCTAAGAGGTACAGGTTTTTTGTATATGTTTTGAGAGAAAAATCAGGCATGACAATACTGCAGAAGTTCATGCGTAACCAATCCACATTTGTACATTTATTAGCAAGAAATAAACGGTTCCCAGAAAAGCAAGCAATTGGAAAGCAAACGGTCTTAACCAGCACAGACAAGAAATATCTTACTATCTATGCCACGAAAACATTGATATAATTCGTTTCTCTACAAACTCATTAAATATATAGGTACAACTTCTCAATACCTAATTATACTTTTTATGGTAGTATTCACCCCGATGAAAAGGCACGTGGGTACTGGTATACTGGTAGGGTAGCGCATTCAATATGTTTTTCTTTAGACCTTCTAACAAAACTGTCTTTAACTCTTAAGGTCCAATTAGTCTTGAAGCTTGACGGTTGATTCTGCAACCTGCAGAAGTCTACCGTCGTCAACCGTCAAACTGTTGTTATCTCCCTCTAACACATGCAAAATGAAACCCCCAACTAAAATAGCTGAATGCCTACCGTCAACCGTCAAGACTAAATGGGCCTATACTGAACTCTATTGCGAAAAGGCTGCTCTCCGCACTACCACTTTTAGCAGTGACAATACCATCCATACAAGCCAAATTGCAAAAAGAGAAATATTACAACAAATTACCGAAAAGAGACGAATAAGACGCGAATTACAGACTGAGCGATCCTCAGCAGCAAATTTTAGACTGACCATTGCGATCAACCAAATTGCTTGCTCTGTTGCACAACATCAGACTCCGCGTTGCAACTTCATTAACACCGTAATAACATCTATGAAAATACTCAGAGAAAACGGTATGGTCACTTAAATTTCTTGTATGAATATTGAAAGGTATTATTTGCAATAGCTCCGGTGAATCAATTGTATTATCAACAACATATTTAAGGAACATAATGTTATCTGCAATTCTTCGTTGTGTCAGAGTACGTAAGCTAAGTAACTGACAACGAGTTTTACGTATACATAGGATTGTTGTAAAGCACGGCCACACGTCAAACTCATCAAACTCGCATTTTCTGATAGTGTTAGTGAAAAAACTCACACGGATAGGTTGATGTGAGTTTGACGGAAATCAAAACCATTAGATATTTGCTTCGTTGCGACAGAGATATGAAGCCAGTTTGATGTGTGTGCGCGCAAATACTTCAATTCTCACTCTTTTTTTCTTTTCGAAGCGATAAGTTTTTAAGTTTTGTTTTGGTGACGTGGGTTTTGCAGAAATGGAAGAAAAAAAATATTTTGGAGTTTATCGTAGTTTGCCATCTTTATAGCATATAACATCTAAAGAATATAGAAACAGAAATGAAAAAAATGGGCTGTATAGCATATTGTTGGAAAAATATAAAGAAAAATACCCAAATGCAGAAAAAAATTATAGATAGGCGTTGATTCGGCGAGATTGCGTCACGCATTTGGGTATCTTGTTTTTTAATTTTCGGGGCAACCAAAGTTAAAAGTTCCTCATATATTTCTTCATACATGCGTAAAAAATTTAGGAAATCATTTGGAGAGCTTAATTTAAGCTCATTCAGCAAACACCGTCCTTTCGTTTTTATAACAACTTTGAAATGAAGTTTAATGAGTTTGATGTGTGGCTGTGATAAGCCAAACAAAATATTACCAATACATACAACAGTTTGATCAAACAGTTTGACGTGTGGTCATGCCGCTTAAGACCGCTATAAATTTCTTAATGCAAATTTTGAAAATCTTCTTTGAACTTATTCAATACGATTTTTATGTATGTTGTAACTCGGGTCCCATATAATATCGCAATATTCTTATTGTGACCGAATAAATGCAAATATAACATCCTCAATGTACGAGTATATTAGAGCGCTTAAAAAACAAAGTGTTATTTTTTCCGCTCCCCGCTCATTTTCCAGTATATTGGGCATCAAAATTAATATCCGTGCAAATACATACAAGAGTTTGATCAAACAGTTCGACGTGTGGCCATTCCGCTTAAGACCGATATAAATTTCTTAATGCAAATTTTGAAAATCTTCTTTGAACTTATTCAATACGATTTTTATGTATGTTGTAACTCGGGTCCCATATAATATCGCAATATTCTTATTGTGACCGAATAAATGAAAATATAATATCCTTAATGTATATTAGAGCGCTTATAAAATAAAAAGTGTTATTTTTTCCCCTCCCCACTCATTTTCTAGTATATTGGACATCAAAATTATTATCCGGGCATTTTTTTTTTTATAGGATGGAAACCGGCCTGTACTTCATGTCTATTAGCCCTAAAAATGGAGTAAAACTAGTTGCAAGCTTGGTGAGCTATAACTCGTAAGCCAGACGACTTTCGAAAAATACACCTTATGCATTTGTGTCGCAAATATACAGGCAAACATTTTTCTCTTTCAAAATTTTTTTACCTAGCTATGACCTTGACTTCATGGTTTTTCAGAGGTCAAACTTAAAATTTGAGTCACAATTTTTTTTAAACGTAAATTAGTAATTTTATTTTATTTCAGTTTCCATCCGATTGACAAAATTTTGCACAGATATTATTTTTGATGCCCTATGTACTAGAAAATGAGCGGAAGAATAAAACTTTTCATTTTCTATGTATTTCATAGGCGCTCTTCTTAAAGAAGAATTGTTACTTTTTCCGCACCGCTCTCATTTTCTAGTATATTGGACATCAAAAGTAATGTCCGTGCAACATTTTTTTCAGTCGGACAGAAACCGGTCATTTTTCATTTATCTATGTATTTCATGGGCGCTCTTATGTATAAGTATATGGATCTTGAAAATCTGTTGAATCTCGTTTTAAAAATCCTAATTGAGAATTACCTTCACTTATAACGTATTCGATATGATGAGTGAATGAAAGCTTGGGTCTATATAAACTCCAAGAGCCTTCAGTACCATTACAGTCTCGAAGGCGTTATTGTCGAAAGTAAAAGTATTCAACAATGGAAACTTTTTATTGGTAATTGTTAAAATTTGACATATTGAAAATTTAATTCCATAACATTATATCCACAAAAAGTGTCAATATCTATTTGGAACAACAAGCAATTATTTGGATTATTAATTACAGAATATAATTTCAAATCATCAGCATAAAATAAGACTCTACAAAAATTAAATATTGAAGGTATATCACTAATAAATAGCAAAAAAAGTTGACCAATGTGACTGCCTTGAGGTACACCAGAATAAGCTTTAACAATTTCCGAAATACAGTTATCTATTGTAACAAACAGTATTCTATTGGACAAATAAGAATTTAACCAACTTAACATATACAAAATAACTTTATTCCAAGCCTCCAATTTGGTTTTACTATGCACATAACATAGATAAACAGTCCAACTTTACTAACCGCAGAAATGTCCCGAAATACTTCTGTGCAATTTTTCTTGACGGAGTCCAAGTATTTTTCCAAGTTTGGTTTGACGGTTTACATTATGAAATAAAAAGAATGAAGGAAAGAAAATACTAATCGTCTCCTACGTTTATAAAAAATCTAAGTTTTAGAATAAAATGCGGCTACTATTGCACAGAAGACCGCAAAATATTTGCAAAGGTTCTCCAAGGTAGCGTTCTAGGCTCGATGCATTATCTTTTATTTACATTTGCTGATGAAACTGCAATTCTGAGCACGCACATAATTTACGAAATTGCGTCGAAAACCCTTTATACTTATAATCACTTGAAGCTTATAGAATCTTGGTTAGCTGATTAAAGGATACAGGTAAATCAAACAAAAAGCGTGTAAGTTACTTTCACACGTAACTTCAAGACATGCCCACTTGCCAAATAACGTTGTAATAACACAAATTAAGGAAGTCACTAACCTTGGAATCCATTTAGACCGAAGATGTTCTTGGCGAAGACATAATGTGGCTAAGAAGATACAAATCAAGTTAAAACTACTTCAGCTCTACTAGTTAATCAACACGCATTCCAAACTAAAACTAGAATATAAAGTTATGCTTATACTGTAATCAAGCTTATCTGGTCATATGGATCACAGTTGTGGAGCTATGCAAGCGCCAGTAATATATCTCTTATTCAATGTATCGAAAATTCTAAGACAAATCACTGGAGCACCATGGTATGTGGATAACAATAACATCCGTCGGGACCTAAATATACCAAAAGCCAAGGATAAAATTCAAAAACTCAAACAGAACCACTGGCAACAATTTCAAAGCCATATCAATATAAAGAGTATTTTTTTGACCAGTGGTTTCAATCTGGCCACACTTTTTTCAGAGTTGTTATTTTTGACAGTTGTCATCTGCTCAGTTTGATTTTCCAATAGACCTACTCCTGAATTACGTTTCAAATCGAGGTGAATGGGCCAAAAATGAAATGGCCACCGATCCTAATTTTTACATAAAAATTTTGTTCAGCAATTAAGCTCTCATTTTCCCGCGTCGTGGGCCTGTGGCGTAGCCTCCAAGATTGTGCGATTTAACACCGATGGACTATTTATTGTTATTGCTGACATAAGACCCCATAATGCTGCAAAAAGTGGTCGAAAATCGGGCCTCTCGGCTGAAATTTATTCGAAAATCAAACAACATAATGTCATACCCTTATCTTTATAATGAAGCTAAATTCTTGGCATAACATTCAATTATACGAGTTTTATTTCTTTTTGAAAACCACACGCCAGAAAAAAAAACACTTTATTAGTCAGAAATCTTATTAAAACAGATGCCACGATTTATACTGCTACAACTATGCAATAAAAAAAATTGTTTACTTTTCTTTTCAGATAAGTTTGACTCATTTTTTGCTGCTATTCGCTCAATAAAATCTATACTCCCCTTCCTTCTAAAATGTACTGCTCAGGGTCCCATTGCGTAGTGCCCTCTTAGTCATCTTAATGCATTTATAAAAACTCTGATGACATTTGCATTGTCAGTGCTTTTGGAAAAACTCTTTTAGTTGCATCTATAGTAGTATGTATAGTAGATTTGTTACATGCATCAAAAGTGACAACATACAAATCCATTGAGATTTTTATTTATATCCTGACTTCAAATACAAATAAAACTATTTTAAAATAATAATAATTCGAATAAGTTTTCTTTTTGAATGGAATACATACATACGCATGAATGTTTCATTAAAAGCTCGTTTAAAATAAAAATGACTTTAAATTATATTTAGCCTCTAAGTCATTCGTTTTTTTTAATTCATTGGTATAGTTACATGAGGTACACCTCACTGTAGTTAAGGATATTATTTTTTTTTAAATGCAACAATTATTTTTTTTTTAAATATCTGTAATTTTTGTCTGTACATTATTGCAGCATTTTGAAAATATAAATTGTTCGATGCTTTCAACTATTCAACAGATCCGTTTGTTGAAAAAATTTTTTTTTGACAATTGCTTACATTATCTAAGGCACTAGATACTGATGAACCTGGCATATATTCATCACTGTCGTTCCCGTCATCGTCAGTTGATAGTAGCTCAGAGTCAAGGTTGTCATCATTTGGGGCTGCATAACATAGCAAATCGTCGTCAAAATCAACAAAATTATAAAATGTGTTCCACATTTGGGATAAATTAAAAGTGTTATCAATACCTCGTCTTCTTGTTCTTCTTCACCTAGTAGTTGCGAGACAAATTTACATTGTAAGAAATTTTTTTAAAACCTATGTAAACTTTAATTTTTAAAAAGTTTTTCAAAAATATTTTCTTTTTGAAGCTGTTTAAAATCGTGTCGGGCGTGATCAATATGCTTGCTTAGCTATGTGCAAGTTTACACTTATTTGCCTGATTCTAAACAGCATATTTGTTTGCGTATTATATTTTGTCGATATTATGCTTTAGTGGCATGCATTTTGCTTACTAATCCTAATCAATCGTTTGTGTCATAGAGACGTACTATACAAGCATTCGTAAACAAACCGTGATTAAAAATAGAAAACAAAATTTCAAACATATTGGTAGTGCCATTGTTCGGTAGCGGTGAACATCCGGTTCTAGTGACGGTTTCATAATGTGTTGACTAAATGTTAATTTTAAGAAAACGTATTTATATACCAAAACTAACAAAAATTATATAAAAATGGCTAAGTTATCAAAATAAAAACACAAGGTCAATTAAAGTAATGGTTTATACCTAGCATAATACATGCGATATAAACGAAATAGTCAGTGATCTAAAATCTCAAGCCTTTAATGCACTCGAGGCTACAAATAAATAAAAATGTAAAACTAAAACACCTTTCGATATGTTAATATTTTTTTGATGCCTTCAAATATATAAAATAATAATAAATGCAAATATATAAATTAAAATAAATAAATAAATAAATTCTTGATACCAAAATGTAAGAAATGCCGAGGATTTGGCCATACAAAAATTAACTATAATATCCCATTTAGATGTGTTAAATGCGCCAAAAAACATATGCGTCAACTGCTGCGAGGGATCAACATCCAGTATCTTATCGCGGATGGGTAGCAAAAGAGCTACAGACAATGCGCAACCACAAACTAAAACAAAATAAAATTTCGTTGTATTTTATATATATATATATATATATATATATATATATATATATATATATATATATATATATATATATATATATATATATGGGCTGTGATGGTCAAGTTATATGTTTTGATGTATAAAACTAAATTATTTCATCTTTTTCTCAACGTTTCGTTGGTTTGTTTCCAACTTCATCAGGACAATTTTTATTAAATATGCTGTAGACCAAAATAAATTAAGTTACATTACATTAATTTTTCTTTTTGCTATACTATTAGTAAATAGTTTACCCAACTTACGATTTAGTTTACATCACGAACAATTTCTTATATGATTAAATATAATATACATTGTATAATTATTTATTTTATTATTTATTACTTGTGTCGTGAAGTCCAGTTTTTTTTAGCCTTTCAATTGTGATAAGACAAATTTTGGGCAAAATTTGTGTAAAGGTGAGAATTTGAAACCGTGCATTTATACAATTTTTTTGTATGTGATTCCCTAAAATCATAATTAATTTTGGTGCGTAAAAGCGAGTTATGCATATAGGAGTAATGCATATAGCGAAAATTATTATGTATAATTTAAACTGAAATTATTAAAGTTGGTGCGTATTAATGCTTACAACCGGTGTGCATATAAGCGAGCAATACTGTAATCAAAAGCTTCAACAACTTACAGTTTCTATACCTACACCTCCATATACTTTATATATGCGACAACTGTATGTATTTGATTTAAGGATTTCTAAACTTCCTGTTAAGATCCCAAGGAGCATATCCAATAATTAATAAATAAAGAGTTAGGAAAAAAGTTGACGAAAGAACATCATCGCGAACAACGTGTGTATGCGATTTCGTGTATATTAATTGTATAACAAAAAATTGTCTGACTCATTCAGTTCTTTTCTGGCTTGTGTAAAATTCTAATTAATTTTATATAGTGTTAAACGATCTATTGCAGTTTTGTACAATTTGGCTGATATCTATATCTATCACGAAACAGATACTAAAAGATGTTCCATCAGTGTTATATATTTGCCGATTTGTTTGTCCACAAACACAATACCCGGTGTCCAAACTTTAAAAAATTTCTTTCTAATTCAACACCTTTTTGTTGTCTTAAGACAATTTAGCCATTTGAATTGAAATAAAACAATTTTCTGCGTTGACAATACAGCAACAGTATCCGCAGGACACCATAGCGCATCCGCCCCACAGTGGTCAATTTCGCGAGATAGCGGTCAAAACTGTATAACTTTTGGCCGGATTGGTATTTTTTTACGCAATTTGTTTTGTTCAATAGGAGGGACTTTAAGCTTCAATTTGCGTGTTCAAACGTAAACGTAAAAAAATGACTGATAGGAACGTAAGTAATGTGGAGTTAAAAATGCATTTTATTTTTTTGTTGAGTTTCCATGTAAAAGTTGAATATTTTGACATTTTAAATAGGTATATTTTTTATAATTTCTTATTTTCTTCAATCGTATTTTACAACCAATACATGTTTATTATTCCTAAACTTAATTTTGGTCAGAAAATGCCAACATTTGGCCCCTGACATTTATTTAGTCTCAATATTCACAGGGGCCAAAGGTTGGTTTTTGTGGAAGAAAGGTAATTCTTGTGAGGATTAAACTGAAAAATAACACTGAAATTCCCAACAATATCAATACCATTTGGATATATTATATACAGAACACAACATCGATAAAATTTTAAGTAAACTTTTACTATTGATTTAAAGTGCACATATATTTTATTTAAATGTATTAATAAAAATTTATACTAAAATTAGAAACAAATTATAATCTTTAAACTAGTGTTAATTAAACAATATTAGTAAAAATTTCTTCCAAATAGCTTTGATTTTCATTTTGCAGTAGTTGTTTAGCTTCTTCATCTAACTCTAATGAGGTCGATTTCCATTTTTGTCGAATACTGGACATATATGGGTCTGATGTGCACAACAAAATATTAATAAGATCTTCATTAGTACAATATCTGGAAATTTTTCTTGTATTGTGCTCGCGAAAGAATCTGTAGTCTTTGTTCCTTTTTTCTTGCGCTTCTTCTGAGAGATCTCCAATTGGAAGCATATTGTGCTGGGTTATTTGTTCCCCATGGAACAAAATTTTGTGAACTGTGGTTGGCATATGTCTCCAAAAATATTTTTGGTTATAAAGGGTTGCTGTCTCATTAGCATACTGACCAAATTTTTTTGCATCTATCTTTTTGCTACATGCTATAACTTCTAATATGATTTGGAATCGTCGTATTAAATCATAATCTACTACAGTTATAGAAGCTGCAGTTTCTGGATCGGAAAAAAATCTCCTTGCTGTGTTTCCATCATTAGAATTTCCTTCTCCTTGCTTTGGCTGGTCAATTATAAGGCCTATCTCACGGTATTTTTCTTGAATATCTTTTTTTTTTGCTTTCTTTTTTCCAAATTTTCTTTGTTGTTCCTAACTGTTTCGCCTAACGGGCCAAATTCCAAATCGTATCCCAATTTAAGAATATGCTCCATAAAACGAATTCTAGCATGAAGAGGTGACATTCCAAATTCATATGCTTCATTAAAACTATCGTCTTGTGTTGGTGGTTGGCTCAATTGACTTGATGTTTTTTGGCATATGGTGCAGTTTGACGAAGACTTTGTTTCGGTTAAAGCTTGTGCAACTTTTCCATCGATCATTGTAAGTGACATTTTAAAGTTAACTTCGATGCATTGGTCATTAAATTCAAATATCACTGGTTGAAGTTCTTTAATTTCATCTCCTATTTGGCCAACTTCTTCAGTTATGACATCTTTAGTTTCTTTTTTTTGTAAGCAAACTTTATTGGTCTACAAAATTTTGTTGACGAGGGAATTTCATTCTTCCATACATCTATCTCTGCAGCTCTACTAGTTGACGGCTCTGAACCAATATAAGTTTTTGTTAAACGTAATGGAACGAAAGAAATCATGAATAAATTGGCATCTGATGAATTTTCCGCATTACATTGTTTGTATTGTTTCTGGCCAGAGGACCCATCACATCCCCATTTAGAAATTAAAGTCATGCTGCAATTTTTAAACTTCTTTAAATAGTCAGCATCAAATGTCTTTAATAATCGTTCTGCAGTGTGTTCAAGAAGATCCTGCAATTTTATTTCTGCTGAACTTGAAGTTACACTAATAGCAGTTGGTGAAGGTAAGCAATCTTTTTTGGCAGAAACTAAATCTCGATATGATGGAAAAATTCCACAATTTTTTTCATTGGTTCGCTTCTGCGATTCTGTATATTGGTTTTTAGTCATTTTCAAATGCTGTATCTCAAAAAGTCCAGTCCCGATGCATGGACATGTATATATATAGGAATGTAGGGGAGGGTTAGGACTACAAAATAGTAAATTTGTGTTTTGACTCAGCTTGACTCACAGGAGTTGTGCTCTATGAAGTAGGAAATTTCCGATAAATTAGACCTTTTTTAAAAAAAATATTTAAATTGTTCTGAAAACAGTAGAGCTTCAATTTACCAGTGATAGGAAATAAGTTAAGTTACAACACAAAATTTATTTCGTCCAAAAATCTTGAAAAACAAAAAAGTTATGATCATTTCAACTTTAAAAATTAACTAAAAATATCATAATTACTAAATTCTGAAAAAGCCCATTTTGGACCACCCTGTTCTCAGTGAAATAGTTAAAATAGAGTTTTAATTTTTTGGCTCCCGAGGTTTACTACTGTCTACTTTCATATGAGTCTAATAACTTTAAAATCGGAGAACAAAAACCAAAAGGAGTTTTGGCCGCTATCTCAAAATATTGACCACAGTGCGCCCTAACAAGATAACTTTAAGGAGAATTGTGATTTTTTTTGGGAATTCAGAATTTGGTGTAGGCTAAATTTTCTGTCTTTAAAGCGGTCTTTATTTACAAAAAAGGTGTCTATAAATGTCTGCAAATTGTTCAACAAATTTTAATAACTTGATGTTTTTATAAAGTAAAAAATTTGTATTACTCAATATTATATTATTTTGACATCCTGAAATTTTGCTTTGAGGGTACCACGGTACCAAGAAGTCATCGAGTGTACCACAAATGGTAAAATTGTGCCATGTTTTCCATCAGTTGTGTGCATATAGCGAGCGGTACTGTAGTCAATAGCTTAAACCACTTACAGCTCATTCACCTCCATACACCCTATATATGCGACAACAAATTCCGAAATAAAAAACACAAAGGAGTTAATAGATTAGATTTTAGAATTTGTAAACTTCTTGTCAAGATCCCATAGAGAAGATTCAATAATTCATAAAGAATTAAGAACAAAAGTTTTTTGTTTCTTTGTGTAAAAATTTTGTAGATTAGAAATATGTATGTTTATGAGTAAATTATTGGTGTTTCTTTGTTTTTACTTGTAATTTCACCTGTTTAAATGTTCACAGTTCCGTTATATAGTTTAAGTGATAAACAAACAGAAATTTCAAAATAAATTTATTAAATTATTACCGTTAAAAATTGTTCCATTTTACATTTCAGATATTTACTGAGACAGCAGAACACTAACCGAACAAGTCAAAGTTTGCTGAAAAATTATAAAGAGAATAGCGTAATGGAAAAAGTAACTGCTTCGTGATCTCTACATGATCTTTATAATAAAATTGGATTATTCAACCGTAAAGAGGTAAAGCAATTAGTTATAAGTGTAAATATTATATAAACTTGTGAAAACGCTAAAGTCGAAGTATCCCATATTACACACTGCGCTACTGGAGGTGGGGAATAATATTTACATATAAATAGGTAGTTGGCGCCGGGCTTTAAATTTAACACATATTAAAAATAATGTCATATATGAATTTTTCGTTCGTTTCTTGGTACCTTAATGTTTATTTTTAAATAGGCAGGATTTGTGGGCGTAAGGATGACCCAAATTTAGCCAAATTGCTAAAATACTTTTTTATGGGATTCGTAAACAAATTTAATATATAGCTGATATTGGCGGCGTCTAGCGCCAGAAAAATAAATATGTGTGGCAGATATACATAAATCTGAACCGATATCGTGTAAAAGCTCAACTATTTTTAGTAGTTACATACATTTGACATAAAACTAACTATTTCAAAGAGAGCAGGGTATACGAGTATACTACTAACGCATAAATTGAGAAAAGGTTATATTGTTACTTGCGGCAGTAAGACGCTTATAAAAAAAGGTTGCAGAAGATTATGGGAGGAGGTTTTATTTTTGTAGCTACTTCAATGCATATCCCGGATATGTGGAATGTGTTAAATATGTATTTTGTAAACAAAAGTGAAAATTTTTTTTCATATTTAATTCAGCAAAATCATGGCATGATCAAAACTAATTAACTCATACAAAAAAAGAAAAGTAGAAAAAGTATTATTATCAACACAAAATAAACTCATCAACAAAAAAAATTAGAAATGTAGAACAAGAATTTTTTACATCCATTTTAATACTTTGCTTGGATAACCATTGAGTAATAATAATTATCCAAATGGGTCAACAAATTGTTTTACTATTTTTTTTTCAATTGTCGAGTAAATCAGAGCTTTCCCTATAGACATGATCAAAAGTGGCACAAGTTGTTAATAAATGACCTAACACCGAGGGAAGATCAATAATTCTGTTACTTTTCGAAAAAAAACACAGTTTTGTTTGCAAAAAAAATATTTTTTAACATAATCTCCTTTTAGCTCAATACATTTAGTCCAACGGTTCTTCAATTTTGCATCCCTTCCAAAACATTGTATATAATTTTATATACAATGTTTTGGGGCTAAATCCGGAAAATAAGGTGGTTGAGCTACCAATTCATAACTTAATTCATGCAATTTTACCATTTAGACTGCACACGCGTGCACTAGTGCAGTATCTTGATGAAGGGGTAATCGCGGCACGCATCTTGCATACAGCTTTCCTTAACCCAACTGATCATGTAACATCGAAACTACACTGCCATATAAAAAGCGTATGGGATCTCAATCTCACGCACTTTTACTCTTTGATCGACTAACATATCGTAGACTTTTTTTTCGAAATTTAAGGGTGTATTGACCTCAATTGGACGTTCAGCATCATTTGTATTTGTGCGACCAAAACGAAAGTCAGTAAACCATCTCTTCACCATTGGAATGGATATTTCAGTGTCCCGTAGTATTTTTCAAGCTTTTCCTTTGTTTGATCGACGGTTTTCTCCGCAATATATAATGTTTAACGAGTACACGAAGTTCACTTTTACATTTTTAATAAAATTTACGAGGTTGTATGTTTTGAACAGCTGTTAAACATAAACTTAAAGACAGAACTCTGTCTTCTAGTCTTCTCTGTCTAGTCTATTAACAGAGGGTACTTGATGGAAATGTTGCAATTCACATAACTATGAGGGAAGTTGGAAAATTACGAAATTATTGATCTGCCCTCGTATTTAAGTTTTGCTTTCCAGTCTTAATCTGAAATAACATTAATAAAGAACTACAGGGGTGGGCATAAGTTAAGCACACGTCACATTTATTTATATCGGGTGATCCATCAAGAGGTATTTTTTCAGAACAAAAAAAAAATTCAAATCAAGTGTGGAATCTTTATTAATAATTTGAAAGGACATTTTATGGCATTTATTTTTTGAAAATAATTTCCTTTAAATGTTGGCCGCAACTATGCTTCAGGGTTTCCGTTCTGAGAGTCCAATTTTGTGTGACTCGTTCGAGCATTTCGACCGGTATGGCTTCAATGACACACGTAATGTTGGCAAATTACCAATAAAGATTCCACACTTGATTTGAATTTATATATATTTTTTTTGTTCTATAAAAATACCTCTTGATCGATCACACTTATGTTAAAGAATAATATTTTTTTGGTAATTAGAATTGAGTCAAACATTTGTTTTGTAGTGTTGCCTATGTAAGTCCCGTTTTTTTTTAATCTTCTTTTTGTCCCTCTTTCTTATTTTCAATTAATTTCAAGTAGTTTGTAATCTGTGCTGGACACCAGGGTAGCACATATAATAAATGATATTTTCCGTTTTTTTAACGCTATCATTAATTAAGATATGTAAATTATTCTACAAACTTTAAATACATTATACAAAATTAATTTAGGCATCGCTAGAGGAAAATTGTGCACAGAGGTCTAGCGTCAGGTTATTCAGCAAATGAACTCCAGTGGAAGTACCGTTAGGGAAATTGCAAACATTGAACAGGGATTAAACCGGCTCAAGACCTCTTGCTTCTATATTTAAATAGAAGACAAGTTTTTAACAAAAAGGCAAAGTGACATTGATTTTCGTGGCTGCACACTACTTTTATCATGATTTCGGGTCCGTGACAACCCTCTTCAGAAAGCCTTGCTGCAATTGTTTTTCCAGAAAGATGGTATATAACGCACTGAGCCACACGGGGGCATTGAAAACGTTAAAAACCTCCCGTAAAGAGGACTATTTAAGTAAGCCTCAGCAGCAAACCCATTTAAGAGCTCGACTAAAATTCAAAGGAATTTTGCGACAAATTTTGGAAATAACGTCTCGTCAAGAACTATCAGATGGAGACTAAATGAAAAAATTTACGTTGTCCAACATAAGCCACACGTGTCAAACAATAAAAATCGACACGAGGATGTGTTATCATGTTTACAAAAATATACTTTTTACTATCACGATTCGCTTCGCAGAGGATAACGTGCCACGCAG